>ML677393.1:2780271-2839851 GCA_007922305.1 Dermatemys mawii | reverse complement strand
AAAAATTTCAGTTAGTCTTTAAGGTGCCACAGGACTCTTTGTCACTTCTGCAATTCCAGACTACACGGCTACCCCTCTGATTACTGATGGTACAAACAGTCCACCAATCACCTATACACAGGCTAGAAATCCCTTCACTTTAGGACCAGAGCCCGAGTTCAGTCCTTGTTCCTAAGGGGTTCCCCGGTTTTGAGCTGTGGGGGAATGAGGTCAAGTGATGTCTCTGCCCCATTTTGTATTTTTTGCCATGTGATGGGAACTTCATTTTTCCACTCAAAAGTCCCCAGCACAGTGAGTGGGTAAGAACAGGTACATCCCTGTCTGGGATGATTTAATTGGGGTTGTTCCTGCTTTGAGCCAGGATTTGGACTAGAACCTCCTGAGGTCCCTTCCAAACCTGATCTTCTTTGATTCTATAATAATATGGAGTCCAGTGTGACATGAGCTGGTCACATGACTTTTCATGCTTCAGTGAGTCATAACAGGGGCCATTACCCATTTTCTGGCTAGAATGTTCACAGGAAAGTCCATCAGGTGCAAATAAGCTTCTTCTAAAGCCTATGATATTTCTTAATGGGTCATTACCTTGATGTAAACTATCTTGTGAGTATTACTCGGGAGCAACAGATTCATGAGGGACCCAACTCATTATGTCCTTCCAGCATGACTGTGAACCACTGATAACTACTCTCTGGGAATGAGTTTCCAACCACTTATGCACCCACCTTATAGTAGCTCCATCTAGCTTATATTTCCCAGGTTGTTTATGAGATCATCCGAGACAGTATCAAAAGCCTTACTAAAGTCATGATACTTTGATACCTCTACTGCTTCCTCCCATCTACCAGGCTTGTTATCCTGTTAAAGAAAGTTATTAGGTTAGTTTGATATTATTTGTTCTTCACAAATCCCCATGCTGACTGTTATTTATCACTTTATTATCTTTTTGGTGTTTGCAAATGTATTGCTTAATTATTTACTCCATTATCTTTCTGGGTACAGAAGTTAAGCTGACTGGTGTGTAATTCCCTGGGTTGTCCTTACTTCACTTTTTGTAGATGGGCACTAGATTTGCCCTTTTCCATCCTTCTGGAATGTCTCCCATCTTCCTTGACTTTTCAAAGATAATTGCTGATGGCTCAGATAGCTCCTCAGTCAGTTCTTTCAATATTCTAGGATGCATTTCATCAGCCCCTGGTGACTTGAATTCATCCAACTTGTCTAAGTAGTTTTTGACTTTTTCTTTCTCTTTTTTAGACTCTGATCCTACCTCATTTTCACTGGTATTCAATATGTTACACATCCAATCTCCACCAACCTTCTTTGTGAAAATTGAAACAAAGACGTCTTTAAGCACTTCTGCCATTTCCACATTTCCTGTTATTGTCTTTTCCCCCTCATTGAGTAATGGGCCTACTCTGTCATTGGTCTTCCTCTTGCTTCTAATGTATTTTTAGAATGTTTTCTTCTTTCCTTTTATGTCCCTAGCTAGTTTGATCTCATTTTGTGCCTTGGCCTTTCTAATTTTGTCCCTACATCTTGTGTTATTTGTTTATATTGATCCTTTGTAATTTAACCAAGTTTCCACTTTTTGCAGGACTCTTTTTTGAGTTTTAGATCATTGAATATCTCCTGGTTAAGCCAGGGTGGTCTCTTGCCCTACTTCCTGTCTTTCCTATGCAGGGGGATGGTTTGCTCTTGTGCACTAATAATGTCTCTGTGAAAACCTGCCAACTGTCTTTAATGGCTTTTCCCCTTAGACTTACTTCCCATGTAACTTTACCTACCCAGTCCCTAAGTTAACTAAAGTCTGTCTTCTTGAAATCCATTGCCTTTATTGTGCTGTTCTCCTATCATTCCTTTGAACCATGAACTCTACCATTTCACGATCACTTTCACCCAAGTTGCTTTCCACTTTCAAATTCTCAACCAGTTCCTCCCTAATTGTCAAAATCAAATCTACAACAACCTCCCCCAGTAGCTTTCTTCACCTTCTTAAAAAAATGGTCTCCAATACACTTCAAGAACTTTTTGGATAATCTGTTCTGTGCTGTGTTATTTTCCCAGCAGATGTAAGGGTAGTTGAAGTCCCCTGTCATCACCAAGTCCTGTGATTTGGAAGATTTTGTCAGTTGTTTTAAAAAAATCCCCATCCATCTCTTCTTTCTGGTTTGGATTATCTGTAGTAGACCCCTACCATAACATCACCTTTGTTTTTTAATCCCTTTTATCTTTACCCAGAGGCTTTCAGCAAGTCTGCCTCTTATTTACATCTGAACCTCAGTCCAATATTATCCTCTTGTCTGGTAACTGCGACTTGTTGGTTTTGTTCCTACATGGATGATGTCCTTGTATTTGGCCATCTCTTGAGTAGTTTTGTATTATCTGCACATTTTGTCACATCATTGTTTACCCCTTTTCCAGATAATTTAGGAATATGCAAAAGAGGACTGGGCCCAGTTCTGACCCCTGGGGGACACGACCATTTACCTCTCTCCATTCTGAAAACTGACCATTTCTGCCTACCCTTTGTTTCCTATCTTTTAATCAGTTACCAATCCATGAGAGGACCTCCTCTCTTATCCCAGGACAGGTTACTTTGCTTAACAGCTCTTGGTGAGAAACCTTGTCAAACGTTTTCTGAAAATGTAAAAACACTACGTCCACTGGTTCATCCTTGTCTGTATATTTGTTGACCCCCTGAAAAAATTCTCGTAGATAGTTAAGTCACAGGCAGACTGTGAAGAGCTATAAAAGGATTTCTCAGAACTGAGTGGCTGAGTGACAAAATGGCAGATGAAATTCAATGTTGATAAATTCAAAGTAATGCACATTGGAAAACATAATCTCAACTATACAGCAGCAGTAGCAGTCAAAAAGGCAAACAGATTGTTGGGAATCACTAAGAAAGGGATAAACAATAAGAAATAAAATATCACATTGCCTGTATATAAATTGATGGTATGCCCACACCTTGGATAATGTGTACAGATGTGGGTGCCAGGATACTGGGCCAGATGTACCCAGTATGTCTATTCTAATGTTCTTTTATGATACCTCATGGCTTGGGATTGTGAATATCTTCCTGTGTTACCTCCTGGTTGTTCTAAACTTACATATCAACTTAAAATAAGGCTTTAAAGGGTGTTTATATCGAGATTAGATACAGTGCTCCTGTCAGCCAAAATCCCCAAACCTTCAGTTAGATACCACACAAGCATATTGTGAGGATGAACGTGAGGGTGCTGGGTGTTCCCTGGAGATACAGAATATCACACCTCCCCACTTAGTTTATTGCAAGAGGGTTAGTCACTGACTATCTCAAAGGCAGTTTGTGTCATAGTTCTTTTGGCATCCCATTAAGGCCATGAGACAGTGTGCCTCATTTTCCCCATTGACACACAGCAAACCAGAATTTTTTTTATGGCTTCTTTGCTGTTATAAGCTTTAAACCTGTTTACAAGTATTAATGGAAAAGTAGTATTGCCATAAGGTTTAACATCAGTTATAAAATTCTTATCCCAGAACTTACCATTAATATTTGTTTATTACAGATGGGTGTTTACAGGTATTTTTATGATATCATGTCCTCTGTTCAGATACTGAAGTTGGAGGTTAGTTTGTTCGTTACCATGGTGTGCTTTCACTCTCTCCCATGTAATCAGTCACTGACTTTTCTTTCTCTCCAGTGTTCCCCTCTGTGTGGGCCCTTAATTTAATCATGTTTCTGGAATTTTGATGTTTCAGGGTCTGGCCAGATAAGAGTCCAGGGGGATCCTGCACCTTGGCTGGCCCTTTGGGGAGCAGTCTCCCAACCCCAAGGACTGTACAATGTAGAGAATCCAGCCCCACATTTGAAGTTGCCCTGTGTTTCCCCCTCCCAGCACTGAGTCCTTCCCTGGCCCCTAAAGGGCTGCGATCCGTGTTCTCTGGGTTAGGTATGTTTACCTTTCAGTCAGATGCACCTTTTCCCAGCAGCTTTCCCATAACTGTCTCACCAGCCTGGGGGAAAACACCCCCCTGTCTGTTAATTCAGTCATTTGTATTCTGGCAAACTATCATCTGGCAGTGTCCTGGTCCCAACTCCTCTGTTATCACAGGCATTGGAGCATGGCACTGGAGCACTTGCTTACAGCTTGGAATCCCTAGGTGTTCTGTTCACAGGCTAAAAATCCCTTTAGCCTGCATCCTACACTTTCTCCAGTTAAGTCTTTGTTCCTTGGGCGTTTCCAGGAGTTTCTTTGGGTGGGGAGTCAGTGAAGACGCTCGATGAAGTCAATTCCCTTCCTTAAATAGCATTTGCATATAGCAGGAACCCTTTGTTTCAAAGCTTGTTTTACACGCTAGTCAGTGGAAAAATATTGAGATCCCAAGATGTCACATGTCCTGTTAGTGGCACAACAGCCATTACTCAGACTGCCTGCAGCATCCTCAGGAAGGCTCCCCATGTGGGAGATAAGATTCTTCTAAATCCTATTGTTTTATCTACTGGCCCTTCCCCACCCAGCTTTTCAGAATGAAAGTATTGCATCTAGCAGGTATTATCCTGGTGTAAACACATTTGTAATACAGATACAGTGTTAATATTCCTAATCCAAGATCCAAATATCATAGATGCATACAAATAGGATAATCATATTTGGTAAATCATAACCTTTCCAATGATATCTCACATGACTCTTTTGTATAAAATGCATCCTAATCATTCTGTAATTATATCATAAAAATATCTCTTTGAAGACTATGGGGTGGAGTGTCATAGACATTCCAAAATATGTGGAGTGCTGAGTACTGGCTCAAGCAGAGAGGCAGAGTCATTCCCTGGGCCCCACAGGGCAGATTTGAAATGTTAAAGTGGACTGAACAAGAAGATCCTCATTCCTTCCTGGAGAGGGAAGATCCTTGGTGAACTCTGCTGGGTACCAGGAAATACCAATGGATATTGAGCACTTGTAGAGCCTACATGTGGGGTAAGCCGACCTAATGGGCTCCAGCCAGCCAACATACTGACTAATGCCGTTATAGAGCACCAGTGAATATTCTAAACTCGAGTGTGAAAGCTTTGGATTTGCATCCTCAGATCAGAACTGCAGATGTTCACCAGGATGAGGGAGATGGTTCCTCACGTGAAGGTAACATTTGAAGAGAATGGAGATGAGCTGTGGGTGACAAGGAGGGAGAAGGAAGGACAAGTTATCTTTCCTCCAGAAAGATGTGATGGAGACTGCCAGTTCCACTTCAAGAGGCGCTGCAAGGGCTGATTCCTGCGCAGGTGGCTAACTTAAGGGCACTGCCAGAGAAGCATCAAGGAGTCATTTCTAAGGATGATTTGGCCACTTTTGATGACTGGCTCAAAGGTGTCTGGGACAGGCACAGGAGAGCCGACAAAGTTGCTCTCAGTGCAAATAAAGGTGCAGCCCAAAGTAGGAAAAGGACTTATGATCGCATGGCCAGTGTAGCTCTCATCAGACCTGGTACCCATGTAAGAGTTTGCAACCACAGATGCCAGTTATGTAATAAAATACAGGACACGTGGGAGTCAAATTCCCACACTGTGATCTCTCCATAATCCCAAACAGCAGTTTACACTATCCAGCCTGAACAAGGAGATCCTGAGAGGGTGGCACACAGGGACCAGCTAGAACACTGGACTTCAGTCCAAGCAGGACAAATAGGAGACAGAGAGCAGCATGTCCCAAAGAGACTGAAACCAATGGGGCAAACCCAAACCCTGACAAAAAATGTACAGATCCCTCAAATTGACCTGGTGTTACCTGTGCACAGGGGAATAAAAAATATGGGTCATGAACCACCGTCTTAAGAAGGTTCCACAGAATTAGTAGGGGTGTACTGCCTGTTAAACTTAGAGATGATTCTGTGATTGATTCTAAGTGGTGCACTAATGAATATTATAATATTTAGTATAAAGAAGTAGACATGGGATGTTAAGTCTGTTAGATGTTCTTTTATTAATGATGCTGGTAAATGGAAATGTTGTTAATGTGGGGTCTGAATGTGCTGGTGTGAGCATTCTGCTGTGGCAGATATTAGCAAGTGGGAATGTAAAGGGACTGAGAATGACAGGTGCCAGGGTCAATGGGGAGAGGTATTTGGCATGCCTCAGTTTACCTATCTGTATAATGGGGATATTTACATAGTGACTTTCCTTTGCTAGGTGTTTTGAAGATCCTTCAATGAAAGATGCTGCCCAGTATGATCATCGTTACAGATGAGAATTACTGATCTCTGATCCGTTAACAACAGCCCTGTTAGCAACAGCAACAGCAACAGCAACTGCTGGCAGAGAGTGCTCGTGTCTCCCCTCAGGCATGTATCTCCAAATCTGTCTGTCTCCAGTCTATCTAACCCTGGATATTTACAGACTATCAGACCCTAAGGAGATATAGGCATTATCCCTAGTTTTCTTCCTAATCAACTATAATTTTTAAATATACACAAATGCACAGAGCAGCCAATTTCTCTGATTCAGTGGGGAGCCCAAAGGTTCTCATCTCCCTTGGGAAGGTCCCTTAATTACTGTTTACTGCTATAACTTGATAAAAACCCACAGAAGCACAGACAAGCTTGTCATCAGCCTATTTACATCCAGAAGCTATTTCTCCTGTAAAGCCTGAGTGAACCCACCCGGGCTTGCACGGAGGTATGTTATAAATGGTGCATACCCCGTGTAAACTCTCGGCGTGGGATGCTGCTGCAGATGCTGGAGTGAGAGAGGTGTGGGACAGGCTACCT
The DNA here is from genome assembly GCA_007922305.1 of Dermatemys mawii. Lineage (NCBI taxonomy): Eukaryota > Metazoa > Chordata > Testudines > Dermatemydidae > Dermatemys > Dermatemys mawii. Next base: position 2,833,098 of record ML677393.1, on the reverse strand, counting down.
GAGCGGGATTCCCAGGGAAGACACTTCCGTCTCAGGATTCACAGGTACCATCTCTTGCTGAAGAGCTGACCTGCTCAACAAACCCTGTGCAATGTGGGCAGGATGGAATACAGAGTACGTCTATGGTCCTTGCTGCTCTGCACAACCATTAAATATCCCAGGGCCCTTGGCACAGAGGATGAGTTTGCTACAGTATCGTGGGCCAAAATGTCCCTCTTTGCTGTGCCCCCTTGCCCCCAGACAACAGCCATGAGGTGGCTGTATTTCAGTGGCACAGGGGATCCTTCAGGGTGAAAGGTGTTAGGAGACGGACAATACAAGACTAAATTCTGAGGCTGTGGCCTGTACTTTGCTCAGGCCCCTTTGAGGGAAAACTCCCCTTGGAGTAAGAACTGAGTAAAGACCTTGGGAGACAGCTATTAATGCACAAAGAATGTCATCTCCTCCTCTTGCATTTCAGGGTTCTGGCTGTTAACAGGGTTGGAGGGGCGGTGGGGGGGGGGCTGTAACCTGACTTTTATCTGCTGTGAAGGCTGGATGTTCTACTGGTCCTCAAATGAAAAATTATAAGAATTTATCAGCATGGGCAGGACATTGTTTCTTCTGGCTTCATTTGAGAAGTCGGCTGAGCTGTTATGCCTGAAACTTTTAAAAAAACAATTCAGCCAGAAGCAGACATCCAGTATGGGAAATCTTAGTCCAAATGGTTTGGCAAACTTATGAGGAATTGAAAATGAGGTCTCCTAACTGGTAGTGTTAGACAGCCTTAACTAACGATGATCTCCCGAGCACTGTGTACCGTGGCCAATCCACTTGTCAATCCCAATCAGCTAAACTCTTTGCTCCAATAATGTCCGTGGCAAGGAGTTCCACAGGCCAAATTTGTATTGTGGAAGCAATTTTCTTTTTCTCAATGTTATATATTCGACTTTCAAAGTAAATGAATGTTCTCATCTTCGTGTTTTGTGAGACACATTAAATATAAATGCCAGATAGACCAATAGATTCAAAGCATTTAAGGCTGGACGGACCATTAGATTATTTAGTCTTAATTTCTGTGCAATGCCAACAGATCCTGATCGTCTGTGGGATCCAACCTGGAACCTCCGGAGCTTAGTATATCAGCCTCTACTGCATGAGCTAAAAGCCAGATGTCTGTTAGCTAAAGCTGTATAGCAGCCTCAAAATCTCTCTCTCTCTCTCTCTAATTAGTCTCAGTGCCACAAGATGGCCAAAACACCTCACCCAGGACTAGCAGTGATGTTACAATGAGGAGGCCAGGGCCGGCATAGTGATTGATCTAGAGTATGTGGTGAGCTGGTCCCATGCAAACAAAATGTTTTAATGCAGTCAAATGCAAAGTTACTCTCTCAGAAGATCTCACCCCAAGCTGAGGAAGTATGTCCTCATCTTCAGAGACTTCCCAGTTCAAATCCCAGATGAACCCTCACTTGTAACACCAACAGACCCCATTCTTACCCACGGTTTTCTCCCCAAGAACATCTCCACATGATCATCTTTCTGAGAAGATAAAGAGATGAAACCCTGTAAGTCTTGTTCTCGGTGTGTCTTTTTTTCTAGCCTCCAGCCTTCCATTTTTTGGCTCTTTTCTGTTCCCTCTCCAATTTTTTAACATCTTTTTGAAATGTGGACCCCAGGACATTTCATCAATGCAGAGGTAAAATCCTTCTTCTGCTCCCCACTCACCATTTCCCTGTTTATGTATCTAATGATCACATAAGACCTTTTAGCCACAGCATCGCAATGGAATTCACAATGAGTTAGTTGTCCGCAGTGACCCCTAAATCCTTTTCAGGGTCCCTGTGTTCCATAATACAGTGCCCTAGTCTGCGGGTTAGGCCTGCATTGCCAGTTCCGAGAGAATAACTTTGCATTTGACTGCATTAAAACATTTTGTTTGCATGGGACCATCTCACCAAATACTCCAGATCCATCGGTATGCCTGCCCTGGCCTCCGCATTGTATCCACTCTGCCAGTCATTGGGTTGTCCACAAATTTTATCTGCAGTGATTTTCTATTTCCTTCCAGATCATTGATGAAAATATTGAATAGCATAGGGCCTAGAACTGATCTCTTCAGAACCCTACTAGAACCACTCCCATTTGATGACAATAGTCCATAGACAACTGCTTTTTGAGATCTGTCAGTTAGCCAGTTTTAAGTCCATTAAATATGTCCTCTACTGATGTTGAGCAGTGTTCATTTTTTCATCTGAATTGTTTCCCCTACTAAATCCAATGCCTCAAAGAAAAAAAAAGTCTCTTACATCTGCATGGTTCCCTTGATCAACCAAACGTGTACTTTTAAAAAATGAAATTATTTGACGAGGCCTGTTTTCCATAAACCGCGTTGTTGACTGGCATTAATTACATTCCTTATTTTTTTAACTAATCTCATAGCAGTTTTTCCATGCTTTGCTAACGTTGTCAAATTGCCATTTTTTTAAAAAAAAATCACTGATATTTTTTAATTGTTAACATTTAACAGAACTGTCCTTCATCTGCCTTTTTTGTTACTGGATTGTGGGAGGGGGGGTAGGGGGTGGAGGGGGTTTGGCTCTGCTGCTTGATTGTGTATTTCTAGTTTCAAATGAGATGTGTGGTTGATCTAGCAATGTATGGTGGATTGGTCAGTTCATAACTTTGGTGTTCTTAACAGTAGATAATGTCTAACATCCTCCTTGGCAGCTAAGAGAGTAGAAAGTATTTCATCACCTCTTGAGATACCAGTACCTCAAACTACTTCTTTCCAAAAATATTCTGTGAACACATCTACTTTTTCAGTGATATTAACAAATTTCCTTTCTCCCTCTATGAATTGACCTAAACCTTTTCTAGGATCTTTTTTCTTCTTAATATACTTAATAACCATCCTTTTGCTATCCTTAGACTTGCCAAGCATGGATTTTTCCCTAATGTCTTTAAGGTCTTTGTATTACTTTCCCTCCCCCCACCCATTTCCTATCTATTTTTTCGCTCCCCCGTGCAATTGCTGATTTCTGTTTGCCACTGAGCTGGGTTTTTAGCCAAAGTTATCCACTTTGTTCACTGTCGAATCATGATTTAAAGAACTCCCAATTTCCATTCCCATTTTCCTATCCATGTGTTTTCTTCAGGTTAGGAACTCTTCTCTGTTTGTCCACTTAAAAGTTATCACTTACATTCTTTTATTTGTTTTCCTCTATAACATGTCCTCTTCTTTCTGTTTTCTGTAAACTAAACAGTCCCAGATGTGTAGGAATTACTGACACATGAAACATCGTAAAATATGGAATTGGCCTTAGTAAGGTCAGCTGTTCATAATTCATCAGAATAATAAAAAAGTCATTGTTCACTTTCTGAAGAGGGACCAATCTGCTTCCCGCATGAGAACCTCCAGCAGTGCATGTAGTCTCTGAGATTAACATTATCTTTCCATCCAGGCATTGGTACTGAAACCAACACCCTAGAGCCTGGACACATACAGGAAGGAGACATCGTTCTGCTTCAGAGTTGGACATCTTCTCCCCTACTCCATGTCATATTCCAACACAACTGACTTCACCAACCCCTCCACCTTCATCCTATTGGGCATTCCTGGCCTGGAGGCGGCTCACATTTGGCTCTCCATCCCCTTCTGCACCATATATGTCATAGCCATCTTGGGGAACTTCACCATCCTCTTCATTGTGAAGACGGAGCTGAGCCTCCATGAGCCCATGTACTATTTCCTCTGCATGCTGGCCGGCAGTGACCTGGTCCTGTCTACATCCACCATACCCAAAATGTTGGCAATTTTCTGGTTCAATTCCAGGGAGATCGATTTCAGTGCCTGCCTTGCCCAGCTATACTTCATTCACTGCTTCTCAGCAATTGAATCTGGGATCTTCGTGGCCATGGCTTTTGATCGCTACGTGGCCATCTGTGACCCCCTGAGACATTCCACCATCCTGACAAACACCATGGTGGTCAAGATAGGCCTGGCTGTGGTGCTGCGTGGGGGCATACTCATACTTCCCTTTCCCTCCCTTCTTAGGCACTGGCCATATTGTGGAACCAACATCATCCCCCACACATACTGCGAGCACATGGCCGTGGTAAATCTGGCCTGTGCTGACATTCGTGTCAGTAGTTACTACGGCCTCTTTCTGGCATTCTTTCTGTCCAGTCTGGATGTGTGTTTTGTTACCATGTCCTATACCCAGATCCTCAGGGCCATCTTCAGACTCCCAACAAAGGACGCCCGACTCAAGGCTTTTGGGACCTGTGGCTCCCACCTCTGTGTTATCTTAGCCACTTACATCCCAGCTCTCTTCTCCTTCCTCACACACCGGTTTGGCCATAATGTGCCCCTGCATTTCCACATTCTCATTGCCAATATGTACCTCCTGGTGCCCCCGATGATCAATCCCATCATCTATGGGGTGAGGACCAAACAGATCCGGGACAGACTGCTCTGGCTCTTTACTCATAAAGGCACCTAATATTTTCTCCTGGTGCTCCAGCTCTCAGTCCGAGCTCCATGCAGATCTGGCTGGTGATGTTGTGCTGGGCCCTCTTCACTGAATCACTGACCGGCCAGTACAAAAGACATTAAATCCTTTCCTGACCTTACTGTGCTGATTCAGCATGACCAACTGGGGAATTGGTCTATGTCCCACTCATTAGGTTTTCACCTTTCTCATTGCTGGTAACTGGATCCCTGAGGCTCTGCCCATTGCCCTACCTCTTCCACTAACTCTTTCTTTGGCAGCAAACTTATCAATTAGCTGCCAGGAGCATTGTACCTCATTTGTACATGAAAGAAAGAAAATTAAATAATTATTAGACCCACTCAACTATAATATTAACATTTTCTTACGCCTTAGAGCAAGTCACTTAAGAGCCACAGATTAGTTTTTATGTATGTTCTTACTTTGTTACAAACTCTGCAGAGATAGGCCCCATCAGGACTCTGGGTTCTATCTCAGCTCTGGAAGGGGAGTGGGGTCTAGTGGGTTACAGTGGCGGCAGACACATCTGCAGTCCATACAAGATCACAATGGCCTTACTGGGGGACACCTCTGATCTATCTCGCCCAGTACCGTCTCTTCCAGCAGTGACCAATACCAGGTGCTTCAGAGGGAATAAACAGAAAAGGCAATCACCAAGTGATACAACCCCTGCACACACACTCCCAGCTTCTGGAAAACTGAGGAGAGGGAAACAATGAACAAGCTGCTGGGTCACTGTGCATCATGACTAATAACCATTGATGGATATATCCTCCATAGAATCATAGAAGATTATGGTTGGGAGAGACCTCGGGAGGTCATCTAGTCCATCCCTCTGCTCAAAGCAGGACCAATCTCAAACTAAATCATCCCAGCCAGGACTTTGTCAAGCTGGGCCTTAAAAACCTCTGAGGAAGGAGATTTCACCACCTCCTTAGGTAACCAGTGAAAGAGTATTTGCTACCACTGAGAACAGCCAAGCTCCACACTCTTTGAACCACAGTTAAGGTACCTGAAGGCTGCTCTGAAATTCCGCCCCCCCCCCCCACACAATCTTTTTCACTTGGAGGGGAGTGAAGCACTGCGATGGGTTACCTAGGGAGGTGGTCGGTCATGTGCTGAGTAGGGGTTTGGACTAGACGACCTCCTGAGGTGTCTTCCAACTCTGATTTTCTATGATTCTGTGCACTGTCTATAATATAGCTCTGTGCAATTCCAGTGGGGTTCGCTCAGTCGTTAGTGATAAGGTAGGCACCTGAATGTAAACAGGCTAGAGACAGGCATGTCTACGCTTCTGTGTTCTTTATCCACGTTTAGGAGAAAACATTAATTAAGAAACCTTCCCAAAGGTAGATGGGAACTCTTGGGCTCTGTACAGAGTCAGAGAGGAATTGGCTGCACTGTGCCTTGTGTATATTTAAACATTATAGTTGATTAGAAAGAAAAATAGGGATAATGCCTAGATCTCCATAGGGTTTAATACCCTGTAAATGCCCAGGGTGGCTGGGGAGATAGTAGACTGACCGATCTGAGAAAGATGCATGAGGGGAGAAATGAACACTCTCTGCAGACACACAGCGCTGTTGCTCAGAGATCAGAGATCAGTAATTCTCATCAGTAACTATCATCATACTATGTACCACCTTCCCTGGAAGGATCTTCAAAACACCTAGCAAAGGAAAGTCACTACGAATATATCCCTATTATACAGATAGGTAAACTGAGACACAGGAAGAGGTGACTTGTCTAAGGTCACACAGAGAATGACAGACAGAACCATGGGGTCCTGTATTCCATGTTGTGACCACAGTCTCTTCTTCAGTAGCTGAGTGCGTGACAAGAGGAAAATGGACTCAGGTCTAGAAGGGCCTGTTCATTGGTGGATGTGATACCTTTCCCTGGGATGCAACTTAGAGCTGGAGTACCACAAATCCCTCTGGCATACCAATCTGGGCTCCCTCTCACAGTGTGAGACTGTGACAAGCTGCAACCCTCTCCAGGTCTTGCACTTACACAACCATACAGAAACAGGGACACATCCAGTTGCATTTACATGAATGCTTTCACTTGTCAGTTCATCACAGCTCCCCGCCCCAGGATCCTAGGACTGTATCCTCTTGCCAAAGTCTGACCACTGCAAATTTATTACCCACGTTGCCCCTCTCTCAGAGTGGAGAGAACAATGCATCATCCCCCGTCTCTGAATAGATTTCCCTTTTCATTTCGAACAACACGCTGTTTTACGTAAAAAAAATACAAAACAGATTTAATTAACTACAGACAGAGAGATTTGAAGTGATTATAAGTAATAGCAAACAGATCAAAGTTGGTTACCTAAGAAATAAAGCAAATTGCAATATAAGTTCTATACAGTGGATAGGATTTGAATCAAGTCATGTCTCACCCTGATGGTGCAAACAGTCCATCAATCTTCCATACACAAGCTAGAAATCCCTTGAGCCTCCTGGGACCATGACCCCAGTTCATTCCTTCTTCCTAAGGTGTTGAGTTGTGGGGAGAATGAGGCCAAGTGGTGATGACACTTCCCCATTTTATAGTTTCTTCCAGGTGGAGGGAATTTCATGCTCCCAAGCAAAAGTCCCCAGCACAGCTCATGGAAAAGTACAGGCACAAGATGGAGTCCTGGGTCACACCAGATGGTCACATGCCTTTGAACACTTTGACAATTCATAGCATGGGCCGTTACCCATATTCTGACTACAATGTTCACAGAAAACTCCATCAGGTGTGGATAAGCTTCTTCTAAGGCCGATTGTATTTCTTCATGGGCCATTGCCTTGAATGGTTCCTCCATAGTATGCTGGCTATACTGGATGTAAACTACATTGTAGGTATTACCCAGAAGCAAACACGTGTGAAGTACTGGTACATAGTCAATATACATAACTTTAGGTGCAATATAATACATACGTACAACTAGGGTAATCACATTCAGCAGAACAGAACTTTTCCATTGAGAACTTACATGACATACTTTCTATAAAACAGATCAGAATATCACCTGTTGTCAGACACCAACGGTGTGGTGCTCTGCTCTTGTTCTCTGATGATAAAAGTTGGCTGCATGCGTGTTCCCTCTGTGTGTTGCCCCGGCTATGCAGATCACTGACACAGCAGACCCCGAGAGAACCCCCAATAATCACAGACTCTGATAAGGTACGAAGGCACCAGGACAGGTTTATTGTCGAATGAAGCACAATAACAGTTTCCTATAGACTCTACAGGACATACTACAAATCTGTGCCCCCGGCAATGGACACAGTGCAGTCAGTGGTGGGAATTTCCACTGTCCCCTAGACCAGACAAAGACACCGCCTGAGATATGGCTTCTTATACGCAAGTACAAATGAGTTACACATCACTCCTCAGATACTGAGGTGCAACCGCTCGACGTGGCAAGATGCTGCCTCTCAGCTTGTACATGTTGGTTCAGGCAAAACAGCTCTATCCACCCTATTACCCTTTGCCCCTGTCTTTAGGATGGGTCAGCCTGTCCCTTCTTATCTGTGTGGAATGTACCAGTGTTCTGGTACCTCGTAGGTTTGTGTATTTTTGCAGTATCAGCCCTTTCCTTGCCAGCGTCTGTGACCGGGCCTGGCTCTGGCTCACAGCTTAACTTTGCTTTAAGTTAGCAAAGTCTTGACCATTACTTTAGCTCAGGCTGTAGGCCTCACACTGGGCCTCTGATACAAGAGTTTATGTTTCAGGGCCTCATCTTGCTACATCACCATGGTAAATATGTGGTTCCAGAGTGCTGCTTTGGGACACAGTCACCTCTCATGCCTTAGTTTACTGCAGGAGTGTTAGTCACTGAGTGATGTGGAGAGAGTGTGCCCAGGGCCCTCTTTTTAAGCTTTGACCAAACAACTCCTAAGTGTTGCAAACAGTGTACTGTTACCCACAGGTTTTCCTCCAAAGTTCTGTGTACCTTTTAACACTTTGTGGATCAGCTCTGTGATCTCAAAAGTCAGGAAGTGTGTCTTCTCTGGGTTGCTAGAAAACCTCTCTTTGTATCTGTGTAGCATTGTTAACCATTGTGTTTTTCCTGCTAGTGATAACTCACTACAGATATCCATCAATGCCATGATGTGGTGTGCCTCAGTTTCACCTTCCACAGCTCAGACCAGGTTTATTATGGTTTCCCTTTTGTGACAAGCTCTGAGCCTGTTTACAGGTTTTAGCTGAGAAGCAGTATCCCCACAGGGTTTGTTACTTGGGGTTCTTTCAAGCCACAGCTCTTGGTAAATTATACTCTGTGCGAGGTGGTGTCAGGAAGTAAGTCAGGGGAGACTCGGCTGTCTGAACGATCGATGGCTGGCACAGACAGGACAACACAGGAGTGCTTTCACCTAAAGCTAAACTTTACTTGGTCTTAAGCACTTACACACATCCACAACAGGTTAGTATAACACCCTCACCCTTGATAATGACCGAAGCTGTGTGTGGCCCAGCCCAGCCTCACGGGAACACAGGACACTGGCCTAGGCAGCAACAACGGATCTGTTGGACTCTCAAGTGAGTCAACCCCCGCTTCCTTTGGTCCGTTTGGGACTGTGATGAGGTGATGATCACCTGACTCTGAAGCGGGGGGTGGGGGGACAAAAAAGCCAAGAGGGAAGGAAGGACATGACAGAAGGGAGAAACGTTTGCCAGGCTCTTCCTTTCTCTTCCACCTCCATTTACAGATGCCACCACCACCAAGCGACTGAAGCTTGGATCAAAGGGCAGAGCCGGGCTGAAGGGCAGCCAGCCAGTCTGTGGTGAGAAGCAGCTCGGTTTATAAGGGCACTGAACGTGTTAAGATCAGCTTAGAATGCGCTAGTGAACAGGAGCAGCTAACAGGAGAGTTTTGCAAGGGAGTTTAAAGGGGGAATGTGAGCAGGGGCTGGAACTCAATATTATTTCAACTTAAAAGCCAAGACCATCCCTTGATATAAACAAAACCACAACAAAGGAGCCAGCGGAGGAGTAAAAAGAGAATGGAGGCAGGTGTCCAGCAACAGAGAGGGGGCTACCCAGTTTATTGCACCCAGTGCAGTGTGTATGATTGCCATCGCTATAGCCGGGTGGCATATGTGGGCATTCAGTGCAAGGGTCTCCTGGTCCTCAGAGATGGTTCATGAGCTTTGGAGATCAGAGCAGCTGAACTGGAGGAGCTGAGGGAGATGGAGAGAATAGATGAGACTTTGTATTGTGTGGTGCGTGGTTGCTGGTGTGTATTTGCTTCAGGTTGGGGGCTGTCTGTAAGCGAGGACTGGCCTGTCTCCCAAGGTCTCTAGAGACCACACAACAGAAACAATAACCCAGGAACCAATCCCTGCAACAAACAGCATTGCCACATCTGTCTGCAGATCTATTCAAGTGACACCATTATAGGTCCTAATTATATCAGCCATGCCATCAGAGGCTCGTTCACCTGCACATCTATCCATGTGATATATGCCATCATGTGCCAGCAATGCCCCTCTGCTATGTACATTGGTCAAACTGGAAAATCTCTAGAGAAAAGAATAAATAGACACAAATCAGACATTAACCCACTTACCAGGGGCTTCCTCTCCTGTTTGATTGACTAGCCTCCTCCAGGGTAGAAAAGAGCTCCTGGCTGCATGTATCTCTGCTTCGGAGTCATCCTCTGTCTCTGGGTCCCCCTCCACATCCTTGTCCAAGATTTCCTCCTCCCGGCTTGGTCCACTTTCGACTGGCATGCGAGCCACTGAAGCATCCACAGTTGTCTTCACAATGGAGGTGGGGCCACCGTGGAATATCACGTCCAGCTCTTTATAGAACCAGCAGATCGTGGGTGAAGCACCGGAGTGGCTCTTTGCCTCCCGCACATTGTGTAGGCTTGTGAAGCTCCTTCGCTTTCACCCTACATGGCAGTGTGTCTCGGTCATGACCCCTTTCTGTCAGGCATCATGAAAGCTGTTTGTAGGTATCATAATTCCTATCTCTGGAGTGCAGCTGGGACTCTATGGCCTCCTTTTCCCAAATGCTGATGAGGTCCAGCAGCTCAGCATTGCTCCAAGCAGGGAATCGCGTGCAAACTTTCAATTATGAGATTTAACCATGACACCAAACCTTTTATCACAGGTAGGAGTTTGCAAATATTTTTTATTAAACCAAGCCTTCTTCTTGGACAGTTTGGATTATCCGATACCCATTGTGTTTTCAAATCATCCCTGAACCTTCAAATGTGTTTAGTTACTGGTTTTCCTTTCCTCAGAGTGTTCTATTCAATAGGGATCTCAATCTTAGGACATCTTTGGGGTCCTGGTTTGCAGGGTCTGGAGAGGTAAGGATGTCAGGGAACTTTGAGTGTTGCTAGCCTTCTGTCGAGCTGCTTCCCAACCCCAGGGTTATGCCCATGCAAAAAATCCTCAAGTTCCAACCTGGGCTTTCCCTGAGATTCCCACTCCAAGCACTGGGACCTTCCCCACCCCTTTCCTGGTGGGTTGTGATCTCTGCTTTCTGGGCTAAGAGGTGTGTCTTCTCCAAGCAGCTCTTTCATTGACTGTGTGTTGTGTGAAGAAATACTAGGAATCATAGAATCATAGAAGATTGGGGATGGAAGGGACCTCAGAAGGTCATCTTGTCCAACCCACTGCTCAAATCAGGACCAACCCCAACTAAATCATCCAAGCCAAGGCTTTGTCAAACCGGTCCTTTAAAATCTCAAAGGAAAGATATTCCAACACCTCCCTAGGTTACCCATTCCAGTGCTTCACCACCCTCCTAGAGTAATAGTGTTTCCTAATATCCAACGTATACCCCCCGCTCTGCAACTTGAGACCATTGCTCCTTGATCTGTCATCTGCCACCACTGAGAACAGCCGAGCTCCATCCTCTTTAGACTTACCCCATTTAGGTATTTGAAGGCTGCTATCAAATCCCGCCCCCACCCTCCCCACACACACTCTTCTCTTCTGAAGAGTAAACAACGGTTCCCTCAGCCTGTCCTTGTAAGTCATGTATCCCAATTCACTGATGATTTTTCTTGCCTTCCACTGGCCTCTCTCCAATTTGTCCATATGCTTTCTGTAGTGAGAGACCCAAAACTGGATGCAATATCGCAGATGTGCCCTCACCAATGTGGAATAGGGAGGAATAGTCACTTCCCTCGATCTGCTGGCAATGCTACTACTAATGAAGCCCAACATCTCATTAGTCTTCTTGGCAACAGGGGCACACTGCTGACTCATAGCCAGCTTCTCATCCACTATAGTCCCCACATCTTTTCTGCAGAACTGCTGCGTAGACAGTCGGTCCCACTCTGTAGCAGTGCATGCGATTCTTCCGTCCTAAGGGCAGGACTCTGCACTTGTCCTTGTTGAACCTCATCAGATTTCTTTTGGCCCAATAACCATTGTGATTTCTTTCCATACTTCGTAGCTTTCCTATGCAGTGGGATAATTTGCTCTTGTGAGAGGTACAGATTCACTTTCTTGTAAGGGGTTAAAAATTCAATTAACCTACTTGACAGTTGACCAGAAGGATCAATGGGGAAAGAAGATACTTTCGGGGATGAGGTAAGGTTTTCTTTGTGCTTTGTTTTGGTTCACTCTCAGAACAAAGGAGAGACCAAGCAGGTAACGCAGCTCCTACTAAAATGATACATCTATAATTACAGAAATTGTAAGTTATGGCACAAAAATGTGTTAGATTATCTCTTGTTTTAGCTTGAGAATTTTCCCTGTGTTAAGAGGGAGTTTTATACCTGTTTTTTGTAACTTTGAAGCCAAGCCTAGAGAGGAATCCTCTGTGTTTAATTTTTTTTATATTTCCTGTAAAGTTACCTTCCATCCTGATTTTTACAGTTAGATTATTTTACATTTTTTATGCTCACTTTGCAACCAATTGATTAGTATAATATTCTCAATCCTCCCCAGGAAAGGGGGTGAAGGAGCTTGCAGGGATATTTTGGGGGAGACAGGTCTCCAAGTGGCTCCTCCCTGTATCTTTGTTTAAACCACTTGGCGATGGCAGCAATACCGTCCAAGGAGAGAGAGAGGAATTTGTGTCTTGGGGACGTTTTAAACCTAAGATTGTGGAGTATAAATTAGGGGCGTTTTCATGCAGGTCCCCACATCTGTACCCCTGAGTTCAGAGAGGAGAGGGAGCCCTGACATGTGCCCTTACTAATGTCTCTCTGAAAAACTGCCTGTTGTCTTCTATTATTTATCCCCTTAGACTTGCTTCTCTTTAGATATTGCCGAACTCTCTGAATTTGCTAAGGTCTGCCATCTTGAAACCCATTGTCTTGATTTTGCTGTTCTCCCTCCTACCATTCCTTAGAATCCTTAGCTCTATGAATTCATGGTCACTTTCCACAAAGCTGCCTTCCCCTTTCAAATTCTCCACCAGTTCCGCCTCGTATGTCAAAGTCATGTCTAGAACAGCCTCCCCGCAGTAACTGTCTTCAGCTTCTGGAAGAAAAAATTGTCCCCAATACGTTCCAAGAAATTACTGGATAATCTGTACCCTGGTATAGAAAGAATTTAATAAAGTCTTCTATCGACCTAGCTACCCGCTCTTGGGGATTACCTAGGCTGAGGGGAGAACCCCTTCCATATGTGTAAGTAGTGTCTATATTGAAGCGCTACAGCAGCACCGCTGTAGCATTTTAAGTGTAAACAATCTTTCAAGCAGATCTTCCTGGAAAACATCCAGTCTAGCTCTGCCAAGATGGGGAATTGGAGAATCTAACACTTGCTTTCTCAGAGTGTCCCAATGGTTAACCACCCTCCGTGCTAATTATTTGGCCTTTATTTTGAGCTGGAATTTGCCTGGCTTCAGCTTCCAGCCCTTCACTCTTGTTCAGCCTTTCTCTGGTAGATTACAGAGCCCATTATTACCCATGAATTGCTCCCCATGAAAGTCTCCACTTGATCATCTTTTTGCTAAGGTAAAGGGATATACACCTTGACGTCTAACGATCCACCTTTTTCTTTATCCTCCAATCATTTCTGTGCTCTTTTCATCCCTCTGTCCAAGTTGTCAACATCTTTTTTTCAAATGTGGACCCCTGAACTGGATGCAGTTTGTTTCATCAATCTCATGGACAGAGGTAAAATCCTTCCCCTGCTCGAACCAACCTGTGATGGTGTACCCCATAAGGCTTTATGGGGGGGTGGTGTGACTATAAATATTTGTATGACATTACTGGAATATGATTTTGCTACATATGCCATGTAACATATCTATGTAAAGGTAATGATCCACTAGATCTGTTCATCCTATTTGTATGTATGTGTCTTTTTTGTATTCAAAGTTATTAATATTGGCTATGGGCTTGGTTAGTTGTAAATAGACTTTGGAAAGTAGCTGAGCAGCTCTCTGAGGAAAGACTACTCTCAGTTAATCCCAGTCAAGAACCAATCAAGCTAACAATGAACTTTGTAGACACCTGTCCACACCCGAGCTTCCCCAGGAATGTGGCCTGGCTGGTAACAAATGGAGTCTGGCTCAAACATGTGACTGGACCATGTGCTCTGAAACTCCATTTTACAACTGGATTCTGCGTAGGAAGGAGGAAGGGGTCTCCACCCACAAGGGGATGTCTATACAAACCCTCCTCCATCTCATCTTCAGCTGGCTCAAAGAACAGCCTCTCCACCCCGCAAGGAGATCTAGAAGAAGCTGGAACAGTGGACAGTGACTGCAGGTGGGGTGTGTGAATGATAGCTGGACCCAGGCTAACAGGGAGATGAGTCTGAAAGAAGAAATTCACTGAAACATCCCTGAGGAGGAGGCTTTTTACTGTATTAGTGTCAGATCTGCCTGTTCTGTTTTATTTTATTTGGTAATTCACTTTGTTCTGTCTGTTACTACTTGGAACCACTCAAATCCTACTTCCTGTCTTTATTAAAATCATTTTTTATTTATTAATTAATCTGGAGTGCGTGTTGGTACCTGGAGGGGGGGGGGCAAAAAGCTGTGCATATCTCTCTATCACTGTTATAGAGGGCGAACCATCTATGAGTTTGCCCTGTATAAGCTTTATAGAGGGCAAAACACATTTATCCAGGGTTTGACCCCATTGGGAGTTGAGCATCTGAGTGCCAGAGGTAAGAATACTTCCTGCCTGTTTCCAGGCAAGCCCATGAGCTGTTGGGGGACGCGGCTCAGACCTGGCAGGGTACTGAGGTCCCAAACTGTATGGACAGGAAAACAGAGGCAGGAGTAGCCTTGGCACATCGGGTGGCAGCTCCTAAGGGGGTTTCTGTGATCCCAACCCGTCATACCACCAATGCAATATTTTCCCCTACTAAATAAGAAATCAAGGTGTGTTGCATCTGCATTGTTTTCTTGATTCAACAAAGGTGAACCCTTGATCAACCAATGTGTAGTCTCATAAAAGGAAGAAATCCGGTTGATTTGACAAGATCTGTTTTACATACACCCTTTTTTTGCGATTCATAACCCTTCCAAACATGGAGATTTCCCTGATGTCTTAATGTCCCTTATCAATTTTCATAACTTCCGATTTCTATTCTTGGATATCTATTTCCCTTTTCCCCCTTTGTTATATATTTCTTAGCCCCCCCCACCCCCTGCCCCTGGCAAATTTCTTCCTTCACTTTATCATTGAAATGAGTTTTTATTCAAAGTTGTTCAGTTTGTTTACTGTGGAATCATGAGTTTTCCACTATCTAATCAACAGTTACCAAAGAATTACCAATATTCTTTCACATTTTTCTGTCTAAATGTTTCCTCCCAATCGGTTATGCCAATAATTTTCCTCAGATTTGGGGAATTAGTCCTCTTGGAGCACTAAGTGTCTATCAGTAGTACTGGCTGAGAAGTGTCCATTTGAATATAAATCAGCTAAAAATTCTCTTTATCCAACATTTTGTTATCTTTCTGCATATGACAGCCTCCCTCATTCCCAAAGCCTGTCTTGGAAATCCCTTTTCTATATGCTATATCCTTAATAGAGACTGGGTGACCAAAACTGAAAACACATCCTAAAGATGTTATTCTCCATCCCATATCTTAGTGATCTGAACAATTCTTTTGTTTTGTCCAGTTCTGCAAATGAGCAGGTGTTTCTCTTGAGCTGTTACCAATGTTTCCCCTGAGGTATTTTCTAGTTGAGATGCTTCTCCCAGCACCTTAAAGACTAACTAAAGTATTAGAGCATAAGCTTTCGTGGGCTATTACCCACTTCGTCGGATGCAAGCAGTGGAAGTGTCCAGGGGCAGGGATAAATAAGAGGCAAGGGCCAGGTTGGAGATAACAAGGTTAGTCCAATCAGGCTGAACCAGCTTGTTATCTCTAATCCAGGAGGATGAGGTACTCCTCTAGCAGCTGGTCTGGAGGTGTGAACAATGAGAGAAGAGAAGCTGCTTTTGTAGTTAGCTAGCCACTCGTAATCTTTGTTCAATCCTTGATTGATGGTATCAAATTTACAAATGAATTGCAGCTCTGCAGTTTCTCTTCGCAGTCTGGTCTTGAAGTTTTTTTGCTGAAGGATGGTGACCCTTAGGTCTGTGATTTTGTGTCCAGAGAGATTGAAGTGTTCTCCTACAGGTTTTTGGATATTGCCATTCCTGATATCTGATTTGTGTCCATTTATCCTTTTTCGTAGGGACTGTCCAGTTTGGCCGATGTACATATAGAGGGACATTGCTGGCACATAATGGCATATATTACGTTGGTAGATGTGCAGGTGAATGACCCGGTGATGGTGTGGCTGACCTGGTTGGGTCCTGTGACGGTGTTGCTGGTGTAGATATGTGGGCAGAGTTGGCATTGAGGTTTGTTGCATGGATTGGTTCCTGAGTTAGAGTTATTATGGTGCGGTGTGCTGTTGCTGGTGAGAATATGCTTGAGGTTGGCAGGTTGTCTGTGGGTGAGGACTGGCCTGCCTTCCAAGGCCTGTGAAAGAGAGGGATCGTTGTCCAGGATGGGTTGTGAATCACTGACGATGCGTTGGAGAGGTTTTAACTGAGGACTGTAGGTGATGGCCAGTGGTGTTTTGTTGTTTTCTTTCTTGGGCTTGTCTTGCAGCAGCAGGCTTCTGGGTACATGTCTGGCTCTGTTGATCTGTGTCCTTATTTCCTTGTGCGGGTATTGTAGTTTTGAGGATACTTGATGAAGATCTTGTAGGTGTTGGTCTCTGTCTGAGGGGTTGGAGCAAATACGATTGTACCTCAGTGCTTGGCTATAGACAATGGATCGTGTGGTATGCCCGGGGTGGAAGCTGGAGGCATGAAGGTAGGCATAGCTGTCGGTAGGTTTTCGGTATAGGGTGGTGTTAATGTGGCCATCATTAATTTCCACCATGGTGTCTAGGAAGTGGACCTCCTGTGTAGACTGGTCCAGGCTGAGGTGGATGGTGGGGTGGAAGCTGTTGAAATCATGGTGGAATTCTTCCAGGGTTTCCTTCCCATGGGTCCAGATGATGAAGATGTCATCAATGTAGCATAGATAGAGGAGGGGCGTGAGTGAACGAGATTTGAGGAAGCGTTGTTCCAGGTCAGCCATAAAGATGTTGGCATACTGTGGAGCCCTGCGGGTGTCCATAGCGGTTCCACTGGTCTGGAGGTATATATTATCACCAAATTTGAAATAATTGTGTATGAGGATAAAGTCACAGAGCTCAGAAACCACTTGTGCTGTGGCATCATCAGGGATACTATTCCTGACAGCTTGTATTCCATCTTTGTGTGGGATGTTTGTGTAGAGAGCCTCTACATCCATGGTGGCTAGGATGGTGTTTTCTGGAAGGTCACCAATGCATTGTAGTTTTCTCAGGAAGTCAGTGGTGTCACGGAGATAGCTGGGAGTGCAGGTGGCATAGGGTCTGAGTCAAGAGTCCACATACCCAGACAGTACTTCAGTGAGAGTGCCAATGCCCGAGATGATGGGGCGTCCAGGATTTCCAGGTTTGTGGATCTTGGGTAATAGATAGAATAACCCTGGTTGGGGCTCTAAGGGTATGTTAATTTGTTCCTCTGTTAGTGTAGGGAGTATCCTGAGCAGATGGTGCAGTTTCTTGGTATATTCCTCAGTGGGATCTGAGGGAAGTGGCCTGTAGAAATTGGTGTTGGTGAGTTGTCTGGTAGCCTCCTTTTGGTAGTCAGACCTGTCCATGATGACAACAGCACCTCCTTTATCAGCCTCTTTGATTATGACGTCAGGGTTGTTTCTGAGGCTGTGGATAGCATTGCGTTCTGCTCGACTTAGGTTGTGAGGCAGGCGATGTTGTTTTTCCACAATTTCTGCCTGTGCACGTTGGTGGAAGCATTCTGTGTATAGGTCCAGACTGTCATTTCAACCCTCAGGAGGAGTCCATGTGGAGTTCTTCTTGTGCTGCTGGTGGGATGGTGTCTGTGTATCAGTGCGCTGTTCTATGTTGTCTTGAAAGTATTCTTTGAGTCGGAGACGGCGAAAGTAGGCTTCCAGATCACCGCAGAATTGTATCTTGTTTGTGGGGGTGGTGGGGCAGAATGAGAGTCCTCGCGATAGGACAGACTCTTCTGCCGGGCTGAGTATGTAGCTGGATAGATTGACGATACTGCTGGGTGAGTTAGGGGTACCACTGCTGTGGCCCCATGTGGCAGGCAGGATTTTAGATAGCTTGCAGTCCTTTTTCTTTTGTAGAGAGGTGAAGTGTGTAATATAGATCTCCTGTCTTATTTTAGTAAAGTCTGTTTGTGTGGAAGGTGGGTTGTTTATGAAGGTCTCCAGGTTGGGAAGCTCTTTTCTGATGTTTTCCTGTTTGCTGTACAGGATGCTGATCAGGTTGTTCCTCAGTTTCTTAGATAGTGTCTGGCATAATCTCTCACTGTAGTCTGTGCAGTATGTAGAAAGCAATGGATTTTTCACCTTCAGTCCACTTGGTATGATGTACATCGGCCAAACTGGACAGTCCCTACGAAAAAGGATAAATGGACACAAATCAGATATTAGGAATGGCAATATCCAAAAACCTGTAGGAGAGCACTTCAACCTCACCGGACACACCATAGAAGATTTAAAGGTCAGCATTTTGCAGCAAAAAAACTTCAAGTCCAGACTGCAAAGAGAGACTGCAGAGCTGCAATTCATTTGCAAATTTGACACAATCAATTTGGGACTGAATAGAGATTTTGAATGGCTGGCTAACTACAAAAGCAGCTTCTCTTCTCTCGCTATTCACACCTCCAGTTCAACTGCTAGAGGAACACCTCACCCTCCCTGATTAGAGATAACAAGCTGGTTCAGCCTGATTGGACTAACCTTGTTATCTCCCACCTGGTTCTTGCCTACTTATTTATACTTGCCCCTGGATACTTCCACTGCATGCATCCGACGAAGTGAGTATTAGCCCACAAAAGCTTATGCTCTAAAAAAAATTTTAGTTCATCTTTAAGGTGCCACAGGACTCTCTGTCACTCCTGTTCATTCAATAACAGACCTAAAAGTAGCAAATTATCACCAAAAAATCTTCAAAAAGAGACTCCAGCATGAAACTGCAGAACTGGAATTTATTTGCAAACTGGACACCATCAGACTAGGCCCGAATAAAGACTGGGAGTGATTGGGTCATTACAAAAGTTAAACCTAATTTCCCCTTAGTGTTACTCACACTTTCTTGTCAACTGTCTGAAATGGGCCACTCTCGTTAACACTTCAAAAGTTATTTTTCCTCCCTTGGTATTCTGCTCAAACAACTGATCTTACTGTAGTTAATAAATCTGTTTTATATGTTTTTACTCAATACAGGATGTTGTTTGAAACATAAAAGGGAAATCTGCTCAGGCTGATGTATTGTCCTCTCCACTCTGAGGGAGGTGCAGATTCGAAAATAAACTTATCCTGGTCAGGCTTTTGGCCAGGGCAAGGTGGTTCAGCTCTTGGTCCTAGGCTGGGGAGCTGGGGGAATGGGCTGCAGATTCTCTATTGTTGGTTCATGGATGACCAGTGATAGCATCCATGTAACTGCAGCTGGGTGTGTCCCTGTCTCTGCATGGGTGTGTAAGTGGAAGATCTGGAGAGGACTGCAGCCAGTCACAGCCTCAGTGTGACATGGGGCCCAGAATGGCATGCCAGAGGGCTCGGTGGTCGTCAATTCCAGGTTGGAGCCTAGGGAATTCTGTCACAATCCCCCACCCCAGTGAACAGGTCCTGCATAACCGTGTGTCCATTTCCCCATTGTCATGCGATCACGTATTGAACGAGAGACCATGGTTATGGAAAGGAAGACAGGACACTTAGGTTCTGTCAGTCAGTCTCTGTCTAACCTTGGACAAATCATGTCTGTACAGGCCTCAGTTTACCAATCAGTGAAATGGGTATGGTTCATAGTGACTTTCCCTTGCTAGGTGTT
Organism: Dermatemys mawii; assembly: GCA_007922305.1. Lineage (NCBI taxonomy): Eukaryota > Metazoa > Chordata > Testudines > Dermatemydidae > Dermatemys > Dermatemys mawii. The sequence continues at coordinate 2,813,268 of ML677393.1, read as the reverse complement.
TTGAAGATCACTTAATGAAAGGTGCTACACAGTATGATGGTAGTTACTGATAAGAACTACTGACCTCTGATGCCTTAGCGACAATCCCATGTGTTTGCTGTAAGTGCTTCTCTCTCCTTTTAGTTAACTTTCTCCAGATCTCTCTGTCTACTATCCAACCATCTGAGAATATACTATCCAACGTCTTGAGAATTTACAGGATATCAGATCCTCTAGAGAGTTAAGCACTATTCCTAGTTTTTCACTCATCAACTATAGTTTTTAAATATACACAAAAATATACAGAGGATCCAATTCCTCTCTGACTCAGCACAGAGCCCAAGAGTTCTCATCTCCCTTGGGAAGCTTTTTTAATTATTGTTTAAGCCTAAATCTGGATAATTAGCACCAAAGGGAGACATGTTTCTCTACAGCCTGTTTACATTCAAATGCTCCTTTCTTCTCTACAGACTGAGCAAACCCCCCTGGGAATACAGAGAGCTCTATTATAAACTGTGCACAGCTCTGTGTTGGTTCTTGACATGGGATGCTGCTGCAGATGCTGGATTGAGGGACCTGTGGGTCACCGATACCTGACGGGGATTCCCAGGGAAGACACTTCCATTTCAGAATTCACAGTTACCCTTCTCTTGCTGAGGAACTCACCTGCTCGACAAACGCTGTGCAAGGTGGGTGTGGTGGGATAGAGAGTAAGTCTGTGGCCCTTTTTGCTCTGCAGAAGCATGACACATTCCAAGTCTCTTGCCATAAGTGATGAGTTTTCCAAAGAATCACTGGCCAAAGAATCACTGGCCATAATTTTGTTTCTGTGCACCCCTGCTCATCCCTCCTGAGAGACTACAGCCCCGAGGTGGCTGTATTTCAGTGGCACAGTGAATCCTTCAGCAAGAAAGATATCAGTAGATGTTCAATACAAAGCCAAATTCTGAGACCACGGCCCGTACAATGCTCAGGCAAAACTGAGGCAAAACTCCCCTTGGAGCAAGAACTGACTACAGATGTCAGGACCCAACTGTGTGCTAATGCACAGACACTGTCATCCGCTCCTCTTGCATTTCGGGGCTCTGTCTGTTAAAGGGGTCAGGGGCCGTTACCTGACTTTAATCTGCTGGAAAGTTTGGAAGTTCTGTGGCTCCTCACTAGAACAATAATGAGAATTTTCAACATGGGTAACACAGACTTTCTCGGAGCTTCATTCCAGTACTTGGCTGAAATGTTATTCCTGAAACTTCCAAAAACTATTCTGCTCGAAGCAGACACCCAGCATGGGAAATTTCTGTCCAAACACCAAGCATTTAGCAAACTTATAAGCGAGTGATAATGAGATCTTGTAGTGGAAGGTGTCAGAGAGCCGTAATGACAGATGATGCCGCCGACACCACCTACGTTGGCCAACCATTTGTGAGTCCTATTCTTCAATGCTCTTTGCCCCAATGATGTTGGTAGCAAGCAGTTCTACAGGTCAAATAAAAATTATGTTAGCAATTACCTTCTGTCAATGTTATATGTTCAGACTTTCAATTTAACTAAATATTCCCTTGTTAATGTTTGAGACACATTAAATATAAATGTCTGATGTACTTTCTTTAGCAATAGATGCACAGGGTTTGAGCTCAGAAGGGACCATTTGATCATCCAGTCTGACCTCCTGTAAAACACAGGCCCAATAAATTTCACTCTGTTAATACTGTATTGAGCCGAAAGACTTCTGTGTGGTTATGGCATCGTCTACACTAGGATTTTACAGCAGAAAATGAAAGAGCCATAGATTTATAAGGGAACACAGAGAGTAGCTAATCTAATCCCCTGACAAGATGAATGATTTGGTTTGTCTTGGTCCTCTAACACTGATGGCTATTCACATGTCATTGGAAAACTTCCACAGAAGGAGCTTCCATGACTTCCCTGGGAGTCTGTTTCATTGGTCTCCTGTTCTTAAATTTAGGAAGATTTTATGGAAAATTAATTTAAATCTGATATGCTGGAATTTTAACCCACTGCCAATTGTTCTGCCCCTCTGTGGTAAGACAGAATAACTTTCCTCTGCCTTTTTTATGGCATCCTTTCAAGTATTTGAAGACCCCTATCATGTTCCCATTAATCTCCTCTTTTTTCTAAAAAATGGGTTCCTTCACCATGCTCATACTACTTGCATTCCATCCCTTGTGTAACATTTGTTATTTGTGTATGGATCCTTTCCAGGTTCTCTACATCCTTTCTATACATTGATCAGCAAAATTGGACATACAACTCCAATTGAGACCTAGCCCACACCGAGAAGAGAATACTAGCATTTACCATGACTTGCATGTTACACTTCTGTTAATATAAACTACCATTGCATTTTCCTTTTTGAAACATTTTTCTTCATGTCCAACCTAAACCTCCCTTTCTGTAATTTAAGTCCATTGCTCCTTGTCTTCTCTTTAGAGGTTAAATAGAACACTTTTTCTCCATCCTTGAAAAACCTTTTACGTAGTTGAAAACCGTTATCATGTCCCCTCACAGTCTTCTCTTTTGCAGATTAAACAAATCAAGCTCTTTCAGTCTTCCCTCATAGGTCATGTTTTCAAGACCTCTAATCATCTTTTGCTCCAGTTTTTCCAGATTATTTTCAATGTTTATCTAATTCTCCAAAGACTTTCAACCCCTCCCAACTTGATATCATCTGCAAACTTAATAATTGTATTCTCTATGCCATGATCTAAATTATTGTTGAAGGATGAGGGGAAAGCAGTTGATGTACTTTTCCTTGACTTTAGCAAAGCTTTTGATTCAGTCTCCCACGGTATTCTTGCCAGCAAGTTAAAGTAATATGGGCTGGATGAATGGACCATAAGGTGGATAGAAAGCTGGCTGAATTGTCATGCCAATGGGTCATGATCAATGACTCCATATCTAGTTGGCAGCCAGTATCAAGCGGAGTGCCCCAAGGGTCGGTCCTGGGGCTAGTTTTATTCAAGATCTTTATCAATGGTCTGGACTGGAGGATGGCATGGACTGCACCCTCAGCAAGTGTGCAGATGACACTAAACTGGGCGGAGTGGTAGATACACTGGAGGGTAGGGATAGGATACAGAGGGATCTAGACAAATTAGAGGATTGGGCCAAAAGAAATTTGATGAGGTTCAACAAGGACAAATGCAGAGTTCTGAACTTAGGATGGAAGAATCCCATGCACTGCTACAGACTAGGACCGAATGGCTAGGCAGCAGTTCTGCAGAAAAGGACTGAGGGATGAAAGTGGATGAGCAGCTGGATATGAGTCAACAGTGTGCCCTTGTGGCCAAGAAGGCTAACAGCATTTTGGGCTGTATAAGTAAGGGCATTGCCAGCAGATCAAGGGACGTGATTGTTCCCTTCTATTCAACGTTGGTAAGGCCTCATCTGAAGTACTGTGTCCAGTTCTGGAGCCCACACTACAAGAAGGATGTGGAAAAACTGGAAGGATCCCAGAGAAGGGCAACAAAAATGATTATGGGCCTGGAGGACATGTCTTATGCGGAGAAACTGAGAGAACTGGGATTGTTTAGTCTACAGAAGAAAAGAATGAGGAGAGATTTGATAGCTGCTTTCAACTACATGAAGGGAGGTTCTAAAGAGGATGGATCTAGACTGTTCTCAGTGGTACCAGATGACAGATCAAGGAGTAATGGTCTCAAGTTGCAGTGGGAAAGATTTAGGCTGGATATTAGGAAAAACTTTTTCACTAGGAGGATGGTGAACCTTTGGAATGGGTTACCTAGGGAGGTGGCAGAATCTCCTTCCTTAGAGGTTTTTAAGGTCAGGCTTGACAAAGCCCTGGCTGGGATGATTTAATTGGTGACTGGTCCTGCTTTGAGCAGGGGTTGGACTAGAACCTCCTGAGGTCCCTTCCAACCCTGATATTCTGATTCTATGATTCTATGAATTGGAAAGAGGCAGACCCCGAACTGATCCTTGTGGAAACCCTCCTGTTATGCCTTTCCAGCATCATTGTGAAACACTGATAAATACTCTCTGGGAGTGTTATCTGACCAGTTGTGCATCCACATTAGAGAAGCTCCATCTATGTTTTATTTCTCTGGTTTCTTAATGAGAAGGTCATGTGAGACTATCAAAAGCCGTACTAATATCTAGATATTCCACATCTACTGCTTCCCTCATCCACAGGGCTTGTTACTCTGTCAAAGAAAGCTCTCAGGTTGGTTTGACACGAATTTTTTTTTTTTGACAAATCCATGCGATCCTTTGTCAACTTATTATCTTCCAGATGTTTGCAAACTGATTCCTTAATTAATTGCTCCATTATCTTACCTGGTACAGACGTTAATCTGACTGGTTTGCAATTGCCTGTGTTTCCCTTGTTTCCTTTTTTATAGATAGGAACCATCTATGCTCTTTTCCAGTCTTTTGTAATTTCCCCTGTCTTCCATGACTTTTCAGAGATAATCTCTAATGCCTCAAATATCTCCTCAGTCAGTTCCTTCAGAATATTCTAGGATTCATTTAGTCTGCCCTCCATGACTTGAAGACATCTAAATTGTCCAAGTAACTTGTAATTGGTTCTTTCCCTATTTTAGCATCTGAACCTACCCCATTTTCACTAGCATTCTCTAAGCTGGGTTTCTGTACATCACAAACCCTCTTAGTGAAAACCAAAAAAATTGACGTCCTTAAGCACATCTGCCATTTGCACACTTATTTTTATTGTTTTTCACTCTTCAATTAGTAAGGGACCTACCGTACCCTTGGTCTTCCCCTGCTTCTAAGGTATTTGTAGAATGTTTTCTTGTTTCCCTATGTCTCTAGTAAGTCTGATCTTTTGTGGTTTGGCATTTATAATTTTGCCCTTACATACATGTATCCTTTGTAATTTAACCTTGTTTCCACTTTTATAGGATCCTTTTTTTAAAAAAAATCATTCAAGATCTCCTGGTTAAGGAATTGTCATCCCTTCCCATACTCCCTATATTTCCTACTCAGTTCACTATTGTGCCGTTAAAATAATAGAATATCATAAAATCATAGAAGATCAGGGTTGGAAGGGACCTCAGGAGGTCATGTAGTACAACCCCTTGCTCAAAGGAGCACTAATCTTACTAATGTCCTTACTAATATCTCTCTGAAAAATGGCCAGCTATCATCTATTGGTTTTTCCTCTTAGACTTCAATCCCATAAGATCTCTCTACCAACTCCCTGAGTTTGCTCATGTCTGCCTTCTTGAAACCCATTGTCTTTATTTTGCTGTTCTCCTTCCTACCATTCCTTAGAATCGTGAACTCAGTCATTTCATGATCAGTTTCCACAAATCTGCCTCCCATTTCATAATCTAAACCAGTTGCTCCTTATATATCAAAATCAAGGCTAGAACAGCCTCTCCGCAGTAGCTGTCTCCAGCTTCTGGAAGGAAAAAATGGCTCTAATACATTCCAAGAACTTGTTGATAATCTGTGCCCTGGTGTAGACAGATGAGTTCTTCCATCAGTCGAGCAACCACCACTCGGGTATTACCTATGCTGAAGGGAGAACCCCTTCCATCTGTGGAAGTAGTCTCTACAGTGAAGCACTGTGGCAGCACCACTGTAGCATTTTAAGTGTAAAGAACCTTTCAAAAGGATCTTTCAGAAAAAAAATCCATTCTAGATCTGCCAACTTGAGGAACTGAGAAGATGAACACTTCCCTTCTCAGTGTGTCCCAATGGTTAATCACCCTCAGTGCTAAATAATTGTCCCTAATTTCGAGCTGGAATTTGCCTGGCTTCAGCTTCCAGCCCTTCCGTCTTGGTCAATCCTTGTCTGTCAGGTTACAGAGCCCATTATTTCCCATTACTTTCTCCCCATGAAAGTTTCCACTTGATCATCTTTCTCAGAAACTAAAGAGCTAGACACCTTCAAGTCTAACGATCTGCTTTTTCTCTATCCTCCAATCATTTTTTAGGCTCTATTCTAGAAATTTAAATAATTGTTTTCTAGGTCTTCTCTTGTTAATATACTTAATAATTCCCTGTCTGTGATCTATAGCCCTGCCAAACATGGAGTTTTCCCTGATGTCTTAACATCCCTTAGCAATCTTCTTAACTTCCGATATCCATTCTTGGCTATCTATTTTTCCTTTTTCCTGTTTTTTACATATTGCTTCCCCCCGCCAACAATTGCTGCCTTCACTTTACCACTGAACTGTTTTTACCCAAAGTTGTTCACTTTGTTGACTGTGCAATCATATGTTTTCCACTATCTAATTAATGGTTATCTATGAATTGCCAATATTTAGTCATATATTTCTGTCTAAATTTTTCATCCCAGTCAGTTTGGCCAACAATTTTCTTCAGGTTTGGGGAATTAGTCCTCTTGGAGCAAAAACTGTCTATCAGTAGAACTGGTTGGGAACTGTCCATTGGAATGTAAACTAGTTTCATCTTTTATTTTCCTCTCCTATAGCATATGCTCTCTTCTTTGTCTCTTATGTAAACTAAAGAGCCCCAGATTTTTCTTTCTGTTTGTATATGGCAGCCTCCCCCACTTTCAGACCCTGTCTTGGAAATCTTTTTATATATGCTATATCCTTAAGAGAGACTGAGTGACCAAAACTGAACACGTATCCTGAATATGTTACTCTCCATCCCATACCTTGGGGATCTGAACATTGCTTTTGATTTGTCTGGTGTTGTGAATGAGCTGGTATTTCCCTTGAGCTGCTGCCAATGGCACCCTGGTCTTTTCCCCGAGGTATGTTCTAGCTGGGATGCTTCTCCCAGCACACGTCTTCCTAAAAGTTTATTTTTTTCCTCTCTCTTATATCAGGCAACTGGATGACTTGTGAACTCTCTTCAGTACAGACTCTGTGTCCTGGCTCTCATTGCATTAAGGAACAATGATGGATAACCAGTATCCACACTAATGTTTCCTTCAGAGGCCTTCCTTTAGGGGCTCCCACCACGAAGTGTAGGAATTATCAATGCAAAAGATGGAATTGGATTTAGTAGGTCATTGTTCATAGTTATTTTCTCTGAATAATTAAAACGTAATTTTTCAGTGTTTGAAGAGTGATCAGTCTCCTTCTTCCATCAGAATAGCCTCTGATATTTCATAAAGTGTCTCATACCAACGATGTCTCTCCTTTCAGGCATTCTTTCTTCGACCATCACCTGAGATCCAGGGAACACACAGAAAGTCAGGTGAACATACAGTAAATAGAGAAGACAACCTTTTACCTCAGAGTTGGACACTTCTCCCCTCCTGCATGTCAGACATGAACACAACCGACTTCACCAACCCCTCCACCTTCATCCTACTTGGAATTCCTGGCCTAGAGACAGCCCATAGATGGATCTCCATTCCCTTCTGTTCTATGTACGTCATAGCTGTCTTGGGGAACTGCACTATCCTGTTCATTGTGAAGAGGGAGCCGAGCCTCCACAGTCCCATGTTCTATTTCCTCTGCATGCTGGCTGTCACCGACCTGCTCATGTCCACATCCACTGTGCCCAAAATGCTGAGCATCTTCTGGTTCAATTCCAGGGAGATTAGTTTTGGTGCCTGTCTCACCCAGATGTACTTCATTCTCTGCTTCTCAGGGATGGAGTCTGGAATCCTCGTGGCCATGGCTTTTGATCGCTACGTGGCCATCTGCCATCCTCTGAGATATTCCACCATCCTGACAAACTCTGTTGTGGCCAAGATAGGCCTGGCCGTGGTGCTGCGCAGTTGCGTACTCTCCTTACCCTACCCCTTCCTGGCGAGGCAGTGGCCATATTGCAGAACCAATATCATCCTCCATTCCTACTGTGGGAACATGGCTGTGGTGACACTGGCCTGCGCTGACATCAGCATCAGTAGTTACTATGGCCTCTTTGATCTTTTCGCTCAGATCGTCATGGATGTGTTTTTTATCGCTGTGTCCTATATTCTGATCCTCCGGGCCATCTTCCGCCTCCCCACGAACGATGCCCGGGTCAAGACTTTTGGGACCTGCATTGCTCATGTCTGTGCTATCTTAGCTTTGTATGTGCCAGATTTCCTCTCCTCTCTCATTAAGCGGTTTGACAACAATGTGCCACGGCATTTTCTCATTCTCATTACCAGTGTGTACCAGCTGGTGCCCCCAGTGCTACACCCCATCATTTATGGGATGAGGACCAAACAGATCCGTGTCAGGCTGCTCCAGCTCTTTATTCATAAAGGGACCTAAATATTTCTCCTTGTGCTCTGGCTCTCGGATTGAGCTTTCTACAGAGATGGATGGTGCATGGTGCAGGGGCCTCTTCCCTGAGTCAGTGACTGGGCAGTCAAATGGAGATTAAACCCTTTCTTGTCCTTACTGAGCTGTGTCAATGTGATGAGGTGGGGAATCAGTCTATGTACACTACACTGGGTTGCCACCTTTCTAATTGGTGGTAGCTGGATCCCTGAAATTGTAATCTTCCCCATGTCTTCTATCAAGCCTCGACCCTGCTGTGTGTCTTTCTCCCCAATTCTCTGCCTCTGTCACTTGCTCCTGTCTTCCCCTCCGCTTGTCAGCTGCGATAAAACCAACATATTCTCAAGTTTTAACATTTTAATGCCTATTCTTACTTCATTACTAACTCTGTGGAGAGAGAAACCTCTTCAGAACCCCTGGGATCTATCTCAGCTGTGGGAGGGGAGTGGGGTGTAGTGTGTTACAGCAGGAGACAGATACATCTGGGGTGTAAATAAGATCAGAATGGCCACACCAGGAAAAACCGATGGTTTATTTAGTCAGTGCCCAGTGCCAGGTGCTTCCGAGGGAATGAACAGAACCTGTCAATAATAATTCAATTCATGTGGAACAGGGGGAAGGGAGTCGGAGAGAGAAGCCCGACTCATTTTTATCCTCTCCAGCTTCCCTACTGCTTATGACCAGGGGTTGTTTCATTTTTCCTGTGTTTGGATGAATCTTACGGGGCATTTTTTTTGTCTCCCCTCACTGACTCTTTATGGGCTGATCTCTTCCCTCCATCTCCCTTTCCCTTTATGGAGATAGAGACGGGTTGTGTGGTGCCACCGGTACAGTCGCTGCACTGGTGGTCTGATCCCTCTTTGTTCATCTCCATGGGCAACAGGGCTGTAACAGGGGCCAAGCCACAGGATCATTATCAGTCCACTACCCCATCCCCCACTCTGCTGCAGGATAAGTGTCACTGTTTTCTGGTGCACACCTGTGGTTTCAGCGCTGGGGAGACTGACATCTCGCCTTCAGGGTCACAAGTGCGGTTTTGAGGAGTGGAGGATAACCAAAAGGGAGGACATCCTGGTCTACCAGTTCTTCCACAACTTTTCTGATAAGCCTTTCAGGTTGGTCAGCAATTGTTGCCAGGCCGGCTTCAGATCCTCCTGCCCACGAGGATCCTCCTCAGACCTCAGAAAGAAGCCAACCATCTTTTCAACATTGAACACCAGAGGCTCTAGGTTGGGTCTCCACAGTTCACAGGTGCTCTTCTTCCCTTGTGACATATGGTCTCTGTGGCTTGCCTGCAGAAAACCTGCATGGATCTCTTCTGCCTAGTCTAGTTGGTAGATGGAGTTGGGGTATCAGGTATATTTTAGACTCCTCAGTGCTCATTCAGCTGGGATTGCCACTGTGTTCTCCACCAATCTACAGCCTGAGATGCTGGGAGTTGCCGAGGTCATGCCAGGTCACCTGTTGCACCTCTAGGCCTGTATTAGTAGCTGACATTGAATAAGTTCAATGTCCATCCCCCGAATGCAGACCCAGAGTGGGTGTGTTTCTATCAACAGGTGTCTACCTTCCTCGGCACCTTGTATCCTCACTAGTGCTTGGGCCTGGGTGGGGATTTAAATACTATCTTTGAGGACCAGAATTGCTCATGAATATAGAGCATTCAGGACACTACAGGTATCCCCAGAGAGATCATCGATCATCACTCCTTGGTGGATGTCTGGCATGACCAACATCTAGATGACAATTCCACCTTTTCCTATGCCCAGATGGAGGTTGATCAATTGTGCCACTCTGGTTGGACTGCATATATGTATTGTGTTTCCATCTTGCCCTGGTCCACTCCTCCAGCAATTGGCTGGCCCAGGTCTCAACCCACCATTTAGTGTCCAGGATGGCCTCTTTCAATCTGGAGCTTCCTGGGGCTCTTCACCTTTCAGAGCCTCCTACACGTACTCCAGGAGGTGGGGGCCACCTTATTGCCTGCTGCTAGGGTTTTCCTTGAATAAGTCCTACAAGAGGGTGCTCCCCACCCAGACCTCAGTGCAGGAACATTGGAATTTCTGATTGGCCTCCTGTTCCATGAGTTCCCCCTACTCTCTCCCTTTCACAGACCAAACCAGCTGCACACCCAGCATCCGGTTCATTTCTGAAATCCACCAAGATAACAACTTCACATGCTCATGCTTCACTTCCTGAGATGCCCTCATACCAAGTGGCATATATAGAACCACCTTCTGAGGATGAGGAACCCCGATGGGCCAGAAAGAACTCCACCCTAGTCCCATGGCCTACTGGGGATGCCGGTTGGTGGCTTCTGTTGGAGGAAGAACAGGTTCACCCAGAGACGGATTTGAGTTGATGAGCTTCTTTATTGTGGTACTTGTTCCCCTGGACACATTTGTCCAGTAAGCACTGAACTAATTACATTAGACTCTTTTTTAATTTACATTAGTATGTAAATTCCTAAAATTATTACAACAACCCCAAAAACTGTTATGGGGTGATATGAACACCCATACAATGACTATTGATAACCCTCTACTGAATATAATTATCCCCACCCTTGATTACTATTTACCTCTTTAGCCTATTCTTCCGATAAGTTTTACCTAGAAGATACACTTCTTTGCTATAATTGCAGTCATGGACTCCTTGGATCAGCCGTTTGCAGGGGTGGGAGAAAGGGGCCATGACCCAGGGCTCACCTGTGTAGCTGGGAAAGGAAGGGAGGAGGAGATAACACTGCTTTACCCAAAAGGTCTCCTTTAGATCCCCACATTTCTTATGCAGCTGTAACACATAGACAAGGAGAAGGGAGGGGAAGGGGTAACACTTTATCTATTGAGCGAAGGAATAGTGCATACCTGTGTCTACTCCCTGATACCAGGCCAGCACACCAGCAGTTTCCATGTCTTCACTTAACCCTTACATATCCCAACAGCTCTTTCACAGAGCCATGAGCACAGACATGTATGTGGCACAGTTCACCCCCATTCCAGATGTCTGCCCATTTTGTGCCACGAGGCAGACCCTGGCACAGGCCTGTCTAGAATGCACAAGGTTCCAGCCCCTATTCCAACCCCTCCACAACTTCAACAGAAGGTTCTGGCTGCACTTTACCACACACCTTGTCACATATGCTCACTGCCTTAGCTCCACATACAGGATGTGGCCTGCAGGTCCCTTGTGTTACAGGAGAAATATACTCGAATATAAATCTGTAAACTTAATAATAAAACAAATCCTCAAACCCATAAGAAAATAAGAAACTTATAAGAAAAGATACATAGGCAAGCATGTAGGCTAGACAATAGGCTGCCAGGTCTGCAGGCTGCTAGTTGGTAATGGCCAGTGCGGAGGTAAAACTGAGTCCTCACTCTCAAGTTGCATACAATTCAGAGACATATTTATTTCAAGCAATTTCAGAGGATGAACACAGCTGGCAGAGAGCATCTCTGCCTCAGTTTCTTCAAAGTACAAGCAGTTTCATACAAGTATTTATACCCTTTAATGACATACACTAATTAATAACAATGTACATTATTTTTATATTATGTCCTACCCATTCCAGTAAGTTCACACTTCTGTTTTCAAACATCCTTATCCTCAAGGCTAAGTCACATTAACTCTGTTCTGAGTTTCCCTCCTGCTGTAGACACACAGTCTGCTTCCCCAAGTCTCACATTATGAGTAGAGAGTTAGCCTTACTGTGCTCTGGCTTATGCTCCTTTAACCCTTGTTTCCACAATTCCCCACTTTTCTCCTTGCCCAGCACAACCAACATTCTTAAACCTCCATTTGCATCATGCCTTGTATTTCTGTTTCTAGCTCAACAGGGTCAGGATCAGTCCTATAAATCCTAGCTGGACATAACAATATTGCATGTGAATGTGAAAGACATTCTTGTTATTACATTTCTTACAAGAACAATAACACATTCCTAAACTTCACAAAAGCAATACAGACATTAATATCCCCATTGTAAGAATATGCTGGGGTTAATTCATTGCCTTAGTTACATAGCACATGGCATCATAATTAATACACAAAATAGACCCTCTATAAACTGTATGAAAAGCATATTTTTCAATTTAACATATGATATGAAGTACATGGATTTGATTCTGTAAACCAGAAATTGTATACCTCAGATCTAATTGTAGGGCTTTGTCTTCTGGCCAATAAGTTATGTGATTTCCCGTGATCGTGGTGAGATTAAAATACATGTCTAACAAAAACTGGCCTTCACATATACACAGCTATCATTAGCTTGGAACAGTAACTGTTCTGTCAGGGTAGTTCCTTGTCCCATACCTTCCCAACAAACTTTGTCAAATACTGTGACAACTTCCCCTTGCTTCAATTTCCTTACACTCTGAAGCTGCGGGGATTCCAAGGACCAAAATATCAACCACTAAATCCTAATCCAATCCAAATATTGGGTGTTATTCCAGGAGCACTAACAACAAATTGGCTAGGCATACCAGGTGATCTAATCTCTCAGATATCACGGTGAATAATCTAATCCCACAGGCATCCTCCTATGGATCCGGCAGCATTCGTTATGTGGAAGCCCACAGCCCTCTGACCGGTCCATATGCTTGGAAGGAGCACTGCGAGTACTTGCACATCCATCCTGAATATTCCAAGTATATTTCCTTGACTACAGATCAGATGGTATTCCTGAAGCACTAGTAAGGGCAGTGGGCCAAGCCTGATGCTCAAGATCACTCCGAATGACCATCAGCTAGTCATTCAGGAAATCCTGCGTCTCTGAACATGACAGATCCCACTGCAATTCCTCTTCTGCTTAGGAAATGCCTTCCTGTGATAAAAGATGTGGTGTTATTGTTAAATCTCATGATACAAAGTTAGTTGCTAACAGTAAATCATATGACAAAAAATTGGTATTGATGGTAAATCTGTGAAAAGATGTAGTAGATGTGATTTTGGGGAAAGTCTTTTGGACATTCTAGGAATAATCAACAAGAAATCGTAGGTGGCTATTGCTTTCTTACCACCCCCCGCCCCCTGCAATCTCTGAATAGAGTAATAAGGAGGTGAGAAATACTACTGGTTTGACTCCTACCAGCAATTAACAACTGAGAGAATTAGAAATCTGAGTGCCTCCCACCCGTGTTGCATTGAAAAAAAGGATAGAGAGAATATAACCGTAAACAGAAAGAAGATTTATTAAGGGATAGAAATAAGTGGGGAAAGATTCATTATGGGAAACACTACCAATACCCATGAATAGATTGCAGGAAACCCGGACCCTTAAACTGTCCCTACCAAACACTACCAAAAACAATAACTGCCTCTCATTTAACTGCATATGAAGGACACTGGCAATGAATGGTCCGTCTCAGGATCTCTTGAACGTTGGAGGATCTGGCTTTCTTCTGCTGAAGCAGGAGATTGACAGATCTGGTCCGATAGCAATGCCTTCACTGTATCCTTTTGGAGACTACAGGAATCAGGTAAGTATCAGAGTCCTTGATAGATGTTAGCAGAGTCCTTGATAGATGCTCTATTGGTCTTAATCTGATGCTGCACAAAGAACCTGAACATGGTTGCCTCGATGGTGGACAGGGCCTGCGCTACCACTGAAAGTTCCTACTAAGCTCTCTGTGGTGTGCATTCCTGAGGTACACTCTGAAAGGCACTGCCCCCATCCAGTTCCAGACAATTCACAGTCCCACAAGTTCTGTGGTGTGTGTCCAGTCTGGGCTGACAGCGAGGGGGGATGAGCCCTGATAATCATCCACCCCACAGCCCTCACCTTAGGGTAAGAGACAGAGTTTTGGAGGGAAAATGCCATGAAGAAAGGGTGCCAAGTTGGAGTCCAAACCCTACCTATCATATGCACCATCTTAAATTTCCAAACTCCATTTTGAATTGCAAAACTATTCATAACAGAATATAACCATGTACCTTAAACTAACACCTGTTCCCAGGCTCAAAGCTTGTCACAGGAGGAAAATAATAATAATCCTGGTCTGCTGTCTGAAGGGGGTAAACTGAGGCACAACATCTCATGGCATTGATTAATATATTTATTGAGTTATCGCTAGTTGGAAAAGCACAATGGTTAACAATGCTGCACAGAAAGCACACTTGCTGACTTTTGACATCACTAGGCTGATCTACAACGTATTGAAAGGTAGACAGAAGATAGCAAGATCACCTGTGGATAACACTAAAATGTTTGGTTTCAGAGGCTGTGTTTGTCTTTATCAGAAAAAATAATGAGGAGTCCTTGTGGCACCTTAGAGACTAACAAATTTACCTGGGCATAAGCGTTTGTGGGCTAGAAGCCACTTCATCACATGCATGGAGTAGGAAATACAGGAGCAGGTATAAATACGTGAAAATATGTGAAATACCTTTCCAATGTGATATATGCCATGATGTGCCAGCAATGCCCCTCTGCCATGTACATTGGCCAAACTGGACAGTCTCCAGACAAAAGAATAAATGGACACAAATCTCACATCAGGAATTATAACATTCCAAAAACAGTAGAAGAACACTGCAATCTCCCTGTTCACTCAATAACAGACCTAAAAGTAGCAATTCATCAACAAAAAATCTTCAAAAAGAACCTCCAGCGTGAAACTCCAGAACTGGAATTTATATGCAAATGGGACACCATCAGATTAGGCCTGAATAAAGACTGGGAGTGGTTGGGTCATTACAAAAGCTAAACCTAATTTCCCCAATACTAATTTCCCTTTAGTGTTACTCACACCTTTTTGTCAACTGTCTGAAATGGGCCACTCTCATTAACACTTCAAAAGTTATTTTTCCACCCCCGCTGGTATTCTGCTCAAACAACTGATCTTACTGTAATTAATAAATCTGTTTGATATGTTTTCACTCAATACAGGATGTGGTTTGAAACATAGAAGGGAAATCTGCTCAGGCTGATGTATTGTCCTCTCCACCCTGAGGGAGGAGCAGACTGGGAAATAAACTCATCCTGGTCAGGCTTTTGGCCAGGGCAAGATGGTTCAGCTCTTGGGTGCTAGGCTGGGGAGTTGTGGGGAACGGCCTGGAGATTCTCTATTGTAGTTTCATGGATGGCTAGTGAAAGCATTCGTGTAACTGCAGCTGGGTGTGTCTCTGTCTCTATATGGCTGTGTAAGTGCAAGACCTGAGAGTATTGCAGCTTGTCACAGCCTCAGAGTGTGAGAGGAGGCTCAGATTGCTATGCCACAGGGCTCAGTGTTCCCCAGTTCCAGGCTGGACCCCAGGGAATTTCATCACCACCCTCAGCATCCAGTGAACAGGTCCTGCAACACCGTGAGACCATTTTCCCATTGTGACATGGTCACTTAATGACAGAGAGACCGTGGTTAAGGAAGCGAAGTCAGGATACTTGGGTTCTGTCAGTCAGTCTCTGTCTGACCTTGGACAAGTCATATGTCCCCCTGCCTCATTTTACCGATCAGTAAAATGGGTATGGTTCATAGTGACTTTCCCTTGCTAGGTGTTTTGAAGGTCCCTCAATGAAAAATGCTACACAGTATGATGGTAGATATCAATGAGAAGGACTGATCTCTGATGCCTTAGCGACAGCCCCATGTGTTTGCTGTAAGTGCTTCTCTCTCCTTTTAGTCAACTTTCTCCAGATCTCTCTGTCTACTATCTACCCATCTGTCCTGAGAATTTACAGGATATCAGATCCTCTGGAGAATTAAGCACTAACTGTACCTTTTTACTTATCAACTATATTTTCTAAATATACACACAAACACACAGAGCAGCCAATTCTATCTCCCTTTGGGAAAGTTACTTAATTACTGTTTACTCCTAAATCTGGATAATTGGTATCAAAGGGGAGACATATTTGTCTACAGCCTGTTTACATTTTAATCTTCCCTTCCTCTCTAGAGGCTGAGCAAACCCCACTGGGAATACAGAGAGCTCTATTATAAACTGTGCACAGCTCTGTGTCGGCTCTTGGCATGGGATACTGCTGCAAATGCTGGGTTGAGAGAGCTGTGGGTCATGGATCCCTGAGGAGATTCCTAGGGAGGACACTTCCATCTCAGAATTCACAGCTACCCATCTCTTGCTGAGGAACTCGCCTGATCGACAAACTCTGTGCAAGGTGTGTGTGGAGGGATAGAGAGTAAGTCTTTGGTCTTCTCCACTCTGCAGACACATGACACATCTCAAGGCCCTTTCAAAAAGTGAGGAATTTTCCTAAGAATCACTGGCCAAAATTTCGTTTCTGCGCACCCCTGCTCATCCCTCCTGAGAGACTACAGCCTCAAGGTGGCTGCATTTTAGTGGCACAGCGAATTGTTCAGGTTGAACGATGTTGGTAAATGTGCAATACAAGGCCAAATTGTGAGACCACGGTCAGTACAGTGCTCAGGCAAAACTGAGGCAAAATTCCCCTTGGAGCAAGAACTGACTACAGATGTCAGGACCCAGCTGTGTGCTAACGCACAGACACTCTCTCCCGCTCCTCTTGCATTTCGGGGCTCAGTCTGTTAAAGGGGTCAGGGCTCTTACCTGACTTTAATCTGCTGGAAAGTTTGGAAGTGGTAGGGATCCTCGCTAGAACAATAATGAGAATTTTTCGACATGGGTAACACATTCTTTCTCCGAGCTTCATTCTAGAAGCTGGTTGAATTGTTATTCCTGAAACATCCAAAAACTATTCTGCTCAAAGCAGGCACCCAGCACGGGAATTTTCAGTCCAAACACTGAAATTTAGCAAACTTATAACCAAGTGAAAATGAGGTCTTGTAATGGAAGGTATCAGGGAGCCTTAAAGACAGATAATGCCACTGTCACCACGTACATTGACTAACCGTTCGTGAATCTCATTCTTCTATGCTCTTTGCCCAAATGATGTTGGTAGCAAGCAGTTCTACAGGTGAAATATGAATTATGTTAGCAATTAACTTTTCTCAGCGTTATATGTTCAGACTTTCAATTTAACTAAATATTCCCTTGTTAATGTTTGAGACACATTAAATATAAATGCCTGATCTACTTACTTTAGTAATAGATCCACAGGGTTTAAGGTCAGAAGGGATGATTTGACCATACAGTTGGACCTCCTGCAAAACATTGGTCCATTAAATTTCACTCCGTTACTGCTGTATTGAGACAAAATACTTATGTGTGACTAAGGCCTGATCTACATTAGGATTTTACATCAGGCAATGATAGCGCCATAGAGTTATAAGGGAACACAGAGAACACCTAGTCTAACCCGCTGACAAGATACAGGATTTGTTTTGTTTTGGTCCTCTAACACTGATGGCTATTTACATGTCTTCTCCATGAAAATCTCCACAGAAGGAGCTTCCATGACTCCCCTGGGAGTCTGTTTCATTGGTCTCCTGTTCTTAAAACTAGGAATATTTTATTGAAATTTGATTCCAATCTCCTCTGCTGGAATTCGAACCCATTGCCAATTGTCCTGCCGCTCTGTGGTAAGACAGAATAACTTTCCTCCACCTTTTTATGGCATCCTTTCAAGTATTTGAAGACCCCTTAATGTTCACCTTAATCTCCTCTTTTCCAAAAATAAAAATAAAAATGGGTTCCTTCAATGTGCTCGTACTACTTGCATTCCATCCCTTGTGTAACATTTGTTACTTGCCTATGGATCCTTTCCAGGTTCCCTACATCCTTTCTATTCATTGGTCAGCAAAACTGGACACATTACTCCAATTGAGACCTAGCCCACACCGAATAGCGAATACTAGCATTTACCATGACTTGCATGTTATACTTCTGTTAATGTAAACTACCAGTGCATTTGCCTTTTTGGAACATATTTCCTAATGTCCAGCCTAAACCTCCCTTTCTGTAAGTTAAGTCCATTGCTTCTTGTCTTCTCTTCAGAGGTTAAGTAGAACACTTTTTCCCTTTCCTTGTAAAAATATTTTACATAGTGGAAAACCATTATCATGTCCCCTCACACTCTTCTCTTTTGCAGACTAAACAAACCAAGCTCTTTCAGTCTTTCCTCATAGGTCGTATTTTTAATACCCCAAATCATCCTTTTCTCTAGTTTTTCAAGATCATTTTGAATGTTTATCAAATTCTCCAAAGACTTGCAACCCCTCCCAACTTGATATCATCTGCAAACTTAATAAGAATGTTCTCTATGCCATGATCTAAATCGTTGATGAAGAATTGGAAAGAGGCAGACCCCAAACTGATCTTTCCCTATTTTAGCATCTGAACCTACCCCATTTTCACTGGAATTCTCTAGATTAGGTTTCTTAACACTACCAAACTTCTTAGTGAAAACCAAAAAAGTGAAGTCCTTAAGCACACCTGCCATTTCCATGTTTATTTTTATTGTTTTTCACTTTTCATTTAGTAAGGGACCTTTTGTATCCTTGGTCTTCTCCATGCTTCTAAGGTATTTGAAGAATGTTTTCTTGTTTCCCTTTTTATGTCTCTAGTAAGTTTGATCTTTTGTGGTTTGGCCTTTCTAATTTTGCCCCTGTATACATGTATCCTTTGTAATTTAACCTTGTTTCCACATTTTGTAGGATCTCTTTTTGTTTTTAAAATCATTCAAGATCTCCTGGTTAAGGCATTGTAGTCTCTTCCCATACTTCCTATATTTCCTATGCAGTTCTCTATTGTGCCCTGTGATGGGGCAAGGCCAGATGGCTATAGGAAAGTGCTAAGGAAGAGATATGTTAGTCTCAGGCTAAACAAATCCCTGGTACCCTCGGAATCTTCTAGAAAGGAGCAGAAACAGCTAGCCTGATTGGGACACCTGAAGCCAATCAGGGACTGGCTGAAACCAGATAAAAACCTCCCAGTTAGTCAGGTGGGTTGTGTGTGTCAGGAGCTGTGGAAGGAGGTTGTGCTGTTGGTGAGACTGAGGGTGGACAACATATCATCCAGAAGGAAGGAGGCCCTGAGGTAAGGGTGAAGTGGAGTTTGAAGAAGTGGGGACTGCTGTGGGGAAGTAGCCCAGGAAATTGTATTGTGTTTTGTGGATAAAAGGTCAGCCATCTTAGCTGATACTATTAGTGTCCCTGGGCTGGAGCCCGGAGTAGAGGGTGGGCCCGGGCTCCCCACTTTTTACCTCACCTAATTAATCACTGAGATTGGGAGACAACAGAGACAGTGCCAGGAAGGATAGCTTCTCCTCACTAGCTTATGATGAAAATGTCTCAATAGTCTGTGACCTTGTCTCTACAGAGAGAAGGGCTATGTGGAGGGTCACAGTGAGCCGCTGAGGCTAGTGAAAATCCACCAGGAAAGGCAGGATCCATGAAGATAAGGACAGAGCTTTGTCACAGTCCTTAGAATAATAGAATATCAAAGAATCATAGAATATCACGGTTGGAAGGGACCCTCAGGAAGTATCTAGTCCAACCCCCTGCTCAAAGCAGAACCAATCTTACTAATGTCCTTACTAATATCTCTCTGAAAAATGGCCAGCTATCGTCTATTGGTTTTTCCCCTTAGACTTCAATCCTATAAGATCTCGCTACCAGCTCCCTGAGTTTGATCATATCTGCCTTCTTGCAACCCATTGTCTTTATTTTGCTGTTCTTCCTCCTACCATCACTTAGAATCCTGAATTCTATCATTTCATGATCATTTTCCACCAATCTGCCTTCCATTTCATAATCTCAACCAATTGCTCTTTATATATCAAAATCCAGTCTAGAAGAGCCTCCTCCCAGTAGCTCTCTCCAGCTCTGGAACAAAAAAATGTCTCCAATACATTCCAGGAACTTGTTGATAATCTGTGCCCTGGTGCAGACAGATGAGTTCTTCCATCAACCTAGCAACCACCACTAGAGTATAACCTATGATGAGAGGAGAGAACCCCTTCCGTCTGTGGAAGTAGTCTCTACGTTGAAGCACCTCGGCAGCATCACTGTAGCATTTTAGGTGTAAACAACCTTTCAAAAGGATCTTTCAGAAAAAAATCCAGTCTAGATCGGCCAACTTGAGGAATTGGGGAGACTTCTCAGTGTGATCCATAGCTCTGCCAAACAGGGAATTTTCTCTGATGTCTTAACATCCCTTATCAATTTTCTTAACTTCCATTCTTGGCTATCTATTTTTCCTTTTTCCTCTTTCTAAATATTGCTTCCCTCCGCCGGCAATTGCTGCCTTCACTTTACCACTGAACTGTGCTTTTACTGAAAGTTGTTCACTTTACTGGCTGTGCAATCATGAGTTTTCCACTATCTAATCAACTGTTATCAAAGAATTGCCAATATTCATTCATCTTTTTCTCTCTAAATTTTTCCTCCCAATCAGTTTTGCCAACAATTTTCCTCAGCTTTGGGGAATTAGTCCTCTTGGAGCAACAACTGTCTATCTATAGTACTGGTTGGAAACTGTCCATTTGAATGTAAATCGGTTTCATCTTTTATTTTCCTCTCCTATATCATATGCCCTCTTCTTTGTCTCTTATGTAAACTAAAGAGCCCCAGACGTTTCTTTCTGTTTGAATATGGCAGCCTTCCCCATTTTTAGACCCTGTCTTGAAAATCCTTTTATATATGCTATATCCTTAATAGTGACTGAGTGACCAAAACTGAACACATATCCTGAACATGTTACTCTCCATCCCATATCTTAGGGATCTGAACTTCGCTTTTGTTTTGTCTGCTGCTGTGAATTAGCAGATGATTCCCATCAGCTACTATCAATGGTGCCCAGATCTTTTCCCTAAGGTATGTTTTAGTTGGGATGCTTCTCCCAGCACATGTCTTCCCAAAAATTTGTTTTTTCCCCTCTCTGATATCGAGCAACTGGATGAATGGGGAACTCTCTTCAGTATGGACTTCCTATCCTGGCTCTCATTGCATTAAGGAACGATGATGAATAATCAGTATCCACACTTGTGTTTCCTTCAGAGGCCTTCCTTTAGGGGTCCCCCACTAAAAAGTGTAGAAATTATTTATGGAATTGGGTTCAGTGGGTCATTGTTCATAGTTATTTTCTCTGAATAATGAAAATGTAATTTTTCAATGTTTGAAGAGTGATCAGTGTCCTTCTTCCATCAAAATTGCCTCCACTATTGCATAGAGTGTCTCATACCAACATTGTCTCTCCTTTCAGGCATTTCTATAGAGACCGTCACCTGAGATCCATGGAACACACAGAAAGTCAGCGGAACATACAGTAAAGGCAGAAGACACCATTTTACCTCAGAGTTGGACACACTTCTTCCTTCCTATATGTCAGACACGAACACAACCGACTTCACCAACCCTTCCACCTTCATCCTCCTTGGAATTCCTGGCCTAGAGGAAGCCCATAGATGGATCGCCATTCCCTTATGTGTGATGTACATCATCGCTGTCTTGGGGAACTGCACTATCCTGTTCATCGTGAAGAGGGAGCCGCGCCTCCATGAACCCATGTTCTATTTTCTCTGCATGCTGGTCACCACCGACCTGGTCATGTCCACATCCACCGTGCCCAAAATGCTGAGCATCTTCTGGTTCAATTCCAGGGAGATCAGTTTTGGTGCCTGTCTCACCCAGATGTACTTCCTTCTCTCCTTCTCAGGGATGGAGTCTGGAATCCTCGTGGCCATGGCTTTTGATCGCTACGTGGCCATCTGCCATCCTCTGAGATATTCCACCATCCTGACAAACTCTGTTGTGGCCAAGATAGGCCTGGCCGTGGTGCTGCGCAGTTGCGTACTCTCCTTACCCTACCCCTTCCTGGCGAGGCAGTGGCCATATTGCAGAACCAACATCATACCCCAACCCTATTGTGGGCATATGGGTGTGGTGACGCTGGCCTGCTCTGACAT
This sequence comes from Dermatemys mawii, assembly GCA_007922305.1. Classification (NCBI taxonomy): domain Eukaryota; kingdom Metazoa; phylum Chordata; order Testudines; family Dermatemydidae; genus Dermatemys; species Dermatemys mawii. The sequence continues at coordinate 2,791,302 of ML677393.1, read as the reverse complement.
CAGCATCAGTAGTTACTATGGCCTCTTTGATCTTTTCTTTCAGATCGTCATGGATGTGTTTTTTATCGCTGTGTCCTATATTCTGATTCTCCGGGCCATCTTCCGCCTCCCCACAAAAGATGCCCGGCTCAAAACTTTTGGGACTTGCATCTCTCATCTTTGTGCCATCATAGCTTTGTATGGCCCAGATTTCCTCTCCTCTTTCATTAAGCGGTTTGACCACAATGTGCCACAGCATTTCTTCGTTCTCTTTGACAGTGTGTACCAGCTTGTGCCCCCTGTGGTACATCCCATTGTTTATGGGGTTGGGACCAAACTGATCCGGGACAGGCTGGTCCAGCTCTTTACTCATAGAGAATCCTAAATATTTATCCTTGTGCTCCGGTTCATAAACCATTGCTCTCTTGTCTACCTCTAAGAGCAGAAACCTTCACGCCAAGCACCAAGGCCCTGAGGCTTGCTTTAGCTTGACTCCCCCAGACTTTCCATTTGCTTTAGCCCACCCTTCCCAGACCTGCCCCTTGGGTGCACTTTGTTTCCAGATTCTCCTTTCTGGGTCACATGATCACAAAACCAAACAGCCCCAGGGCTTGCAAAAGGGCTTGTGTGACACATGGCCAGAAAGAGTTAATCAACTTGCAGTCTATTGACCCAGATTCACCATTTGGGGATAGGTTAGAAAGGGATCTAAATGGTGATTAGGGCTATTCCATATTAGATAGCCAACTGCTTTGAAATATAGACTTTTATTATTAAAGAACTGGAAGAAGTTAGTGACTCTAGCAGTCTCCGTTTACTGACAGCTTGTACGAGGTTAGCAGTGCAACCATGAATGCCTGTCTAGAGCTGTATTCAGTTAATTCAGAGGGGAAAATGAAATATTATTCGATGGAACTTGGGTGCAATAATATCATTTTCTATGTGTCACTTTAAAGTTTCTTTTGAACTCTCTATGCACTGTTTAATGGACAATAACCTTATGTTAATCCAGGTAGTTAATTACCAGTGATGCTTTGGAAATAGAAGATTACTACAAAGCCTATTGTTCCCCAGAAGGAATACTGTGCTGCCCAGGAACTGTATCAAGGGCTCTTGGAACCTGAGCCTTTGTTATCTCAGATCTGCTTAAGAATCATCATGGGAAGGTTCACTCACAAGACTCTGGTCTCCAGTTATATCCTGGATCGCCCTGATAATGAATATTTCAACACTGGACTATAAGCTCTTGACTAATTCTGAAAGAATTCAGTGGATCTCTATCAGCCATCTCTACTATCAAAGTGACTTAAAAAATCTGTTCATGTCTCTGTATAATTATCTTTTCGCCAATACGCTCTCCTTTTTAAAATAAATCTTAGTTTAGTTCATAAAAATGGCTCTAAATGAGTATTTGGGTAATATCTGAAATATTTGTTTACCTGGAGATGATGTGTAGAATCCTTCTGGATTGGTAGAACTTTATTATATGGTGAACAAGATTTTTAATAGACAGCATCATACTTGACTTGGCTTGAAGAAGCCCAAGGCTGGTCTGCTTTAAAGGACCTGCGTTTTGGCTTCTTTGTGAGCATTAAAACATTGTGAAAGCTTCCTTGCTTCCTTGCATTTTGTTGCTTCCTTGGCAAGTTCAAGTATAAGAATAAACATCTGTTTTCGGGGTTGTCAGGCCCGTTGTTTGAAGTTTGCCTTAACAGAGAAATCACAGAATGGAGACCTCTGGAACTCCATTCACAGGTTGCTTAGACAATTCCTCTACTTTAGAGAGGAGAAGAGATACCTAGATCTGGGTAACCACAGCACAACACAATTCCCTCCTCAGTGGACCTAAGAATGGCCATGTTGGCCTCTAGCTCAGGATCCTGACTTCCAACAGTGGCCAATGTCTGATGCTCCAGAGGGAATGAACAGAACAGAAAATTATCAAGTGATCCATCCCCCATCACCCTTTCCCAGCTTCCAGGAAACAGAGGGAAGGGACCTCATCCCTGCCCAACCTGGCTAATAGTTATTGATTGACCTATCCCCTATGAATTCATCTAGTTCTTTTTCAAAGCTGTAATACTCTTGGCCTTCAAATCATCCTCTGACAAGAAGATTCACAGGTTGACTGTGTGTTGTGTGAAGAAATACTCCCTTTCCTTTCTTTAAAACCAATGCGAATTTCATTGGAGGATCCCTACTTTTTGTATTATGAGAAAGGGTAAACAACACTTCCTTACTTACATTCTCCACATCATTCATTATTTTATAGACCTCTCCCATACCCCCTTAGTCATCTCTTTCCCAAGTTGCAGATACCCACTCGTATTAATCTCTCCTCATAGGAAAGCAGTTCTTTATATTATTACCTATAATCACTTAAACAAGCGATCTTTGACTTATTAATAAATCTGTTTAATATTTTTTACATAATAATGTTGTTTGAAATGTAAAAGGGAAATCTGCCATTGAGGGAGATGCAGACTGGGAAATAAACTTATCCTGGTTAGCCTTTTAGTCAGGACAAGATGGTTCAGCTATGGGGACCTAGGCTGGGGATCTGGGGGGAATTGGCTGGAGCTTCTCTGTTATTGGTTCATAGATGGCCAGTGAAAGCATTCATGTCACTGCAGCTAGGTGTGTCCCTGCCTGTGTAGCTGTAGAAGTGCAAGACCTGAGGGGATTGCAGCTTGTCACAGCCTCACAGTGTGAGAGGGGCCCAGATTGGTATGCCAGTGGTCAGAGGTCCCCAGTTCCAGATTGCACCCCATGGAATTCCATCACAAACCCCCGCCCTCCCCCAGTGAACATCCCCAAAAGACAGTCAGTCCATTTCTCCGTTGTCATGTGGTCACTTACTGACAGAGATTATGTGGTTATGCAAGGGAAGTCAGGACACTTGGGGTCTGTCAGTCAGTCTCTGTTTCACCTTGGACAAGTCATGTCTTCCCCTGCCTCAGTTTACCGATCAGTGAAATGGGAATGGTTCATAGTGACTTTCCCTTGCTAGGTGTGTTGAAGATCCCTCATTAAAAAGTGCTACACAGTATGATGATAGTAACTGATGAGAAGTACTGATCTCTGATCCCTTAGTGACAGCCCCATGTGATTGCTGTAAGTGCTTGTGTCTCCTCTTAGTCAATTTTTTCCAGATCTCTCTGTCTACTATCTACCCATCTCTCCTGAGAATATACAGCATATCAGATCCTCTGGAGAGTTAGACATTATACCTAGTTTTCTTAATCACTAACTATAATTTTTAAATATATACAAATAAATGTTCAGAGCAGCCAATTCCTCTCTGACTCAGCACAGAGCCCACAAATTCTCATCTCCTTTTGGGAAAGTTAATTAAATACTGTTTACTCCTAAAGCCAGATAATTAATACTGAAGCGTAGGCATGCTTGTCAACAGCCTGTTTACATTCAGATCCTCCCTTCTCCCCTTGAGGCTGAGCGAACCCCATTCGAATTGCACAGAGCTATATTTTAAACTGTGCAAACCCCTCTTTTGGCTCTCGACGTGGGATGATGCTGGATTGAGAGAGGTGTGAGTCACCGATACCTGAGGGGGATTCCTAGGGAGGACACTTCCCTCTCAGAATTGATGGGTATCCATCTCTTGCTGAGGAGCTCGCCTGATCAACCAATCCTGTGCAAGGTGAGTGTGGTGGGATAGAGAGTAAGTCTGTGGCCCTTTCCACTCTGCAGAAGCATGACACATCCCAGGACCCTTGACCTAAGTGATGAGTTTTCCAAAGAATCACTGGGCAAAATGTCACTGATTTATGAGCATCCCTGTTCATCCCGCCTGATGAACTTAAACACCAAGTTGGCTGCATTTCAGTGCCACAGTGGATCCTTCAGGATGAAAGAGGTTAGGAGATGTGCAATAGAAAACCAGATTCTAAGACCACAGCTCGTACACTGCTCAGGCCCCAGTGAGAAAACACCCCTTGGAGCAAGAACTGACTACAGATGTCAGGAGCCAACTTCATGTTCATTCACAGACACTGTCACCGTCTCCTCTTGTATTTCAGGGCTCTGTCTGTTAATGGGTCATGGGGACAGGGGCTGTTACCTGACTTTTATCTGCTGGAAAATTGGAAGTGCTAGGGCTCCTCAGTAGATCATTAATGAGAATTTTTCAACATGGGCAACACATTCTTCCTCCGAGCTTCATTCCAGAACTTGGTTGAACAATTATTCCTGAAACATCCAAAAATTATTCTGCTCGAATCAGATACCCAGAATGGGAAATGTCAGTCCGAATATCTAAAATTTAGCAAATTTATAAGCAAGTGAAAATGAGGTCTTGTAAAGGAAGGTGTCAAACAGCCTTAACTACAGGTGATGCCACCAGCGTCACCTGCAATGGACAATCTATTTGAGATTCCATTCTTCTATGCTCTTCACTCCAATAATGTTGGTATAAAAGAATTTTACAGACCATATATGATTTATGTTAGCAATTACCTTTTCTCAAAGTTATTTGTTGAGACTTTCAATTTAACTAAATATTCCCTTGTTAATGTTATGAGACATATTAAATATAAGGGCCCGACTTACCTTCTTTAGCAATAGATCCATATAGCTTAAGGTTAGGAGGGACAATTTGATCATCCAGTCTGACCTCCTATAAAACACAGATCCATTAAATTTCACTCCGTTACTGCTGTATTTAGCCAAAAGACTTGTGTGTGACTAAGGCCTTGTCTACACTAGGATTTTCATGATAGAATGATAGAGCCATGGAGTTATAAGGGAATGCAAAGGACAGCTAATCTAACCTCCTGCCAAGATGCAGGATTTGTTTTGTCTTAGTCATCTATGACTGATGACTGATCACATGTCTTTGGAAAACCTCCATAGAAAGAGATTCCATGACTTCACTGGGAGTCTTGTCCATTGGCTTCCTGTAGTTACAGTTAGAAAGATTTTTCTGAAATTTCATTTAAATCTGTTATGCTGGAATTTGAACCCATTGCCTCTTGTCCTGCTCCTCTGTGCTAAGACAGAATCACTTTCCTTCACCTTTTCATGGCAGCCTTTCAAGTATTTGAAGACCACTATCATGTCCCCCATTAAGCTCCTCGTGTTTCCAACTAAACATATTGGTCCCTTCGTTGTGTTGATACAGCTTGCATTCCATCCCTTGTGTAACATTTGTTACTTGCTTATGGATCCTTTCCAGGTTCCCTACATCCTTTCTATTCATTGGTCAGCAAAACTGGACACATTACTCCAATTGAGACCTCACCCACTATGACTAGAGGACTACTAGCATGTACCTTGACTTGCATGGATCAGAGGGGTAGCTGTGTTAGTCTGGAATTGCAGAAGAGACAAAGAGTCCTGTGGCACCTTAAAGACTAACTAAAGTTTTAGAGCATAAGCTTTTGTGGGCTAATACCCACTTCGTCGGATGCATGCAGTGGAAGTATCCAGGGGATACTAGCCCACGAAAGCTTATGCTCTAATACTTTAGTTAGTCTTTAAGGTGCCACAGGACTCTTTGTCATTTGACTTACATGTTATACTTCTCTTAATATAAAAAGACATAGCATTTGCATTTTTGGAAAAAAAAATTCCTAATGTTCTACCTAAACAACCCTCGCTACAAGTTAAGTCCATTGCTTCTTGTCTTCTCTTCTGAGGTTAAGAACAGTTTTTCTCCCTCCTTGAAAAAAACTTTATGATATTTGAAAACTGTTATCAAATCCCCCCTCAGTCTTCTCTTATTGAGAGTAAATCAACCTAGCTCTTTCAGTCTGCCAGCATAGGTTGTGTTTTCAAGACCCGAATCATCCTTTTCTCCAGTTTTTCCAGATCATTTTGAAGGTTTATCCGATACTCCAAAGACTTGTATCCCCTACTTTGTATCATTTCCAAACTTAATAAATGTACTCTCTATGCCATGATCTCAATTGATGATGAAGACATTGAAAAGAACCAGACCCAGAAATGATCCCTGTGGAACCTCCCTTGTTATGCCCTCCCAGAATCACTGTGAAGCACTGATAACTACTCTCTCGGATCAGAGAGGTATCTGTGTTAGTCTGGAGCAGTTCTGCAGTTAGTTATACACCCAGCTTATAGTAGGTCCATCTACATTGTATTTCTCTAGCTTCTCAATAAAAAGGTCATGAGAGACTATATCAAATCTGTACTGATGTCTAGATATATCACATCTACTGCTTCCCCTCATCCACAGGTCTTGTTATCCTGTCAAAAAAAAGCTATCGGGATGGTTTGACATATTTCATTCTTGAGAAATCCATGCTGACTGTCATTTATCACTTTATTATCTTCTTCATTTTTGCAAATTGATTCCTTAATTATTTGCTCCATTATCTTACCTGGTACAGAAGTTAAGCTGACTGTTTAGTAATTGCCTGTGTTTCCCTTATTTCCCTTTCGATAGATAGGTACTATATGTGCTCTTTTCCAGTCTTCCGGAATCTCCACTGTCTCCCATGAGTTTTCAAAGATAATAGATAATGGCTCACATGTCTCCTCAGTTAGTTCCTTCAGAGTATCCTAGGATAGATTTCACGAGGCCCTGTTGACTTGAAGACATATAACTTGGCCAAGTAACTTTTAACTTGTTCTTTCCCCATTTTAGGATCTGAAGCAACCCCATTTTCACTGGCATTCTCTATTTAAAGTGTCCAAATACCACCAACATTCTTGGTGAAAATTGAAGCAAAGAAGTCATTAAGCACCTCTGCTATTTCCACATTTAATGTTATTGTTTTTCTCGCTTCATTTAGTAATGAACCTACCCTGTCCTTGGTCTTCCGCTTGCTTCTAGTGTATTTGCAGAATGTTCTGTTGTTATCCTTTATGTCTCTTTATAGTTTGATGTTTGTACATTGGCTTTTCTAATTTTCCCCCTACATACATGCAGTATTTGTTTATATTCCCCCTTTGTATTTTGACCTTGTTTCCACTTTTTATAGCATCCTTTCTTTTTTTTTTAGATCATTCAGGATCTCCTGGTTAAACCACTGTGATCTCTTACCATACTTGTTAACTTTCCTATGAAGTGGGATAGTTTGCTCTTGTGAGAGGTACAGAATCACTTTCTTGTAAGGGGTTAAAAGTTCAATTAACCCTAGTTGACACTTGACCAGAAGGATCAATGGGGAAAGAAGATACTCTGGGACATGGGGGAAGGTTTTCTCTGTGTTCTTTGTTTTGGTTCCCTCTCAGGACAAAGAGAGAGACCAAACAGACAACGCAGCTCCTACTAAAATGATATATTTATAATTACAGAAATTATAAGTAATAGCATGAAAATGCTATTTTTTAGTTTGTGAATTTTCTTTATATTAAGAGGGAGTTTTATACCTGTTTTTTGTAACTTTGAAGCCAAGCCTAGAGAGGAATCCTCTGTGTTTAAAATCTTTTTATTTGTCCTGTAAAGTTACCTTCCATCCTGATCTTAAAGGTTAGATTCTTTTCCATTTTTTATGCTCACTTTGCAACCAAATTGATTAGTATACTATTCTCAATCCTCCCCAAGAAAGGGGGTGAAGGAGCTTGAAGGGATATTTTGGGGGAGACAGGGCTCCAAGTGGCTCCTCCCTGAATGGTTGTTTAGACCACTTGGTGATGGCAGCAATACTGTCCAAGGAGAGAGAAAGGAATTTGTGTCTTGGGGATTGGGCCGCGCTGCCCCATAATCAGGGGTTATAGAGTGGCTGAGGTCCACCGCCATGATCTACCCCTGCCCCAGAGGGGCGCTGTGGGGCTGGACCGGCCACACTGCGAGATGTGCCTGATCCAAAACCAGGGTCTTACACCATGGAAAACAAGCAGTCAGATTCTTAAAAGAAAGATGTTAATAAAAGAAAAAAAAAGAAAGGAATAAATCCCTTATAACCATCAATAGAACAGCATCTACCATAATTAACAAAAGAATCAAGAACCCAAACCTCTCCCCCAAGGCAACTTTCTCCCACTGTTGATATCTCTGTTGAGTCTTACAATTACAGCCAAACCTAGTGATAATTTCTACAACCCTGAGATGTTCATAAGAGAAAACTTACTATTTTTGTCTGGATAGCTTTACTTGTTGTTGCTGGTTAGAAAGCTTATAGATACAGTAAAAGAAATAGGTGTGGTTCATCCCATAGCCGAGTTTGAACAGAGAGAGCGGAGAGAGAGAAAAACGAAACCAAAATCCTTTATCTATTGAGGAATTTCTCATTGGTCAGTTGTCCATCTGTCAGGTTACCTTTAGCTTAACCCCTTACAGGTAAACAGTAATTCTAGGCTACTTTATACTTATGATACACACCCCCAAATTCCTCCGGGGAGAAGATGCTGACCCAGTGGTTGTCGTAGTCGGCGATGACGATGTCTCCGTTCATGTCAACCATGACGCTGGTGGGGCGCTGCAGCTGCCCGGGGGAGTAGCTTTGCACACCAAAGCGCAGCCGAAAGTGGCCCTCGTTGGAGAAGACCTGGCGGAAGCAGAGCAGGGTAGCGGGTGGGTGGGTGGGGGAAGCTGTGGGAAGGGGCCGGGGGGGGGCTGGAGCCATCGATTCCCTACCTGCACATACTGGTTATTGCTGTCGGCCACCATGATGCGCCCGCAGCTGGAGGTGGAGATGCCCTGCAGGTTAGTGAATTCCCCCTTCTCCCGGCTGTGGTTCCCTACGGGCAGAGCACAGGGGAGGGGACATCTGGCGGGGAGTGGGGGCAGCGGGAACCAAATGGCAGCCAGGGGGCATGGGAGGGGCTGGCAAGGTCAGATAGTCCCGTCCCCTGCACTCGGGACAGGACTAAGGATTATCTAGACCAGCCCCGACAGGGTTTGTCCAGCCTGCCCTTAAAATCCCCAGTGACGGACACTCCGCCACCTCCCTGGGCAATTTACTCCAGGGCTTCACCACCCGGACAGGACGTTCTTCCTAATGCTCAACCTCAGCCACCCTTGCTGCAATTTCCCCTGCCGGCTGCACCCCCCCACACACAAGGAGGGGACAGGAGGAGGGGGGTTGGTGCAGCTGGGGTGACCTGCTGGCCAGGGAAAGGGACGAAGGATGGAGGAGGCCAACCGGGGGATGGTGGCCAGGCGGCTGGAAGCAAGTCCGTCTCCTGGTTGGGGACTCGGGGCCCAGGACTCTGTCCTCCACCCCTGGACTTTGTGGAGGGTCCTTGATCTCGGTGCCCCCAAGCTCTGTTCTAGGCTGGGTTGCCCACGATAACAACCTGTCTGGGTCCCATGCGGGCTGGGAGTCTCGGCTGGCTGCGGCGTGGGGGGCAGGGCCCTTTGTGGGGGAGGCTCCCCAAGGGGTCCCGCCCGGGGGACTCGCTGCAGGGAGCTCATGGGGCAACTGGGGGGCTGAACGCTCTGAGGTGGGACCTGGGGGGAGATGCTGCCCCCGAGTCCTTCTTGGCATCACTCGAGCGGTGCCAGCGCCCCCAGCCTGGGAGCCGAAACAGCCTGGCCTGTCTCACTTTGTCCCCCGGCTCACGTTGGTTTTTGACATTCCTCCTTCATGGGCTGACCCTGGGAAGCCCCCGGCCATTTCTGGGAGGCTGAGGAGGCCCAGCCAGGTCTGTGGCCCCTGCAGGCCCCTCTCCCTGCTGTGGCAGGCCCCCTCCTCCCAGTGCCCCGGCCCCCGCGCTCACCCACGCAAACCGGCCAGTTCTGGGCAGGGAAGGACAATGGGGTGGGGAGAGGACCCAAAGAGCCTTTGTCGAGGGACCTTCTCAAAGGCTTTCTGAAAATCTAAGTATAGTCGACTCTCGATTCTCCAGGATCAAGTTAACCAGGTTGTGGATTAAGCAGGATGTGAAAATGAAAAAATACACGTAACTCGCAGGGCCGGCTCTGGCTTTGTTGCCGCCCCAAGCACAAAAAGAAAAAAAAAATCCCCACCAGGTGCAGGGCAGCCAGTGAACCAAACCCCCATCCCACCGGCGCAGGGTGGCTGGTGAACCAACCCCACCTCCCCATATTTCCCATGGATGGTGATTATCCGGGATTTTATTAACCAGGATTAATTTTTTCCTTCTCATCCTGGATAATGGAGAGTCTCCTGTACACTACGTCCACTGGATCCCCCTTGTCCTTGTTGACCCCCTCAGAGAATTCCAGTAGATTAGTGAGGCGTGATTTCCCTTCACAAAAACCGTGTCGACTCTTCCCCAACAGCTGATGTTCATCTCTGGCTCTGATAATTTTGTTCTTTACCACGCTCTCAACCCGTGTGCCGGGTACTGAAGTCAGGCTCACCGGCCTGTCACGGCCGGGATCCCGTTAGCTCTCCTCCAGTGGTCTGGGACAGCGGCTGGTTGAAATGCTGGTCACTGACCACCCCCAGCAGCGCCGCGATTTCACCTGTGAGTTCCTCCCGCGCTCTGGGGTGAATCCCTTGGCGTCCCGGTGACTCGTTGCGGTTTAAACTCGTCTGCCCCTTCCTGGGAGTTGTCACGTCCCCTCTCTCGGCAGGTCTTCGACAGCTCGGGCTCCTTCCTGTCCTACATCAACACGCTGGCCGACCCGCTGTACGGGCCGCAGGGCCTGGCGCTCACCTCGGACGGACACGTGGTGGTGGCCGACTCGGGCAATCACTGTTTCAAGGCCTATCGCTACCTGCAGTAGCTGAGGGGTCCCGGGCGGGCCCCGGCCTGCGCCCGCCCCGCTGCCTGGACTACAGACCGAGGGGCCCCACCCCCATCCGCAGCCTGGTGTGAGCGTCCAGCCCCACGGAGCCCGGGCCCCCAGGCTGCAGTGCAAGGGCCCGGGGGGAGGGGAGATGCCCCTGTGCCTGCCGGCCCGGGCCCCAGAGACGGTGGCTCAGCGGGTCCCGTGGGTGCGGTGACGGTTTGGGGCTGTCCTCCCTTCCCCCCGCCTGGGCCCTTTGGTGCTGGCTGGGGGGCAGCCCCTCCCCCGAGCCCTCCGGGTCTGAGGGTCAATGGGACTGTAGACGCTGGGGGTGTTGTTCCTTCTCCCCAGGGTGCAGCAGCTCCTGCCCCCGCCACTACCCCTGTACCCATCAGCAGGTCCTGTTCCTGAGCCGCCCAACACCACCC
>ML677393.1:2499167-2750271 GCA_007922305.1 Dermatemys mawii | reverse complement strand
ATGGTCCATGCAGCCCAGTAGCCTGTCTTCTGACACTGCCCAGTGCCAGGGGCTTCAGAGGGAATGAACAGAACCTGGCAGTTAGAATTGGATTCGTGTGGAGCAGAGGGAGAGGAGTTGGGGAGAGAAGCCCGACTCATTTTTGTCCTCTCCATCTTCCATACTGGTTATGACCAGGTGTTGTCTCATTTTTCCTCTGCTTGGATGAATCTTAGGGGGTGGTTGTTTTGTCTCCCCTCACTGACTGTTTACGGGCTGATCTCTTCCCTCCATCTCCCTTTCCCTTTCTGGAGATAGAGACAGGTTGAGCGGTGCCACTGGTACAGTTGCCACGCTGGTGGTCTGCTCCCTTTTGCTCATCTCTGTGGTAAGAGGGGTTCAGCCAGAGGATCATTATCAATCCACTATCCCATCCCCCACTCTGCTGCAGGGTAAGTGTCACTGTTTTCTGAGGACACATGTGGTTTCAAGGGTAACGTGAATCTCCCTCTCCAGCGTTGGGGAGAGTGACATCTTGTCTTCAGGGTCACAAGGGCTGTTTTTGAGGAGTGGAGGGGAACCAAGAGGCAGGACATCCTTGTCTAGCGGTTGTCCCGCAAATTCTCTGACAAGCCTTTCAGGTTGGTCAGTGATTGTTTCAAGAGTGACTGAGGTTCCTCCTTCCCATGAGGATCCTCCTCAGACCTCAGAATGAAACCAACCATCTTTTCAGCATTGAACACCAGAGACTCTAGGTTGGGTCTCCACAGTCGCCAGGTGCTCTTCTTCCCTTGTGACATAGGTTACTCTGTGGCTTGCCTGCAGGAAACCCACATGGATCTCTTCTGCCTAGTCTGGTTGGTAGATGGAGTTGGGGTACCAGGTATATTTTAGACTCCTCAGTGCTCATTCAGCTGGGATTGCCACTGTGTTCTCCACCAATCTACAACCTGAGATGCTGGGAGTTGCCGAGGTCATGCCAGGTCACCTGTTGCACCTCCAGGCCTGTATTAGTAGCTGACATTGAATAAGTTCAATGTCCATCCCCTGAATGCAGACCCAGGGTGGGTGTGTTTCTATCACAGGTGTCTGCCTTCCTCGGTACCTTATTTCCTCACTAGTGCCTGGGCCTGGGTGGGGATTTAAATACCATCTTTGAGGACGAGAACTGCTCAGGAATCAAGAGCAGCCAAGCTCTCAGAGGCATCATCAGAGAGTTCATCAGTCATCGCCCCTTGGTGGACGTCTGGCATGATCAACACCCAGGTGACAATTCCACCTTTACCCATGCACAGATGGAGGTCGATCAATTGTGCTACTCCCAGCTGTTCTTCATGTAAATATTCTCTTTCCATCTTGCCCTGGTCCACTCTTCCAGCATTCGGCCAACCCAGGTCTCGGCCCACCATTTAGTGGCCAGGATGGCCTTTTTCATTTCGGAGCTTCCTGGGGCTCTTCACCTTTCAGAGCCCCCTACACATACCCCAGGAGGTGGGGGCCACCTTATTGCCTACTGTTCAGGTTTTCCTTGAATGGGTCCTATGGGAGGGTGCTCCCCACCCACCCCTCAGCCCAGGAACATTGGAATTTCTGATTGGCCTCCTGTTCCATGAGTTCCCCCTACTCCCTCCCTTTCATAACCCAATCCAGCTGCACACCCTGCACCCGGTTCATTTCTGAATTTCACCAAGGGAACAACTTCACATGCTCATGCTTCACTTCCTGAGATGCCCTCATAACAAGTGGCGTATATAGTACCACCTTCAGAGGGCGAGGAACCCCGGTGGGCCAGAAAGAACTCCACCCTAGTCCCATGGCCCACTGGGGATATCAGTTAGTGGCTCCGGTTGGAGGAAGAACAGGTTCATCCAGAGGCAGATTTGAGTAGATGAGCTTCTTTATTGCGCTATTTGTTCCCCTGGACCCATTTGTCCAGAAAGCACTGAATGAATTGCATTAGACACTTTTTATTCGCATTAGCATGTAAATTCCTATATTTATTACAACATCCCCAAAACCCTGTAAGCAGTGTCAGGATGAGTTCTACCCTGACATCTGGTGGTGAATTGCAGGAATTGCAGTGAGTTGTGGAAAAGAACTTTGGGGCTGATCTTATTTGCATAGGCACACCCACCTTGCCTACTCTGAGCTCACAGCAGCCCAAATGGTCACTTCAGCTGCTGTGGGTCCCCCAGTTTCTCCGTTATTGGGGCAGAAATGACAAAGTTTTGTTACCCTGATTATGTGAATCGAGGACTGTGGACATGTACTTGTTATATACTTCTTTGTTATGATGGAGGGACTCACCACCAACTAGCTAGCACTCACTGGCCAAGGTGCAGGTGTTCAAAACTTACTGAGTTTGAAAGATACCAGGGGTAGGAATCTATACTTTTTGGTGAGGGTCTTGGCTAGGGGGTGTACAAGCCTATTACACTTTGTTTCTCTCTACTGTGGAATGTGAGAGCTAGTTTTTGATTCCCTTAGGAGTCTAGATTCAGCCTGCTGAGCTGAATTTGCTTTGGGTCTGCTAGTGTACCTGTACTAAGGCCCCCCTACTAAAAGCTGACATTACTTGAGAGCTGAAACTACTGAGCACTGTGTTAAGTAGAGGGGGGTCTAAAGGCATGTTGGTGGTACCAAGCAGTTTGTGTGGCTAGCAGAGAGAAGCAGCGGATTCAACCAAGCAGTTTTTGGGTGCAGTTTGTGTGACTGGCAGCACACTCAGCCGAGCAGTTCCTGGGTGCAGTTTGTGCGACTGGCAGAGTGGCTGGTGCAGCAGAGCAGTTCGGGTATCGGCTGGCAGGGTGGCCAGCGGAGCAGTTTGTGCTGCGGGTGGAATGACTGGCGCTGCAGAGCAGTTTGAGTGTAGGCTAGCAGGACGGCTAGCAGATTGACTGGCAGAGTGGAACAGTTTGTGGGACGGCCATCAGAGCAGAGCGGCTTACCGTGAGGGCTGCAGTGGAACCCCATGGAGAGGCGGCGCAGTCGGCCTCGGACCACGTAAGGTGCCCCTTGCCCTACCCTCCATTTCCACCCAGGCTGGGAGGTAAGACTCTGCAGGTGGACTTTTGAATTCTGCACTGACCAGGAACAGAGACTCTTAGGCCGTTAGACTTTTGGGACTATTGGGTGATTTGGGGGGTTGTGGGACTCAAGAGCCAAAGGGAAGGACACAGCCTATTTGCTGGAAGGGGGGCTTCTGGTTCATGGTTTGTTTTATTAATCCTGTTTGTGGTGTTTCCCCAATCTAATGCCACATTGTTTCTCCCTGTTATTAAAAGGCTTTTGGTACACTCAGACTCTGTGCTTGCGAGAGGGGAAGTATTGTCTCCTACAGACGCCCAGAGGGGTGGTATATGGTTGTCCCAGGTCACTGGGTGGGGACTCGAGCAGGTTTTGTATTGTGCTATTGGAATGGAACCCCTGGATACTGAACCCGGCCCTTGTTGCTGCCAAGTCTGATGGGCAGAAGGGTTACAACCGTTATGGAGTAATATGAATGCCCATACAATGAATATTGATACCCCTACACTGAATATAAGTGCTCCAGAATTGATTCCTTGAGGATCTGCTCCATGATTTTTTCAGGGACTGAGGTGAGGCTGACTGGCCTGTAGTTGCCCAGATCCTCCTTCTTCCCTTTTTTAAAGATGGGTCCTGCATTAGCCTTTTTCCAGTCTTTTCTCAGTTCCAGGAAGTTTCTTTTTAGTGACTAGTTTCTTTCTAGTCTGGGTTCAGCAGTTGCCCCCACACCGTGTATTAATGTCCCCGTTCCAGTTGTTTTCCAGTATCCTTGGGGTGGAGAGACTCTCTCTTTAGCCAGCTGAAGACAAAATGGAGGGGTCTCCCGGTGGTTTAAAGAGACTTTCCCTTCTGGGTTCAGACCCCCTCCTCTCTCCTGTGTAGAAGCCAGTTGCAAAATGGAGTTTCAGAGCCACAGGGGCATGTCACATGCCTCTGCAGACTGAGTAAGGAGAAAGAAAGGAGTAAGAAAAGAAAGAAAGGAAAGAAAAGAGTAAGAAAGTAAGGAGAAAGAAAGGAATTTGTGCCTTGGGGAAGTTTTTAAGCTATGCAGGTGGAATATAAGCTTAGGGGTTTTTTCAGGCGGGTTCCCACATCTGTACCCCAGAGCTCAGAGAGGGGAGGGAACCCTGACATGTGGCCTTACTAATGTGTCTCTGAAAAACTGCCACATGTCTTCCATTGTTTTCCCCTTAGACTTGATTCCGATTAGATCTTGTCCACTAACTCCCTGAGTTTGCTAAGGTCTGCCTTCCTGAAATCCATTGTCTTTACTTTGCTGTTCTCCTTCCTACCATTCCTTAGAATCATTAACTCTATAATTTCATGATCACTTCCCCCCAAGGTGCCTTCCACTTTCAAATTCTTAACCAGTTCCTCCTCATATGTCAAAATCAAATCTACAACAGACTCTCTTCTAGTAGCATTCTCCAGGTCCTGGAGAAAAAAATCATCCCCAATACATTCCAAGAAATTTTTGGATAATCTGTGCCCTCTTATAGACATCATGAGATGAATTCTTTCATTGACCTAGCCACCCACTCTCAGGTATTACCTAGGCTGAGGGGAGAATCCCTTCCATCAGTGTAAGGAGTGTTTATATTGATGTGCTATGGCAGCACCGCTGTAGCATTTTAAATGTAAACAATCCTTCAAGTGGATCTTCCTGGGGGATTGGAGAATCCAACACTTGCTTTCTGAGAGTGCCCCAATGGTGAATCGCCCTCAGTGCTAAATATTTGGCCCTAATTTCAAGCTGGAATTTGCCTGGCTTCAGCTTCCTCCCTTCCGTCTTGCTGAAACCTTGTATGTCAGATTACAGAGCTAATTATTTTCCATTATTGTCTCCCCATGAAAGTCTCCACTTGGTCATCATTTTGATAAGGTAAAGAGATATACACTTCCAAATGTAACAATCTGGCTTTTTCTCTATCCTCTAATCATTTTTGTTGTTCTTTTCTGCCCCCTGTCCAGGTTTTCAACATCTTTT
This sequence comes from Dermatemys mawii, assembly GCA_007922305.1. NCBI lineage: Eukaryota > Metazoa > Chordata > Testudines > Dermatemydidae > Dermatemys > Dermatemys mawii. The sequence continues at coordinate 2,745,278 of ML677393.1, read as the reverse complement.
ATTAAATGTGGATCCCAGAACTGGATGCAGTTTGCTTCACCAATCTCATGTACAGAGATAAAATCCTCTCCCTGCTCCAACTCACTAACTCAATATTTTCCCTACTAAATGAGAAATCAAAGTATGTTGCATCTGACACCTTGATCCACCAAAGGTGAACTCTTGATCAACCGATGTGTACTCTCATGAAGGGATGAAATCAGGTTTATTTGACAAGATTTGTTTTACATAAACCCTTTTTTGTCATCCATTGCCCTGCCAAACAATGATTTCCCCGATGTCTTAATGTCCCTTATCAATTTTCATAACTTGCCAATATTTTTGGCTAGCTATTTCCCATTTCCCTCTTTTACATATTGCTTCTCCACTCTATTTTTGCCTTCTCTTTACCACTGAAATAATTTTTTACCCAAAGTTGGTCAGATTAGCTGTTGTCAAACAATGACTAACATTGATTCATAGTTTTCTGTCTAAATTTTACCTCCCAATTACTTATTCTGACAATTCTCCTCAGCTTTGGGGAATTAGTCCTCTTGGAGCACTAACTATCTGTCGACAGTTCTGGTTGGGAACTGTCCATTTGAATGTAAATCGGTTTCATTTTTTAGTTTCCTCTCTCTTTATATCATATGCTCCCTTCTTTGACTCTTGTGTAAACTAAAGAATCCCAGACTTTTCTATCTATTTGAATATGGCAGCCTCCCCCATCCTCAAAGCCAGTCTTGGAAGTCCCTTTTATATGTACTAAATCCTCAACAGAAAGTGGGTGACCAAAACTGAACACATATCATGAATATGGTACTCTACATTTCATATCTTAGGGAGCTGAATAATTCTATTTGTTTTGTCCACTGCTGCAAATAAGCAAGTGTTTTTCTTGAGCTGCTGTTAATGGTCCCCAGGTCTTTTCCCTGAGGTATGTACTATTTGGGATATTTTTCCCAGCACATATCATGGCACAAGTTTGGGTTTTTTTCCACTCTCAGATTTCGAGCAACTGGATGAATAGGGAACTCCTTACAGTATGGATTCCCTATCCGAGTTCTCATTAAATTAATGAACAATGATGGGTATCCAGTTTCCACACTTGTTTCCTGCTGATGCCTCTTAGGATTCCACCACCACAAAGTGTCGGAATTATTAATGCAGGTAGCACCACAAAATATGGAATTGAATTTAGTAGGGTCATTGTTCATAGTTATTTTTTCTGAATAATGAAAATGTCATTTTTTTCAGTATTTGAAGAGTGATCAGTCTCCTTCTCCAATGAGAACAGCCTCCACTGCTGCATATAGTGTCTCATATTAACTATGTCTTTCCTTTCAGGCAATTCTTCTGCTACCATCACCTGAGATCCTGGGAAAACACAGAAAGTCAGTGCAACATACAGTAAATGCAGAAGACATCCTTTTACCTCAGAGTTGGACGCTTCTCCCCTCCTCCATGTCAGACATGAAAACAACCAACTTCACCAACACCTCCACCTTCCTCCTGCTTGGAATCCCTGGCACAGAGGAAGCTCATATATGGCTCTCCATCCCCTTCTGTGCTATGTATGTCATAGTTGTTTTGGAGAACTTCACCATCCTGTTCATCGTAAAGAGGGAGCTGACCCTCCACAGTTCCATATTCTATTTCCTCTGTATGCTGGCCATCATTGACCTGGTCATGTCCACATCCACTCTGCTGAAAACACTGAGCATCTTCCGGTTCAATTCCAGGGAGATTAGTTTCAGTGCCTGCCTCATCCAGATGTACTTTGTTCTCTCCTTTTCAGGGATGGAGTCTGGAATCCTCCTGGCCATGGCTTTTGATCGCTACGTGGCCATCTGCAATCCTCTGAGATATTCAACTATATTGACAAACTCTGTTGTGGCCAAGATAGGCCTGGCCACAGTGCTGTGCAGTGGCATATTCACATTACTCTTCTCCTTCCTGGTGAGACGATGGCCATATTGCAGAACCAACATCATCCCCCACTTCTATTGTGGACATATGGCTGTGGTGAAACTGGCCTGTGCTGACATCAGCATCAGTAGTTACTATGGCCTGTTTGATCTTTTCTCTGAGATTGGAATGGATGTGTTTTTTATCATCGTTTCCTATATTCAGATTCTCCGGGTCATCTTCCGCTTCCCTACAAAGGATGCCCGGCTCAAAACTTTTGGGACCTGCATCTCTCATCTTTGTGCCATCTCAGCTTTGTACATCCAAGATTTCTTCTCCTCTCTCATTCTGCGGTTTGACCACAATACGCTATGGCATTTTCTCATTCTCATTAACAGTGTGAACCATCTGGTAACCCCTGTGCTACACCCCATCATTTACGGGGTAAGGACCAAACAGATCCGGGTCAGGCTGCTCCAGCTCTTTAGACATAAAGAAACCTAAATATTTTCTGCTTGTACTCCATGCTTTCCTTGTTTTCTCCTTGTACTTGTGGCTCTCAGATTCAGCTCCGTGCAGAGCTGGCTGGTGTATGGTGTAGGGGCCTCTTCCCTGAATCACTGACTGAGCAGTCAGGTGAGATTAAACCCTTTTCTGTCCTTACTGTGTTCTGTCAGTGTGATAAACTAGGGAATCAGTCAATGTACAGTACACTTGGTTGCCACCTGTCTAAATGCTAGTAGCTGGATCCCTGAAATTGCAATCTTGCCCCAGCTCATCTCTCAGGCCTCGACCCTGCTGTGTGTCTTTCTCCCCCAGGCCCTGCCCCTCTCACTTGCTCCTGTCTTCCCCTCTGCTTGTCAGCTGTGATAAATCCAACATATTCTCACATCTTATGGCAAGTCACTTAAGGGACGCCGGTTAGTTTTAACATGATAATGCCTATACTTACTTTGTTACTAACTCTGTGGAGAGAGAAACCTCATCAGGACTCCTGGGATCTATCTCAGCTCTGCGAGGGGAGTGGAGTATAGTATGTGACAGCAGGCGGCAGATACATCTGGGGTGTAAATAGGATCAGAAAGGACATACTGGCTAAAACCAATGGTCCATGTAGTCCATTAGCCTGTCTTCTGACAGTGCCCAGTGCCAGCTACTTCAGAGGGAATGAACAGAACCTGTCAATCATAACTGGATTCATGTGGAGCAGGGGGAGGGGAGTTGGGGAGAGAAGCCCTATTCAATTTGGTCTTTTCCATCTTCCATACTGCTTATGACCAGGGGTTGTTTCATTTTTCCTGTGCTTGGATGAATCTTAGCGGGCATTTTGTTTGCCTCCCCTCACTGACTCTTTACGCTACTTTCTTCCCTCCATTTCCCTTTCTGAAGATATAGACAGATTGTGCAGTGACACCGGTACAGTCGCTGCACTGGTGATCTGCTCCCTCTTCGTTCATCTCCGTGGGCCACAGGGTCATAACAGGGGTCCAGCCAGAGGATCATTATTGGTCTACTACCCGATCCCCCACTCTGCTACAGGATAAGTGGCACCTCCAGGCCTGTGTTAGTAGCTGACATTGAATAAGTTCAATGTCCATCCCCTGAATGCAGATCTGGAGTGGGTGTGTTTCTATCAACAGGTGCCTGCCTTCCTCAGCTCCTTTTATCCTCACTAGTGCCTGGGCCTGGGTGGGGAGTTAAACACCATCTCTGAGGACTAGAATTGCTCATGGATATAGAGCATCCAGGACGCTGCAGGTATTCCCAGAGAGATCATCAATCATCACTGCTTGGTGGATGTCTGGCATGACCAACACCCAGATGACAATTCCATCTTTACCTATGCCCAGATGGAGGTCAATCAGTTGTGCCACTCTGGTTGGACTGCGTATATGTATTGTGTTTCCATCTTGCCCTGGCCCACTCCTCCAGCATTTGGCCAGTCCACACCTCGACCCATCATTTAGTGGCCAGGATGGCCTCTTTCATTTTGGAGCTACCTCGGGCATTTCACCTTTCAGAGCCCCCTACACATACTCCAGGAGGTGGGGGCCACCTCATCTCCTACTGCTCGGGTTATCGTTGAATGAGTCATATGAGAGGGTTCTCCCCAACCACCCCTCAGCCCAGGACCTCTGGAATTTCTGATTGGGCTCCTGTTCCACTAGTCCCTCTGACTCCTTCCCTTTCATAAACCAAGCCAGTTGCACACCCCGTAGCCGGTTCATTTCTGAATTCCACTAAGGGAACGAATGTACATGCTTCACTTCCTGAGATGCCCTCGTACCAAGTGGCATATATAATGCCACCTTCAGAGGGTGAAGAACCCCGGTGAACCAGAAAGAACTCCACCCTAGTCCCATGGCCCACTGGGGATATCGGTTGGTGGCTCCTGTTGGAGGAAGAACAGGTTGACCCAGAGATGGATTTGAGTACATGAGCTTCTTTATTGCGGTACTTGTTCCCCTGGACCCATTTGTCCAGTAAGCACTGAATTAATTGCACTAGACTCTTTTTTATTTACATGAGTATGTAAATTCATAAATTTATCACAACACCCCGAAAAACCATTATGGGATAATATTAAAGCCCATACCATGAATATTGATAAACCTTTACTGAATATAATTATCCCCACCCGTGATTACTATCTACCTCATTAGCCTATTCTACCAGTAAATTTTACTTAGCAGATACACTTTTTTGCTTGAATTCAATTATGAACTCCTTGGATCAGCCGTTTGCAGGGGAGGCAGAGAGGGGCCAGAACCCAGTGCTCACTTATGTAGCTGGAAAAGGAAGGGAGGAGGAGATAACACTGCTTTACCCAAAAGGTCTCCTTTAGATCCCCACATTTCATATGCAGCTGTAACACTTATTAATTCACAACAAGGAGAAGGGATGGGAAGGCATAACACTTTACCTAATAAGCAAAGGAATAGTGCATACCTGTGCCTACTCCCTCATACCAGGCCAGCACACCAGCAGTTTTCCATGTCTTTACTTAACCCTTACATATCCCAACAGCTCTTTCACACAGTCATGAGCACAGACATGTATGTGGCACGGTTCACCCCCATTCCAGATGTCTGCCCATTTTGTGCCATGAGTCAGACCCTGGCACAGGCCTGTCTAGAATGCACAAGGTTCCAGCCCCTATTCCAACCCCTCCACAAGTTCAGCAGAAGGTTCTGGCTGCACTTTTCCCTGCACCTTGTCACATAAGCTCACTGCCTTAGCTCCACATACAGGATGTGGCCTGCAGGTCCCTTGTGTTACAGGTGAAATATACTCTAAACCCATAAGAAAATAAGAAACTTTTAAGAAAAGATACATAGGCAAGCAAGTAGGCTAGACAATAGGCTGCCAGAGCTGCAAGCTGAAGAGACAAAGAGAGGGATGCACGTGAGGGCGGGGTGAGTGAGGGATGCACATGGAGGGGTGAGTTACAAAGAAAAGAGAGAGTTGGACACAATTGCTACAGGAGAAATGTATGGAAATATATAGAGACAGAGAAAGAGAAAGGGAGAGAGAGGGAAAGAGAGAGAGAGAGAGAGAGAGAGGATGACATCCACTGGAACAGGGACTTTCTCTCTGTATTGTTCTGGGCAGCACTATCCAAGGGAGACACAAACTCTGCCCCGACCCCAAACAAACAGGTGTGTTCCAGAAACATTTCCTGCAGGGAAGCCCTGTTGGATCAGTTCTAGAACGAGAGCACTTGGGGAAACACAGACAGAAGAGGAGCCACATTTGGGTGAAGAAAATAACTTGTGGCACCTCCCTGGCCAGGCCCACTCCCCTTCCACATCTGCGTAGAAGCTCCAGGTTTGCTGTCACACCCCGCTCAAGATCATGCAGCTGGACACTCACCAGCTGAGCATGTTTGGGGCCCACAAACAAAACCCATGTGATTTCAAATCCCAACAGTCTTCAGGCCCTGCCTCTGGCTCTGGGTTTCAAGGCCCACTCTGACAGTGCAGCTTCCGTTCTCTTGCCTCCCTCTGGGAGCAGAGACCTGCACACCCAACACCAAGGCCCTGAGGCTAGCTTTGGATTGACTCCCCCAGACACTCCAATTATTTCAGCACATCCTTCCCAGAGCTCCCTCTTGGGTGTATTCTGTTTCCAGTTTCTCCTTTTTGGGTCACATGATACAAAACCAAACAGTCCCAGGTCCTGCAAAAGGGGTTGTGTGACGCATGGCTAGAAAGGGTTGCATTTTATTGACACAGATTCACCCTTTGGAGACAGGTTAGGGAAGTTTGTAAATGGTAATTAGGGCCATTTCATATTAGATAGGCTACTGCTCTGAAATATAGACTTGTATTATTATAAAACTGGAAGAAGTTAGTGACTCCGACAGTCTATGTTTACCAATAGCTTGTTGTTGGTTTACTCTATAACCAAACGTTTCCTGTCGAGAGGTGTATTCAGTTAATTCAGGGATGAAAAGGAAATATTGTTAGTTGGAACTTTAATACAAAAATTATCATTTTCTATTTGATGCTTTAAAGTTTCTTTTGAACTCTATTAACTGTTCAATGGGTAATAACCTTATGTTAATCCAGGTAGTTAATTACCAGTGATGTTTAGGAAATAGAACATTACCTCCAAAGCCTGTTAGAACATTACCTCCAAAGGACTGTTGTGCTGCCCAGGAACTGTATCGAGGACTCTTGGAACTTGATACTTTGTTATCTCAGATCTGCTTAAACATCATCAGGGGAAGTTGGCTCTAAGTGTGTAATGGGTAATATTTGAAAAATTCATTTACCGGGGAGGTGATGTGCAGAATTCTTTCAGATTGGTATAACTTTAGTATATGATGAACAAGAATTTCAATAATCAGCATCACCCTTGGCTTGGCTGTCTGGGTGGAAGCCAAACGCTGGGTTGCTTTAAGACAACTGTGTTTTGACTTCTATGTAAGCATTAAAGCATTGTGAAAGTGGTTTCTTTCTTCCTTGGTAAGTCTAAGTATAAAAATAAGCACATGTTTTGGAGATTGTCAGTCAGTCTCATCTGACCTTGGACAAGTCATGTCTCCCCCTGCCTCAGTTTACGATCTGTGTAATGTTCATGGTTCATAGTGACTTTCCCTTGCTAGGTGTTTTGAAGATCCCTCAGTGAAAGCTGCCACACACTATGATGATAGTAACTGATGAGAATTACTGATCTTTGATCCCTTAGAGACAGCCCCATTTGTTTGCCATAAGTGCTTTTGTCTCCTCTTAGTTGATTTTTTCAGATCTCTCTGTCTGCTATCTACCCATCTATCCTGAGAATTTACAGGATATCAGATCCTCTGCAGAGATAGACATTATCCCTAGTTTTCTTACTCATCCATTATAATTTTTAAATATATACAAATAAATGTACAGAGCAGCCAATTCCTCTCTGACTCTGCACAGAGCCCAAGAGTTCTCATCTCCCTTTGGGAAAGTCACTTAATTACTGTTTACTCCTCAATACAGATAATTAGCACCAAAGGGGAGACATGCTTGTCCACAGCCTGTTTACATTCAGATGCTCCCTTCTCCTCTAGAGGCTGATCAAACCCCACTGGAGAGGTGGGGAGCTATCCTGTAAATTGTGCACAGCTCTCTGTCGACTCTGGCATTGGATCCTGCTGCAGATGCTGGGTTGAGAGAGGTGTGAGTCACGGATACCTGAGGGGGATTTCTACGAAGGACACTTCCCTCTCAGAATTCACAGGTCTCCATCTCTTGCGGAGGAGCTCACCTGATCAACCAACCCTGTGCAAGGTGGGTGTGGTGGGATAGAGAGTAAGTCTGTGGCCCTTTCCCCTCTGCACAAACATGACACATTGCAGGGCCCTTTTTCCAAAGGATCACTGGGCAAAATGTCACTGGTTCCTGTACACCCCTGCTCCTCCTGCCTCAAACACCAAGGCTGCTGAATTTCAGTGCCACAGTGGATCCTTCAGGATGATAGATGTTATTAGATGTGCCATACAAGGCCAAATTCTGAGACCACGGCCCATACATTGCTCAGGCCCCAGTGAGGCAAAACACTCCTTGGAGCAAGAACTGAGTACAGTTCTCAGGAGCCAACTTCTTGTTTATGCACAAACACTGTCACCCTCTCCTCTGGCATTTCAGGGCTCTGTCTGTTAATGGTCATGGGGACAGGGGCTGTTGCCTGACTTTTATATTCTGGAGAATTGGAAGTGCTAGGGCTCCTCAGTAGATCATTAATGAGAATTTTTCAACATGGGTAACACATTCTTCCTCCGAGCTTCATTCCAGAACTTGGTTGAATTGTTATTCCTGAAGCTTCTAAAAACTTTTCTGCTTGAATCAGTCACCCAGCATGGGAAATGTCAATCTGAATGTCTAAAATTTAGAAAATTTATAAGCAACTGAAAATGAGGTCTTGTAATGGAAGGTGTCAGACAGCCTTAACGACAGGTGATGTCACCAGCGTCACCTGCAATGGACAATCTATTTGTGATTCCATTCTTCTATGCTCTTCGCTCCAATAATGTTGGTATAAACGTTTTACAGGACAAATATGAATTATATTAGCAATTACCTTTCTCAAAGATATTTGTTGAGACTTTCAATTTAACTATTTGTTAATGTTATGAGTCCTATTAAATATGAGTGCCTGACCTACTTTCTTTATCAATAGATCCATAGGGTTTAAGGTTAGAAGGGACCATTTGATCATCCAGTCTGAATTCCTGAAAAACACAGGCCCACTAAATTTCACTCCGTTACTGCTGTATTTAGCCAAAAGACTTGTGTGTGACTAAGGCCTGGTCTACACTAGGATTTTCATGATAGAATGATAGAGCCGTGGAGTTATAAAGGAAGGCAAAAGACAGCTTAGTCTAACTCCCTGACAAGATGAAGGATGTATTTTTTCTTAGTTCTGTAAGACTGATGGCTATTCACATGTTCTTGGAGAACCTCCACAGAAGGAGCTTCTGTGACTTTCCTGAGTGTCTGTTCTATTGGCTTCATGTAGTTAAAATTAGGAAGATTTTCCTGAAATTTCATTTAAATCTGCTATGTTGGAATTTGAACGCATTGCCTCTTGTCCTGCTCCTCTGTGCTGAGACAGAATAACATTCTTCCACCTCTTTTATGGCAGTCTTTCAAGTATTTGAAGATCACTATCATGTCCCCCATTGAGCTCCTCTTTTCCAGATAAACATATTGGTTTCTTCAATGCGTTCATACGGCTTACATACCATCCTCTGTACAACATTTGTTACTTGCCTATGGATCCTTTCCAGGTTCTCTACATCCTTTCTATACATTGGTCAGCAAAACTGGACACATTACTCTAATTGAGACCTAGTCTACACCAAGTACAGAATGCTATCATTTACCTTGACTTGTGTGTTATACTTCTCCTAATATAAACTGACGTAGCATTTACATTTTTTGAAACTTTTTTCCTAATGTGCAACCTGAATCACCTTTGCTGCAAGTTAAGTTCATTTCTTCTTGTCTTTTCTTCAGAAGTTAAGGACAACAGTTTTTCTCCTTTCTTGAATTAAAAACTTTTAGGTATTTGAAAACTGTTTTCAAATCCCCCCTCAGTGTTCTCCTATTGAGTAAATCAACCTAGCTCTTTCAGTCTGCCAGCACAGGCTGTGTTTTCAAGACCCCTAATCATCCTTTTCTCCAGTTTTTCCAGGTCATTTTGAATGTTTATCCAATACTCCAAAGACTTGCATACCCTCCCTACTTCATTTCGTATCCAAAATTAATAAGTGTACTCTATGCCATGATCTCAATTGTTGATGAAGACATTGAAAAGAACCGGACACAGAACTGATCCCTGCGGAACCCCACTTGTTACGCCCTTCCAGCATCACTGTGAAGCACTGATAACTACACTCTGGGAGCGGTTTTCCAACCAGTTATGCACTCACCTTCTAGTAGCTCCATCTACATTGTATTTCTCTAGCTTCTTAATGAGAAGGTCATGAGAGACTGTATCAAAAGCCGTACTAATATCTAGATATATCACATCAACTGCTTCTCCCCATCTACAGGTCTTGTTATCCTGTCAAAAAAAATCTATCACGATGGTTTGACATATTTTTTTCTTGACAAATCCATGCTGATTATCATTTATCACCTTCTAGATGTTTGCAAATTGGTTCCTTAATTATTTGCTCCATTATCTTATCTGGTATGTAAGTTGAGCTGATTGATTTGTAAGTGCCTGTGTTTCCCTTATTTCCCTTATTAAAGATAGGTATTATATGTGCACTTTTTCAGTCCTCCAGAATCTCCCGTCTCTCATGACTTTTCAAAGATAATAGCTAATGGCTCAGATATCTCCTCAGTCACTTCCTTCAGAGTATTCTATGATGAATTTCACTAGGCTCTGTTGATTTTAAGACATCTAACTTGTCCAATTAACTTTTAACTTGGTTTTTCCCTTTTTTAGTATCTGAACCTACCCCATTTTCACTGTCATTCTCTACGTTAGATGTCCAAACACGACCAAGCTTCTTGGTGAAAACTGCAACAAAGAAGTCATTAACCACCTCTGCCATTTCCATATTTATTTTTACTATTTTAGTAACAGACCTCCGGTGTCCTTGGTCTTCTGCTTGCTTCTAATGTAATTGTAGAATGTTCTCTTCTTACCCTTTACGTCTCCTCTTAGTTTGACCTTTTGTGCTTTGACTTGTTTAATTTTGCCCCTACATACATGTAGGGCCACTGTGATAGGTTCGATCACCGAAACCCCCTCAAGAGCTGCCCATTTATATGCCAAGACTACCTGTACCACTGCTTATCTGCCCTTTCCAGGATAGGATGCCGGAACCCTGCCTGGTTTCAGCCAGACCCGCTAGCTGTCTCCAAACCCAGACTCAGGTCTATACCCTGTACGCTAACAGCTGTAGGCTTGCGTGGAAATGGAATAGGAAGTGTACACCACAAAGTGTCGGAATTATGAATGCAGGTAGCACCACAAAATATGGAATTGCATTTAGTAGGGTCATTATTCATAGTTATTTTTTATGAGTAATGAAAATGTCATTTTTTTCAGTTTTTGAAGAGTGATCAGTCTCCTTCTCCCATGAGAACAGCCTCCGCTATTGCATACAGTGTCTCATATTAACGTTGTCTCTCCTTTCAGGAATTTCTTCTGCTACCATCACCCGAGATCCTGGGAAAAAACAGAAAGTCAGTGGAACATACAGTAACTGCAGAAGACACCCTTTTACCTCAGAGTTGGACTCTTCTCTCCTCCTGCATGTCAGACGCGAACACAACCGACTTCACCAACCCCTCCACCTTCATCCTACTTGGAATTCCAGGCCTAGAGACAGCCCATAGATGGATCGCCATTCCCTTCTGTGCTATGTACATCATAGCTGTCTTGGGAAACTTCACCATCCTGTTCATCGTGAAGAGGGAGCCGAGCCTCCATGGGCCCATGTTCTATTTCCTCTGTATGCTGGCCGTCAATGACCTGGTCATGTCCACATCCACCGTGCCCAAAATTCTGAGCATCTTCTGGTTCAATTCCAGGGAGATCAGTTTTGGTGCCTGCCTGACCCAAATGTACTTCATTCTTTCTTTCTCAGGGATGGAGTCAGGAATCCTTGTGGCCATGGCTTTTGATCGCTACGTGGCCATCTGCCATCCTCTGAGATATTCAACTATCCTGACAAACTCTGTTGTGGCCAAGATAGGCCTGGCTGTGGTGCTGCGCAGTGGCATACTGGCATTACCCTACCCCTTCCTAGCTAGGCAGTGGCCATATTGCAGAACCAATATCATCCCCCACTACCTTTGTGGACATATAATTGTGGTGAACCTGGCCTGTGCTGACATCAGCATCAGTAGTTACTATGGCCTGTTTGATTTTTTCTTTGAGATAGGAATGGATGTGTTTTTTATCACCGTGTCTTATGTTCAGATTCTCCGGGCCATCTTCCGCCTCCCCACGAAGGACGCCCGGCTCAAAACTTTTGGGACCTGCATCTCTCATCTTTGTGCCGTCTTAGCTTTGTATGTGCCAGATTTCTTCTCCTCTCTCATCCAGCGGTTTGGCCACAATGTGCCACGGCATTTTCTCATTCTCATTACCAGTATGTACCAGCTGGTGCCCCCTGTGCTACACCCCATCATTTACGGGGTGAGGACCAAACAGATCCGGGGCAGGCTGCTCCAGCTCTTTACTCATAAGGAGACCTAATCTTTTCTCTGTATACTCTGGCTCTCAGATTGTGCTCTGTGCAGAGATGGATGGTGCATGGTGGAGGGGCATCTTCCCTGAGTCACTTACTGGACAGACAGAGAGACATTAAACACTTTCCTGTCCTTACAGGGCTGTGTCAATGTGATGAACTGGGGAATCTGTCTATGTAAACTACACTGGGTTGCCACCTTTCTAATTGTTGGTATTTCCATCCCTGAAATTGCAATCTTGCCCCAGCTCTTCTGTCGAGCCTTGACACTGCTGTGTGTCTTTTCCCCAGGTCCCTGCCCCTGTCACTTGCTCCTGTCTTCCCCTCCCATTGTCAGCTGTGACCCAGTCATCTCTGAAACCAATGTGTTGTCACATCTTGCGGCAAGTCACTGAAGGGGCACTGGTTAGTGTTACCATTTTAATGTTTCTTCTTAGCTTGTTATTAACTCTGTGGAGAGAGCGACCCCATCGGGACTCCTGGGATCTATCTCAGCTCTGGGAGAGGAGTGGGGTATAGTGTGTTACAGCAGGAGGCAGACACATCTGGGGTGTAAATAAGATCAGAATGGCCACACTGGATAAAACCGATGGTCCATGTAGCCCCGTAGCCTGTCTTCTGACCGTGCCCAGTGCCAGGGGCTTCAGAGGCAATGAACAGAAGCTGGGAATCATCATATGATTCGTATGGAGCAGGGGGAGGGGAGTTGGTGAGAGAAGCCCGACTCCTTTTTGTCCTCTCCATCTTCCATACTGCTGAGGACAACAGGTTGTCTCATTTCTCCTGTCCTCGGAGAAATATCAGGGCACAGGTTTTTTGCCTCCCTTCACTGACTCTTTATGGGCTGCTGTCTTCCCTCCATCTCCCTTTCCTTTTCTGCAGATAGAGACGGGTTGTGCGGTGCCACCGGTACAGTCGCCGCACTGGTGTTCTGCTCCCTCTTTGCCCATCTCTGTGGGCCACAGGATCATAACTGGGGCCAGCCTGAGGATCGTTATTGGTTCACTACCCTTTTCTCCACTGTACTGTGGGATGAGCATCACTGTTTTCTGGTGGACACCTGTGGTTCCAAGGGTAACGTGAAACTCCTTCTCCAGCATTGGGGAGTGTAAGCGGGCGTGGCGAGTCACCCCTAAGGTGCCTCCTGGCCATCTGGGAATTAGCTCTTTCACCTTCGGAGCACCCTCTGCAGGCCGATGTCCCGCTTACCGCTGGCACCGTGTCCCTCCCGAACCCTGTTGCCCTCTTACGTGGGGTGCTGCACCCCTGCAGTACCCTCACAGTCTCACTGTGTCTCCCCTTCCCGGAGAGCCATCATCATCAGCCAGTCATCATAGGCATGGAGGGTTTGGCCTGCTGCCTCTGCCTACCTGTAGGCTGCCTCCTGAAACCCCAGTACCCCTTTCTTGGCCACACACTAGGCACTGCAGTCTGGGGAGTTGCCAGCCTGGAGCTCCCCAGCTCCTCTGGCCTTTCCCCCCAGCCCTGCTCCACTCCAGGTAACTTCTCAGACTTCCCAGCAGCCAGCCCAGTCTGCCTCCACGGCTAGAGGAGGAGACTCTCTCTGCACCAAACTCTGGGCCCTTTTAGCAGAGCCAGCTTGGCCCTAATTGACTCAGCCACAGCTGTGGCTTCTCTGCCCCTACTGGGCTGTCTTTCCAATCAGATTGGGAGCTGCTTGCTCCCAGCCTCAGCCCTGTTTACCCAGGAATGGGGCAGCTGCCCCACTACAGGGAGACAGACATCTCGTCTTCAGGCTGACAAGGGCTGTTTTGGAGGAGTGGAGGGGAAGGAGGAGGTAGGACATCCTGGTCTACCGGTTGTCCTGCATCTTTTCTGATAAGCCTTTCAGGTTGGTAAGTGATTGTTACAAGGCCAGCTTGTGATCCTCCTGCCCACGAGGATCCTCCTCAGCCCCCAGAATGAAGCCAACCATCTTTTCAGCATTGAATGCCAGAGTCTCTAGGTTGGGTCTCCATAGCTACCAGGTGCTCTCCTTCCCTTGTGACGTAAGGTACTCTGTGGTTTGCCTGCAGGAAATCCAGATGGATCTATTCTGCCTAGTCTAGTTTGTGGATGGAGCTGGGGAACTGGGAATATTTTAGACACCTCAGTGCTTATTCAGCTGGGATTGGCACTGTGTTCTCCACCAATCTACAGTCTAAGATGCTGAGAGAGGCAAAGGTGATGCCAGGTCACCTGTTGCACCTCCAAACCTGTGTTAGGAGCTGACATTGAATCTGTCCTATGTCTAGCCCCTGAATGCAGACCCAGAGTGGGTGTGTTTCTATCAACAGGTGTCTGCCTTCCTTGGCAGCTTGGATCCTCACTAGGGCCTGGGCCTGGGTGGATATTTTAATACTATTTTTGAGGACCAGAACTGCTCAAGGATCGAGAGTAGCCGGGACACTGCAGGCATCATCAGAGAAATCATTAATCATCACTCCTTGCTGGATGTCTGGCATGACCAACACCCAGATGACAATTCCACCTTTACCTATACCCAGGTGGAGGTCAATCAATTGTGCCACTCTGGTTGGACTGTGTGCAAGTATGATGTTTCCATGTTGCTCTGGTCCACTCCTCCAGCATTCAGCCGGCTCAGGCCTCAGCCCACCATTTAGTGGCCAGGATGGCCTCTTTTGTACCTGGGGCTCTTCACCTTTCAGAGCCCCCTACACATACTCCAGGAGGTGGGGGGGGGCACCTTATTGCCAACTGCTCAGGTTTTCCTTGAACGGGTCCTACAAGAGGATTTCTCCCCACCCAACCCTCAGCCCAGGACCTCTGGAATTTCTGACTGGGCTCCTGTTCCATGAGTCCCCCCAACTCCCTCCCTTTCATAAACCAAGCCAGCTGCACAGCCTGCAGCCGGCGAAGGAATAGTGCATACCTGCATTTCTGAATTCCACCAACGAGACAACTTTACATGCTTCACTTCCTGAGATGCCCTCATACCAAGTGACATAAATAGTACCACCTTCTGAGGGTGAGGAACCCCACTGGACCAGAAAGAACTCCACCCTAGTCCCATGGCCCACTGGGGATACCGGTTGGTGGCTTCCCTTGGCGGAAGAACAGGTTGACGCAGAGGCAGATTTGAGTAGATGAGCTTCTTTATTGCGGTACTTGTTCCCCTGCACCCATTTGTCCAGTAAGCACTGAATTAATTACATTAGACACTTTTTTATTTACATGAGTATGTAAATTCCTAAATGTTTTTACAACACCCCCAAAACGCCCATACAATGAATATTGATATCCCTCAGCTGAATATAATTATCCTCATCCCTGATTGCTATTTACCTCTTCAGCCTATTCTGCCAAGAAGTTTTACTTTGAAGATACACTTCTTTGCTATAATTGCAGTCATGGACTCCTTGGATCAGCTGTTTGAAGTGGAGGGAGAAAGGTGCCATGACCCAGGGCTCACTTATGTAGCTTGAAAAAGAAGGGAGGAGGAGATAACCCTGCTTTACCCAAAAGGTCTCCTTTAGATCCCCACATTTCTTATGCAGCTGTAACACGTAGACAAGGAGAAGGGTGGGGAAGGGGTAACACTTTATCTATTGAGCGAAGGAATAGTGCATACCTGTGCCTACTCCCTGATACCAGGCCCTCACACCAGCAGTTTTCCATGTCTGTACTTAACCCTTACATATCCCAACAGCTCTTTCACACAGTCATGAGCACAGACATGTATGTGGCACAGTTCACCCCCATTCCAGATGTCTGCCCATTTTGTGCCATGAGTCAGACCCTGGCACAGGTCTGTCTAGAATGCACAAGGTTCCAGCCCCTATTCCAACCCCTCCACAACTTCAACAGAAGGTTCTGGCTGCACTTTTCCCCACTCCTTGTCACATATGCTCACTGCCTTAGCTCCACATACAGGATGTGGCCTGCAGGTCCCTTGTGTTACAGGTGAAATATACTCTAAACCCACAAGGAAATAGAAAAAAAAATACAAGAAAAGACACATAGGCAAGCCAGTAGGTTGGACATTAGGCTGCCACAGCTGCAGGCTGCTCGTTGTTAATGGCCAGGGATTTAGAAGTGACAGAGTGAGGGATGCACATGTGGGGGATGGTGAGTTACAAAGGAAAGAGGGAGTTGGACCCAAATGTAAGAGGAGAAATAGAGAGAGAGAGAATGAGAGAGAGAGAGAGGGTGAAATCCACTAGAACAAGGATTCCCTGTCTGTACTGTTCTGGGGAGCACTTTCCAAGGGAGACACAAACTCTCCCTGCCCCCAACAGGCGTAAGTGTTCCACAAACATTCCCTGCAGGGAAGCCCGGCTGGATCAGTTGTGGAACCAGAGCACTTGGGGAAACACGGATGGTAGAGGAGCCACATTTGGGTGAAGAAAATAACTTGTGGCACCTCCCTGGCCAGGCCCACCCCACTCCCCTTCCACATCTGTGCAGCAACTCCAGGTTTGCTGTCACAACCAGCTCAGGTTCACCAGCTGAACATGTTTGGGTCCCACAAACAAGACCCGTGTGATTTTGAGTCCCAGCACTCTTCAGGCCCTGCCTCTGGCTCTGGATTTCAAAGTGTGCTCTTGCCGTGCAGCTTCCATTCTCCTTCCTCCCTCTGAGACCAGAAACCTGCACACCAAGCACCAAGGCCCTGAGGCTAGCTTTGGCTTGGCTCCCCAAGTTCCTCCAATTACTTCAGTCCACTCTTCCCAGAACTCCCTCTTGGGTGTACTCTATTTCCAGTTTCTCCTTTTTGGGTCACATGATCACAAAACAAAACAGTCCCAGGTCTTGCAAAAGGGGTTGCATGACACATCTCCAGAAAGAGTTAAGCAACTTGTGCGCTATTGACCCAGATTCACCCTTTGGAGACAGGTTAGATAGGTATGTAAATGGTAATTAGGGCCATTCCATATTAGATAGGCTACCACTTTGAAATATGGACTTGTATTATTAAAGAACTGGCAGAAGTTAGTGACTCTAGTAGTCTATATTTACCGACTTCTGCTGTCGGAGTTTAACAGTTTAACCAAACTATTACTGTCTAGAGCTGTATTTGGATAATTCAGAGATGAAAAAGAAATATTATTAGATGGAATCTGAATGCAAAAATATAATTTTCTATGTGTCACTTTAAAGTTTCTTTTGAACGCTCTACGGACTGTTTAATGGACAACAACCTTATGTTAATCCAGGTAGTTAATTACCAGTGATGTTTAGGAAATAGAAGGTTACTAAAGCAGTGGATGTACTATTACTTGACTTTAGCAAAGCTTTTGATACTGTCTCCAACAGTATTCTTGCCAGCAAGTTAAAGAAGTATGGGCTGGAGAATAGACCATAAGGTGGATAGAAAGCTGGCTGGATTGTCGGGCTCAACAGGTCGTAATCAATGGCTCCCTGTCTAGTTGGCAGCCGGTATCAAGCAGAGTGCCCCAAGGGTCGGTCCTGGGGCCAGTTTTATTCAATATCTTTATCACTGATCTGGCGGATGGCGTGGATTGCACCCTCAGCAAGTTTGCAGATGACACTAAACTGGGAGGAGTGGTAGATACACTGGAGGGTAGGGATAGGATACAGAGGAACCTAGACAAATGAGAGGATTGGGCCAAAGAAATTTGATGAGGTTCAACAAGAACAAGTACAGAGTCCTTCACTTAGGATGGAAGAATCCCATGCACTGCTACAGACTAGGGACCAAATGCCTAGGCAGCAGTTCTGCAGAAAAGGACCTATGGGTTACAGGAATCAAGGAGGGTAGCTGTGTTAGTCTGGAATTGCAGAAGTGACAAAAAGTCCTGTGGCACCTTAAAGACTAACTAAAGTATTAGAGCATAAGCTTTCGTGGGATAATACCCACTTCGTCGGATGCATGCAGTGGAAGAATCCATGGGCAGGTATAAATAGGTAGGCAAGAGCCAGGTTAAAGATAACAGGGTGGGTCCAATGAGGCTGAACCAGCTGTTCACCCTCCCTGATTAGAGATAACAGAAATTTAATGGTCCTGTGTTTCGTAGGAGCTCAGACTGGATGATCAAATGGTCCCTTCTGACCTTAAACTCAATGGTTCTATTGATAAAGCAGATCAGGCATTTATATTTAATGTGTTTCATCACATGAAAAAGGGAACATTTAGTTAAATTGAAAGTCTGAACATATAACATTGAGAAAAGTTAATTACTAACATAATTCATATTTCACCTGTAGAACTTCTTGCAACCAGCATTATTGGCGCGAAGAGCATAGAAGAATGGGATTCACAAGTGGTTTGGCCATTGTCGGTGGTGCCAGTTGCATCACCTGTAGTTAAGGCTGTCTGACACCTTCCATTACAAGACCTCATTTTCAGATGCTTATAAGTTTGCCAGATATTAGGTGTTTGGACTGAACTTTCACCTGCTATATGTCTGCGTCAAGAAGACTTTTTTATTTTTAAAGTTTCATGCATAACAGTTCAGCCGACTTCTCGAATGGAGCTCGGAGAAAGTATATGTTACACATGTTGAAAAATTCTCATTATTATTCTAGTGAGGATCCCTAGCACCTCCAAGCTTTCCAGCAGATAAAAGTCAGGTAACAGCCCCTGTCCCTTTGCTCCATTAATAGACAGAGCCCTGAAATACAAGAGGAGAGTGTGACAATGTCTGTGCATTAACACACAGTTGGCTCCTGAGATCTGTTCTCGGTTCTTGCTCTAAGGGGACTTTTGCCTCACCAAGGCCCGAGCAAATGACGGGTCATGGTCTCAGAATTTGACCTTGTATTGCACATCTACTAACATCTTTCATCCTGAAGCATTCACTGTGCCAATAGAATGCCTGAGCAAAGTATGGGCCGGGGTCTCAGAATTTGAGATTGTATTGTACATCTACTCTCTTTCATCCTGAAGGATTCACTGTGCCATTGAAAGCACCACGTAGGGGCTAGAGGCCTTGAGGTGGGATGAGCAGGGATGCACAATCAAGAATGACATTTTGGCCAGTGATACTTTAGCAAACTCATCCCTTAACGCAAGAGCCCTGGGATGTGTCATGGTTGTGCAAAGCGGAAAGGACCCCAGACTTACTCTCCATCCCATCACACTCACCTTGCGCAGGGTTTGTCGATCAGGTGAGCTCCTCTGCAAGAGATGGTACCTGTGAATCCTGAGAGGAAAGTGTCCTCCCTAGGAATCCCCGCAAGGGATCCGTGTCCAGCACCTCTCTCAACCAAGCATCTGCAGCAGCATCCAATGCCAAAAGCCGACACAGAGCTGTGCACAGTTTACAATACAGCTCTGTGTATTCCCAGGGGGGTTTGCTCAGCCTCTGGAGAAGAACAGAGCTTCTGAATATAAACAGGCTGTAGACAAACATGTCTTCATTATGGTGCTAATAATCCAGTTTTAGGAGTAAACAGTATTTAAGGAACCTTCCCAATGGGAGATGAGAACTCTTGGGCTCTGTGCTGAGTCAGAGAGGAATTGGCTGCTCTGTACGTTTGTGTGTATATATTTAAAAATTATAATTGATGAGTTAGAAAACTAGGGATAATGCCTAACTCTCCAGAGGATCTGATATCCTGTAAATTCTCAGGATAGATGGGTAGATAGTAGACAGAGAGATCTGGGGAAAATTGACTAACAGGAGACACAAGCACTTACAGCAAACACATGGGACTGTCCATAGCCATGGTCTCCCTGTCAATAAGTGACCACATGAAAACAGGGAAATGGACTCAAGGTCTTTCAAGGCCTGTTCACTGAGAGGGGGTGATGGAATTCCCTGGGTTGCAAACTGGAATTGGGGCCGCCGAGCCCTCTGGCATACCAGTCTGGGTCTCCTTTCCCAGTACGAGGGAGTGACAAGCTCCTACCCTCTCAGATCTTGCGCTTACACAGCTATACACCAACAGGGACACACCCAGCTGCAGTTTCATTAATGCTTTCATTAGGCATTCATGAACCAAAAATGGAGAGGCTCCAGCCAGTTCCCCACAGATCCCCAGCCTAGGACCCAAGAGCTGAACCATCTTGCCCTGGCCCAAAGCCTGACCAGTGTAAGTTTATTTCCCAGTCTGCCCCTCCCTCAATGGGGAGAGGACAATGTATCAGCCTGAGCAGATTTCCCCTTTACATTTCAAACAACATCCTGTATTACATAAAAAATATAAAACAGATTTATTAATTACAGAGAGATCAATAGTTTAAGTGTTTATAAGTAATAGTGTAAAGAACAACGTTGAAATCTGGAAAATAAACAAAATCACAATCTAAGTTCTATCCACTAGACAGGCTTTGAATGAAGCCATGTGTGATCCTGATGGTACAAACAATCCCCCATCTTCCATACACAGGCCAGAAACCCCTTCAGCCTGGGACCACAGCCCCAGTTCAGTTCCAGTTTCTGACGTTTTTCGTGTTGATTTGGTTGGGAAGTGAGGCAAAGTGATGATGCAACTTCCATATTTTATAGCTTTATTATTCCAAGAAAAGCCCCCAGCACAGTTAGTGGAAAAGAACAGACAGAAGATGGAGTCCAGAGTCACAGGAGCAGGTCACATGCTCTTGCATGCATATTTATGTACAAAAAAATAACTGCATACAAATAGGGTCATCATATTCCACAACTCATAACTTTCCCATTGATATCATAGATGACATATTTTACATATTTTGTAAAAATCACATCAGAATCATATCACCGCGGTACATATGGGGGTGACGGATGTTGCTTTGGGGACACAGAACACCAGACCTCCACCCTTAGTTCACTGCAGGAGTGTTAGTCACTGACTGATACAGAAGCAGTGTGCACAAGGCTCTTCTTGCTTTTTGACCATACAACTCCCAAGTGTTGCAAACACTGTAGTAAAAACAGTGAGGTCTTCTAGTGGCACCTTAGAGACTAACAAATTCATTTGGGCATAAGCTTTCATGGGCTAAAACCCACTTCATCAGATGCAATGAGTGGAAAATACAGGAGTAGAATGGTTAACAATGCTGCACAGATACAAGGAGCATTTTTTTCTAGCAACCCAGAGAAGACAAATTGTAACAACGCTGCCTTTGGTGGGACCCAGGTGAGAGTGCCAATTCAGGACAAATTGTTTACAATTGTTGCATACTCAGGAAAACTAAACCAGAAAAACAGAGAAGCCTTTGGTATTACCCAATTGACTATCCATATGTCATACAAGCAATTCCCTCCAGTTTCCCAGTATCACCGCCAGAGCCACTCATTATGGGGAGAAATGAAAACGAATACCCCAGTCCCAGGTCAATACACAAATTTGATCTTACCCATGAATCACGCTTTTACCAATCCTTTAGTATCTAAAATCTAAAGGTTTATTCATAAAAGAGAAAAGATATAGATAAGAGCAAGAATTGGTTAAATGGAATTAATTACATGCAGTAATGGCAAAGTTCTTGGTTCAGGCTTGTAGCAGTGATGGAGTAAACTGCAGGTTCAAATCAAGTCTCTGAAGTACATCCAAGGCCTGGATCGGTCATTCATTCCCTTGTTCAGAGCTTCAATTTGTGGCAAAGTCCCTTGAGAAGTACGAAGCAGGATTGTAGACAAGATGGAAATGAGACAGCTGCATTTTATAGCCACTTCCAGGGGTAAGAACACCTCTTTGTTCTATGGAAAAATCACAGCAAAATGGAGTTTGGAGTCACATGGGCAATCACACGTCCATGCATGACTCAGTTCTTTATAGGCGGAAGCCATTGTTCACATGCTATCTTGAACATCCCCAGGAAGACTTCTTATGAGCAGTGGAGTCTTCCAAGGCCCATTCTCATTTAAATGTTTCTTGATTGGGCATTTTATTTGCAAATTCCTTTCTCAAGAAGCTGACCAAATGCTCTATTAAGGTTACTTCAGAATAAAAAAACATTGATATACAAGTACATAGCCAATATTCATAACTTCAACTACAAAACCAATATGCGTACACAACTAGCATAATCATAATCAGCAAATCATAACCTTTCCATAGACACTTTACATGATAAACTTTGTACCATGTTTGCTGCAAATATATAACAGTGGTTACACTAATGAACTATACAGTCACAGGTTATATTAATAACATCACACACATTTTCAGACTTTTGATCACAGGGCTGATCTACAAAGTGTTAAAAGCTTCACAGAACTTTGCAAGAACAAGTGTGGGTAACATTACAATTACAATGATTTGCAACACTTCGGAGTTATCTGTTCAAAATCTAAAGAGGGTCTTTGGCCCTCTGTCTCCACATTAGTCAGTGACCAAGGTGAAGAAAAGGTGGATTTATTGCATGGCCATACCCTGGGGCTTGGAAACAACTCCAGAGGGACTTAGCCAACATGGAAAGTCCCCTTACATCTTTATCTCACCAGACCCTGGCATACCAAGACCCCAAAGATGATCTTAGATTGAGATCCCTAGTGAAGGATGCACTGAGGTGAAAGGTAAACCAGAAGTTAAACACATGTTAAGACTTAGGAAGGAGTTGAAAGACACAACGGGTATTGAACAAACCAAACTGTCCAAACACAAGGCATGGTATAATTAAAATACTAGAAAATGCCTATCTGTGATAAAAGATGTGGTGTTATTATTAAATGTCATGATGCAAAGTTAGCTGCTAACAGTAAATTATATAACGAAAAATTGGTATTGATGGTAAACCTGTGAAAGGTGCAGGAGACGTGATTTTGGGAAAAATCTCTTGGACATTCTAGGAGTAATCAACAAGAAGCCGTATGTGGCTATTGCTTTGTTACCCCAAAATCTCTGTGTAGAGTAATAAGGAGGTGGCAAATACTACTAGTTTGACTCCTACCAGCATCTAGCAACTGGGAGAATTAGAAATCTGAGTGCCTCCCACCCATGTTGCATTGAAAAAAAGGATAGAGAGAATATAACTGTAAACAGAAAGAAGATATATTAAGGGATAGAAACAAGTGGGGGAAGATTCATTATGGGGAACACTACCAATACACATGAATAGATTCCAGCAAAGAGGCATAAAACACAGATCCTTAAAGTGTCCCTTGGATGAACTAATAAATATCCCCAAAACAATAACTGTCTCTCATCTAACCGCATAGGAAGGACAATGGCAATGAATGGTCCATCTCAGGATTTCTTGAACATCAGAGGATCTGGCTTTCTACCGCTGACTCAGGAGGTCGACAGACATGGGCTGATAGAAATGCCTTCATTTTATCTTTTGGGGGACTACAGGAATCAGGTAAGTATCAGAGTCCTTGACAGATGTTAGCAGCTGAAGTCTTGATCCATAGGTCTTGATCTGATGCCACACAAAGAACCTGGACGTGGTTGAGTCAATGGTGGACAGGGCCTGCATTACCACTAACAGTCCCTACTAAGCTCTCTGTGGCGCGCATTTTTGATGTACACTCTGAAAGGCACTGCTCCCTTCCAGTTCCAGACAACTCACAGTCCCGCAAGATCTGTGGTGTGTGTCCAGCCTGGGCTGAGAGCGTGGGGGCGATGAGCCCTGATAATCAGCCACCCCATAGCCCTCACCTTAGGGTGGGAGACAGAGTTTTGAAGGGAAAATGCCATGAAGAAAGGGTACCAAGATGGAGTACAAACCCTTCCTATCATATGCAACATCTTGAATTTCTAAACTCCTTTTTGATTTGCAACAACATTCATAACGGAATATAACCATGTACCAAAAACTCCTTACAGCTTTTCAGCTACCACCTGTTCACAGACTTAAAGCTTGTCATAGGAGGAAAATAATAATAATGCTGGTCTGCTGTCTGGAGGGGGTAAACTGAGGCACAACATGTCATGGCATTGATCAATATATGTATTGAGTTATCACTAGTCGGAAAAGCACAATGGTTAACAATGCTGCACAGAAAGCACACTTGCTGACTTTTGGGATCACTAGACTGATCTACAAAGTGTTGAAAGGTAGACAGAAGATAGCAAGATCACCTGTGGATAACACAATCTTTGATTTCAGAGGCCGTGTTTGTCTATATCAGAAAAACCAAAGAGGAATCCTTGTGGCACCTTAGAGACTAGCAAATTTACTTGGGCATAAGTGTTCGTGGGCAAGAAACCACTTCATCAGATGCATGGAGTGGGAAATACAGGAGCAGGTATAAATACATGAAAATTTGTGAATTATCTTTCCAATATGATATATATTCCATCATGTGCCAGCAATGCCCCTCTGCCATGTACATTGGCCAAACCGGACAGCCTCTATGCAAAAGAATAAATAAACACAAATCTGACATCAGGAATGCAAAAACCAGTAGGAGAACACTTCAATCTCCTGTTCACTCAATAACAGACCTAAAAGTAGCAATTCATCAACAAAAAATCTTCAAAAAGTGTCTCCAGCATGAAACTGCAGAACTGGAATTTATTTTTGAAATGGCTACCATCAGATTAGACCTGAATAAAGACTGGGAGTGGTTGGGTCATTACAAAAGCTAAACCTAACTTCACCAATAATAATTTCCCCTTTCTATTACTCACATCTTCTTGTCAACTGTCTGAAACGGGCCGCTCTCATTACAACTTCAAAAGTTATTTTTCCTCCCTTGTTATTCTGCAGAAACAACTGATCTTACTGTAATTAATAAATCTGATTTATATTTTTTTACTCAATACAGGATCTTGTTTGAAATGTAAAAGGGAAATCTTCTCAGGCTGATGTATTGTCCTCTCCACTCTGAGGGGGGAGCAGACTGGAAAATAAACTCATCCTGGTCAGGCTCTTGGCCAGGGCAAGATAGTTCAGCTCTTGGGTCCTAACCTGGGAAGCTGCGGGGAATGAGCTGGGGCCCCTCTATTGTAGTTTCATGGATGGCTAGTGAAAGCATTCGTGTAACTGCAGCTGGGTGTGTCTCTGTCTCTATATGGCTGTGTAAGTGCAAGACCTGAGAGTATTGTAGTTTGTCACAGCCTCAGAGTGTGAGAGGAGGCTCAGATTGCTATGCCACAGGGCTCAGCGTTCCCCAGTTCCAGGCTGGACCCCAGAGAATTTCATCACCACCCTCAGCATCCAGTGAACAGGTCCTGCAACACCGTGAGTCCATTTGCCCATTGTCACATGGTCCCTTATTGAACGACAGATCATGGCTATGGAAATAAAGTCAGGACACTTGGGTTCTGTCAGTCAGTCTCTGACCTTGGACAAATCATGTCTCCCCCTGCCTCAGTTTACCGATCAGTGAAATGGGGAGGGTTCATACTGACTTTCCCTTACTAGGTGTTTTGAAGGTCCCTCAATGAAAGGTGCTACACAATATGACGATAGATATTGATGAGAAGCACTGATCTCTAATGCTTTAGAGACAGCCCCATGTGTTTCCTGTAAGTGCTTCTCTCTCCTTTTAGTCAACTTTCTCCAGATCTCTTTGTCTACTATCTACCCAAATGTCCTGAGAATTTACAGACTATCAGATCCTTCGGAGAGTTAGTCACTATGCCTATTTTTTACTCATCAACTACATTTTTTAAACATAAACACAAATACAGAGAGCAGCCAATTCCTCCCTGACTCAGCACAGAGCCCAGGAGTTCTCATCTCCCTTTGGGAAGATTCATTAATTACTGTTTACTCCTAAATCTGGATAATTGGCACCAAAGGGGAGACCTGTTCTTCCACAGCCTGTTTATCCAGATGTTCCCTTCTCTAGAGGCTGAGCAAACCCCCCTGGGAATACAGGGAGCTCTGTTATAAACTGTGCACAGCTCTGTCGGCTCTCGGTGTGGGATGCTGCTGCAAATGCTGGATTCAGAGAGGTGTGGGTCAGGGATACCTGAGGGGATTCCTAGGGAGAACACTTCCATCCCGAATTCACAGCTGCCCATCTCTTGCTGAGGAACTCACCTGATCCACAAACCCTGTGCAAGGTGAGTGTGGAGGGATGGAGAGTAAGTCTGTGGCCCTTTCCACTCGCAGAAACATGACACATCCCAGGGCCTTTGCCATAAGTGAGGAATTCTCCAAAGAGTCACTGGTCAAAAGGTCACTCTTTTCTGTGCACCCCTGCTCAGCCCTCCTGACAGACTACAGCCCCGAGGCGGAGCATTTCAGTGGCACAGTGAATTGTTCAGGATGAAAGATGTCAGTAGATGTTCAGGACAAGGCCAAATTCTGAGACCTTGGCCAGTACAGTGCTCAGGAAAAAATCCCCTTGGAGCAAAAACTGACTACAGATGTCAGGACCCAGCTGTGTGCTAATGCACAGACACTGTCATCCGCTCCTCTTGCATTTCGGGGCTCTGTCTGTTAAAGGGGTCAGGGTAATTACCTGACTTTTATCTGCTGGAAAGTTTGGAACTAGAACAATAATAACTATTTTTCAACATAGGTAACACTTACTTTCCCCGAGCTTCACTCCAGTAGTTGGTGAAATTGTTATTCCTGAAACATCCAAAAACTATTCTGCTTGAAGCAGACACATTGCATGGAAAATGTTAGTCCAAACACCAAAAATTTAGCAATCTTATAAGCAACTGAAAATGAGGTCTTTTAGTGGAAGGTGTTACAGAGCCTTAATGACAGATGATGCCACCAACAGCACATACCTTGGCCAACCATTTGTGAATCCCATTCTTCTATGCTCTTTGCCCTAGTGATGTTGGTAGCAAGCAGTTCTATAGGTCAAATAAAAATTATGTTAAGAATTACCTTATCTCATTGTTATATGTTTGGATTTTCAATTTAAGTAAATATTCCCTTGCTAATGTTCGAGACACATGAAATATAAATGCCTGATCTACTTTCTTGAGCAATAGATCCACAGGGTTCAAGGTCAGAACTAACCATTTGATCATCCAGTCTGACCTCCTGTAAAACACAGGCCCATTTCATTTCACTCCGTTACGGCTGTATTGAGCCGAAAGACTTGTGTGTGACTAAGGCCTGGTTTACACTAGGATTTTACATTAGAAAATGATAGAGCCATAGAGTTTTAAGGGAACACAAAAGGCAGCTAGTCTAACCCCCTGACAAGATGCAGGATTTGGATTGTATTGGTCCTCTAATGCTGATGGCTATTCACATGCCATTGAAAAACCTCTACAGAAGCAGCTTCCATGACTTCCCTGGGAGTCTCTTCTATTGACCTCCTGTTCTTAAAGTTAGGAAGATTTTATTGAAATATAATTTAAATCTGATATGCTGGAATTTGAACCCATTGCCAATTGTCCTGCCCCTCTGTGGTAAGATGGAATAACTTTCTTCTGCCTTTTAATGGCATCCTTTCAAGTATTTCAAGACTCCTATCATGTTCCCATTAATCTCCTCTTTTGAAAAAGAATAAAATAAAAATGGGTTCCTTGACCATGCTCACAACTCCAATTGAAACTTAGCCCACACCGAGTAAAGAAAACTAGCATTTAATATGACTTACATTTTATTCTTCTGTTAGTATAAACTACCATTGCATTTGCCTTATTGAAACATTTTTCCTAATGTCCAACCTAAACCTCCCTTTCTGCAATTTAAGTCCATTGCTTCTTGTCTTCTCTTCAGAGGTTAAGTACAACACTTTTTCCCTTTCCTTGTAAAAACCTTTTACATAGTTGAAAACTGTTATCATGTCCCCTCACAGTCTTCTCTTTTGCAGATTAAACAAACCAAGTTCTTTCAGTCTTCCCTCCTAGATCATGTTTTCAACACCCCTAATCATCCTTTTCTCTAGTTTTTCTAGATCATTTTGAATGTTTATCTAATTCTCCAGTGGTATCACCTGCAAACTTAATGAGTGTATTCTCTGTGCCATGATCTAAATCGTAGATGAAGAATTGGAGAGAGGTGGACCCCAAACTGATCCTTGTGGACACCCACCTGTTATGCCCTTCAGTCATCACTGTGAAACACTGATAAGTACTCTCTGGGAGTGGTTATCCGACCAGTTGTGCATCCACATTATAGAAGCTCCATCTATGTTTTATTTTACTGGTTTCTTAATTAGAAAGTCATGTGAAACTATCCAGTATTCCATGATCTCCTGTCTTCCATGACTTTTCAAAGATAATAGCTAATGCCTCAGATATATCCTCAGTCAGTTCCTTCAGAGTGTTCTAGGATTCATTTATCGAGCCCCTGTGACTTGAAGACATCTAACTTATCCAAGTAACTTGTAATTTGTTCTTTCCCTATTTTAGAATCTGAACCTACCCCGTTTTCACTGGTATTCTCGAGGTTAGGTGTCTTAACACTACCAACCTTCTTAGTGAAAACCAAAAAAGTGAAGTCCTTAAGCACACCTGCCATTTCCACGTTCATTTTTATTGTTTTTCACTTTTCATTTAGTAAGGGACTGTAGCAGGGTGGGGACTCACCCTGCAGTGCCTCCAGTTGGTCTGTTCGGGAATTAGCTCTTCCAGTCTCCGGAGCGCCCTCTGCAGGCTGATGTCCCACTTGCCACTGGCTCCGTGTCCCTTGCTGGACCCCAGTGCCCTCTTAGCTGGGGTGCTGCACCTCTGCAGTAACCCCACAGTCTCAGGGTCTCTCCTTCCCAGGGAATCCCCACTCCTGTCCCCACCTTGCCTCAGTCTAGGCAACTGCCAGTCACCAATTATCCCCATTCACTGAAGCAGACTGCAGTGTCATTGCCACTCATCACCAGCAAGGAGGGTTTGGCCTGCTGCTTCTATCTCTGTAGCCATGGGCTGGCCCCTGCAACCCCAGTACCCTTTTGTTGGGGCATCTCCTAGGCCCTGCAGCCTGGGGGTTTCCAGGCCAGAGCTTCCCCAGCATCTCTTGCCTTGCCCCAGCCCTGCAGCACTCTAGGTACCTTATCAAGCTCCCAAGCAGCCAGGCCTGTCTGCCTCTGTAGCCAGAGGAGACCCTCTCCCACCAAACTCTGGGCCCTTCTATCAGGGCCACCTGGGACCTAATTGACCCAGCCACAGCTGTGGCTGCTCCGCCCTCAGCTGCCTTCTGTTGCAGCCCTCTGCTGGGCTGCCCTTCCAATCAGCCTGAGAGCGGATTGCTCCCAGCCTCAGCCCTCTGCAGGGCTGTTTTAAGCCCCTTTTTACCTGGAGTGGGGCAGCCGCTCCACTACAGGGACCTACCGTATCCTTGATCTTCTCCTTGCTTCTAAGGTATTTGTAGAATGTTTTCTTGTTTCCCTTTTTAGGTCTTTAGTAAGTTTGATCTTTTGTGGTTTGGCCTTTTTAATTTTGCCCCTACCTATATGTATCCTTTGTAATTTAACCTTGTTTCCACATTTTGTAGGATCCTTTTTTGTTTTTAAAATCATTCAAGATCTCCTGGTTAAGGCATTTTCGTCTCTTCCTATAGTTCTTATATTTGCTACACAGTTCGCTATTGTGCCCTGAGAATAATAGAATATCGTAGAATCATAGAATATCAAGGTTGGAAGGGACGTCAGGACGTCATCTAGTCCAACCCCCTGCTCAAAGCAGGACTAAACTTACTAATGTCCTTACTAATGTCTCTCTGAAAAATGGCAAGCTATAATCTATTGGTTTTTTCCCTTAGACTTTAATCCCTAAATATCTCGCTACCAACTCCCTGAGTTTGCTCATGTCTGCCTTTTTGCAACAGATTGTCTTTCTACTGCTGTTTTCCCTCCTACTATTCCTTATGTCAGGGACTCTAGCCCAGACTGGCCTGGTTCGTTGTCTGACCGCAAAGAGACAGGCAACACCAGAAAGGTCCGATAATATGCTCTTTATTGAAGAGTGCACACAACAATAGAGAGCAGCCCGTCTCCCAAGAGAACCAGCTGCCCATTCTAACAACTAGTAAATTTTTATAGACAGTTTCATTACATCACAAATTATTCATTCAAGCAACCCACCTCCCCCCTTCGTTAGTAAGAAACTTCTAATGTTTCATTACAAGTTAAAACAATACATGTTGTTTCAATATTTTCTTATCAACACATTTGACTAGTACCAGAAACCAGGAGACAGAAAAGATAGATAATCTAACAACAAAATAAAACGGAAAAACAGGGAGTGAGACAAAACAGAGAGTTGTTGACATTAAGGCTCCACTTAACAGGGAGTGAAGGACATTTGGTAAAAGATGGTTAGAATGCAGCTCTCTCTCAGGGTCGGCAAGAGTGCAGATTCATCTGCAACTCTGCTCAGGGACTACCCAGAATCCCCTGGATCAATTCTTGGGCCTAACACTTAGAATCCTGAACTCTATCATTTCATGATCTCTTTCCACCAATGTGCCTTCCATTTCTTAATCTAAACCAGTTGCTCCTTATATATCAAAATCAAGTCTAGAACAACCTCCTCCCAGTAGCTGTGTCCCGCTTATGGAACAAAAAAATGGCTCCAATACATTCCAGGAATTTGTTGATAATCTGTGCCCTGGTGTACACAGATGAGTTCATCCATCAACCTAGCAACCACCCCTCGGGTATTACCTAGGCTGAGGGGAGAAACCCTTCCATCTGTGCAAGTACATTGAAGCACCTCGGCAGCATTGCTGTAGCATTTGAAGTGTAAACAACCTTTCAAAAGGATCTTCCAGAAAAAAATCCAGTCTTGATCTGCCAACTTGAGGAATTGGGAGACTAACACTTCCCTTCTCAGTGTGTCCCAAAGGTTAATCACTGTCAGTGCCTAATAATTGGCCCTAATTTCGAGCTGGAATTTGCCTGGCTTCGGTTTCCAGCATTCCATCTTGCTCAACCCTTGTCTGTCAGGTTACAGAGCCCATTATTTCCCATTATTTTCTCCCCATGAAAGTCTCCACTTGATCATCTATCTCATAAGCTAAAGACCTAGACACTTTTAAGTCTAACGGTCTGCTTTTTCTCTATCCTCCAATCATTTTTAGGCTCTGTCCTAGAAATTAAAATAAATTTTCTCTAGGACTTCTCTTGTTGTTGATATACTTAATAACTTCTTGTTTGTGATCCATAGCCGTGTCAGATATTGAGTTTTCCCTGATGTCTTAACATCCCTCATCAATATTCTTAACTTCCGATTTCCATTCTTGGCTATCTATTTTTCCTTTTTCCTCTTTGTTACATATTGCTTCCCTCTACCAGCAATTGCTGCCTTCTCTTTACCACTGAACTGTGTTATTACCCAAAGTTGTTCACTTTGTTGACTGTGAAATCATAGGTTTTCCACTATCTAATCAACTGTTATTAAAGATTTGACAATATTCATTCATACTATTCTGTCTAAATTTTTCCTCCCAATCAGTTTTGCTTTCAGTTTTCCTCAGCTTTGGGGAATTAGTCTTCTTGGAGCAATAACTGTCTATCAATAGTACTGGTTGGGAACTGTCCATTTGAATGTAAATCGGTTTCATCTTTTATTTGCCTCTCCTCTTTCATATGCTCTCTTCTTTTTCTCTTGTGTAAACTAAGGAGCCCCAGACTTTTCTTTCTGTTTGCATATGGCAACCTCCCCCGCCTTCAGACCCTGTCTTGGAAGTTATTTTATATATGCAATATCCTTAACAGAGACTGGGTGACCAAAACTGAACACATATCCTGAACATGTTACTCTCCATCCCATATCTTAGGGATCTTATCTTTGCTTTTGTTTTGTCTACTGCTATGAATGAGCAGGTGTTTCCCTTGAGCTACTATCAATGGTGCCCAGGTCTTTTTTCTCAGGTATTTTCTGGTTGGGATGCTTCTCCCAGCACATGTCTTCCCAAAAGTTTGTTTTTTCCCCTCTGTGATTTTGAGCAACTGTATGAATGGGGAACTCTCTTCAGTATGGACTTCCTGTCCTCGCTCTCATTTTATTAAGGAACAATGATGGATAATCAGTATCCACCCTTGTGTTTTCTTCAGAGGCCTTCCTTTAGGAGTCCCCAACTACTAAGTGTAGGAATTCTTTTTGGAAATGGATGCAGCAGGTCATTGTTCATAGTTATTTTCTCTGAATAATTAAAATGTAATTTTTCAGTGTTTGAAGAGTGATCAGTCTCCTTCTTCCACCAGAGTAGCCTCTGCTATTGAACACAGTGTCTCATACCAATGTTGTCTCTTCATTCAGGCATTTCTTCTTCAACCATTACCTCAGATCCAGGGAAAACACAGAAAGTAAGGTGCACATACGGTATAGGCGGAAGACACCCTTTTACCTTAGAGGTGGACAGTTCTCCCCTCCTGCATGTCAGACACGAACACAACCGACTTCATCAGCCCCTCCACCTTCATCCTTCTTGGAATTCCTGGCCTAGAGACAGCCCATAGATGGATCTCCATTCCCTTCTGTTCTATGTACGTCATAGCTGTCTTGGGGAACTGCACCATCCTGTTCATCGTGAAGAGGGAGACGAGCCTCAACGGGCCCATGTTCTATTTCCTCTGTATGCTGGCCGTCACCGACCTGCTCATGTCCACTTCCACAGTGCCCAAAATGCTGAGCATCTTCTGGTTCAATTCCAGGGAGATCAGTTTTGGTGCCTGTCTCACCCAGATGTACTTCGTTCTTTCCTTCTCAGGGATGGAGTCTGGAATCCTTGTGGCCATGGCTTTTGATCGCTACGTGGCCATCTGCCATCCTCTGAGATATTCAACTATCCTGACAAACTCTGTTGTGGCCAAAATAGGCCTGGCCGTGGTGCTGCGCAGTTCAATACTCTCCTTACCCTACCCATTGCTGGCGAGGCAGTGGCCATATTGCAAAACCAACATTATTCCCCAATCCTATTGTGGGAATATGGCTGTGGTGACACTGGCCTGCGCTGACATCAGCATCAGTAGTTACTATGGCCTCTTTGATCTTTTCTTTCAGATCATCATGGATGTTTTTTTTATTGCTGTGTCCTATATCCTGATCCTCCGGGCCATCTTCCGCCTCCCCACAAAGGATGCCCGGCTCAAAACATTTGGGACCTGCATCTCTCATCTTTGTGCCATCTTAGCTTTGTACGTCCCAGATTTCCTCTCCTCTCTCATTAAGCGGTTTGACCACAATGTGCAACAGCATTTCCTCGTTCTCTTTGACAGTTTGTATCAGCTGGTGCCCCCTGTGGTACATCCCATTGTTTATGGGATTGGAACCAAACTGATCCGGGACAGGCTTCTCCAGCTCTTTACTCATAAAGAAATCTAAATATTTCTCCTTGTGCTCTGGCTCATAAACCATTGCTCTCTTGCCTACCTCTGAGAGCAGAAACCTTCAAGCCAAGCACCAAAGCCCTGAGGCAGATTTTCCAATTGCTTTAGCCCACCCTTCCCAGACCTCCCCATTGGGTGCACTGTTTCCAGGAATCGGAGAGGTAGCCGTGTTAGTCTGGAATTGTAGAAGTGACAAAGAGTCCTGTGTACCTTAAAGACTAACTAAAGTATTAGAGCATAAGCTTTCGTGTGCTATTACGCAGTCCGTCGGATGCATGCAGTGGATTCCGACAAAGTGGGTATTAGCCCATGAAGGCTTATGCTCTAATACTTATGTTAGTCTTTAAGGTTCAAGAGGACTCTTTGTCATTTCTGTTTCCAGATTCTCCTGTTGGATCACATGCTCATAAAACCAAACAGCCCCAGATCTTGCAAAAGGGGTTGTGTGACACATGGCCAGAAAGAGTTAAGCAACTTGCAGTCTGTTGACCCAGATTCACCTTTCTGAGATAGGTAAGAAAGATCTGTAAATGGTAATTAGGGGAATTTCATATTAGATAGACAACTACTTTGAAATATAGACTTGTATTTATTAAAGAACTGGAAGAAGTTAGTGACTCTAGTATTCTCCGTTTACTGTGCAACCAAAGAATTCCTGTCTAGAGCTGTATTCAGTTAATTCAGAGATGATAATGAAATATTATTCGATGGAACTTGAGAGCAGAAATATCATTTTCTATAATCAGAGGGGTAGCCGTGTTAGTCTGGAATTGCAGAAGTGACAAAGAGTCCTGTGGCACCTTAAAGACTAACTAAAATTTTAGAGCATAAGCTTTCGTGGGTTAATACCCACTTCGTCGGATGCATCATTTTCTATGTGTCACTTTAAAGTTTCTTTTGAACTCTCTATGCATTGTTTAATGGACAATAACCTTATCTTAATCCTGGTAGTTAATTACCAGTGATGTTTAGGAAACAGAAGGTTACTTCAAAAGCCTATTGTTCCCCACAAGGACTGCTGTGCTGCTCAGGAACTGTATCAAGGGCTCTTGGAACCTGAGCCTTTGTTATCTCAAATATGCTTAAGAATCATCAGGGGAAGGTTAACTCACAAGACTCTGGTCTCCAGTTATATCCTGGACCACTCTGATAATGAATGTTTCAAGACTGGACTATAAGCTCTTGTCATACGTATAAAGTAACCTAGAATTACTGTTTACCTGTAAAGGGTTAAGCTAAAGGTAACCAGAAAAGTGGGCAACTGACCTAGGAGAAATTCCTCAAGAGATGAAGGATTTTGGTTTTGTTTTTCTCTCTCTCCGCTCTCTCTGTTCAAACTCGGCTATGGGATGAACCACACCTATTTCTTTTACTGTATCTATAAGCTTTCTAACCAGCAACAACAAGTAAAGCTATCCAGACAAAAATAGTAAGTTTTCTCTTGTGAACTTCTCAGGGCTGTAGAAATTATCACTAGGTTTGGCTGAAATTGTAAGACTCAACAGAGATATCAACAGTGGGAGAGAGTTGCCTCGGGGGAGAGGTTTGGTTTCTGAATCCTTTTGTTGATTATGGTAGATGCTGTTCTATTGATGGTTATAAGGGAGTTATTCCTTTCTTTTTTTCTTTTATTAAAATCTTTCTTTTAAGAATCTAACTGCTTGTTTTCCATGGTGTAAGATCCTGGTTTTGGATCAGGCCCGTCTCACAGGATCAGGCGAGTCTTTTCTCTCGAGCTTCCCAAGGAGGGAATAATTTTGGGGGTTTTGTGGAAAGGTAAAGAAGGGTGCCATACTTCCCTTTTGTCCTAATTTTGGGATTATGGCAGCATATCAGTTCCAGACACAGGAGAAGTTTGTGTTCTGGGAGAAAAACATTTTAACCCAAGCTGGTAAATTAAGCTTGGGGGGTTACTTCCTTTTTTCATGTGGGTCCCCACATCTGTACCCTAGAGTTCAGAGTGGGGAGGCAATCCTGACATGGTTGGCAGAGGTGGGATTAAATTTTGTGAACATAAAAATAATATTACAGAAAATATTTCTTATTTTCCCTTTTCCTTGTAGACAGTAAACAAGTATTTTTCCTGTAAGATGGGAATGATAATAACCTCTCAGCAGGGAGCCCAGCAGAATGATTAGTTGCTTAGAAACCAACAGGTTTAACTAGCATTTTTACTGCTGAGAAGCAGAGAGAGATTTGAAGCTGCAAGTTTTTTTAGTGGGGTTGCTTCCTTCTGGATAGGAGAGATTAGCCCCCGTTCTTCAGCTAAGAGTTGGATAGATAGTCTGTTCAGCTATGAATAGCTAATAGGCTCGTTAAGTGCTAGGTAACCACAACCGGGGTTCCTGTGCGTTGTGGGGTGGGGGGGTGGAGAAACTGGACAGTCCAGTTTTTTTGAGACTAGAATCAGAGTAGTGGGGTATTTCTCCCTCTGCTGGTTGGCTGAAAATTAGCACCCTGCTAAAAAAGAAATTCACGAGTGAAAATTTTTCTTCCTAGCTATCCGTGAGGAGGCTAGGTTAAGTACAGGACAGCAGGAAAATGAGTACCAGTGGAACAGCTGCTAAGCTAGAACTGGCTAAACTGTAAGCATCAGAGAGAGAAACTGAACATAAAAGACTTATTGAAATAAAACAACTAGAAATTAATGCAGCAGAAGCTGAACACAAGAGAACCCTAGAAGCAGAGAGGGCTGCCCACAAAAGGGAGATGGAACTTCAAGAAGCAGCCCACAGGAGGGCTATGGAG
This sequence comes from Dermatemys mawii, assembly GCA_007922305.1. NCBI lineage: Eukaryota > Metazoa > Chordata > Testudines > Dermatemydidae > Dermatemys > Dermatemys mawii. The sequence continues at coordinate 2,709,410 of ML677393.1, read as the reverse complement.
ATAGAAAAGGCGAAGGCTGCACATAATATGCCAGCCCCGCCTAGCAATGCTTCTCCAGGTACCACTTTCCATCACAGGAAATTCCCCACCTACAAGGCAGGCGATGATACAGAGGCCTTCTTAGCCAATTTCGAGAGGACCTGTTTTGGGTACAGCCTCCCTACGGACCAGTATATGGTGGAACTGAGGCCACATCTCAGTGGACCCTTAGCAGAAGTGGCAGCAGAAATGCCTCAGGCAAACATGAACAATTATGAACTTTTTAAAAAACAGGCCCGAATCAGAATGGGGATAATGCCCGAGCATGCCCATCAGTGGTTCAGAGCCCTAAAGTGGAACCCGGACATGGCCTGTTCCCAACACGCCTACCATATTGTAAAAAATTGGGATGCCTGGATATCAGGAGCAAAGGCTAACTCTCATGAACAGCTGTCTTTCCTAATGCAAATGGGGCAGTTCTTAGAGGGTGTTCCTGAGGAAATAGAAAGATACATCCGAGATGGGAAACCCAAAACTGTAATCGAGGCAGGGGAGATTGGAACCAAATGGGTGGAGGTGGCAGACAAGAAAAAAACACATAGCAGTGGGAGTGGATCCCAGAAGGGACAATCCGGGACCACATCCTATCAGAGGGGGCAAACCCAGACCCTACCTACATCCTGTGGAAATCCCCAGACACCTCATCGTTCCACCCCACCAGTCTCCAGCAACTCACCTCACCCCAGTGATCAGTCAGCTGGGTAATGTTTTAAATGTAATGAGCTGGGGCATATTAAGGTCAACTGCCCCAAGAACACCAACCGAACGCTGTGCATTACCCCAAAGTCACACCCATGGTCCTCAGGCCCAGATACCTCCCACATTCCCTCAGAGTGAAGAGAAACTGTGAGAGTGGGCGGAAAGAAGGTTACAATGTGGAGGGACACTGGCACACAGGTGTCACTTATCCACCAATCCTTAGTGGACCCCAAGTTAATCAACCCAGAGGTTAAAGTGACAATTCAACCCTTGAAGTCAAACTCTCTTGACTTACCTATAGCCAATTTACCTGTCCAGTACAAGGGCTGGTCAGGAATGTGGACTTTTGCAGTCTATGATGATTGTCCCATTCCCATGCTGCTGGGAGATGATCTAGCCAATCAGGTGAAGCTAGCCAAGAGGGTGGGAACGGTCACCTGCAGCCAGGCTAAGCAAGATTGCGCACCTATCCCTGTTCATGAGCCTTCCACCAGGGACCCAACTGTGTTACCAGAGACCCTGACGAAGGTGGTGGAGCAGGATTCCCTACCAACAACTGAACCAGCCATAGAGGATCCACTCCCAGAAACCCAGCCAAAGCCAGTCCCTAGACTGGGACTGGCAAAGCAACCAACACCCGAACCATTACCAGCACTGAGCCCAGTGCTTGCAACCCCATCTACCACTCCACCCCGAGAGGGCGACCTTGAACCATCACTGACAGCAGCAGTTACCCTAACCCAAGAGGCTCAGCCGGAGCCTGAAATGCAACACAGTGCACCAGCGGAGAGCGGTCCACCACCAATGGAAACAACCCCATCACCTCCATCACTTCCCGAGGAACCCAACCCAAGTCCGCAACCCAGTGAGGAACTGGTATCTCCAGCAACAAAAGAACAGTTCCAGGCCGAACAGGAAACCGATGAAATCCTCCAGGAAGCTTGGACAGTGGCACGGAACAACCCACCACCTCTCAGCTCTACCAATCGATCCCAGTTTCTGGTTGAAAATGGACTGTTATACAAGGAAACTCTTTCTAGGGGACACCAGGAAGACTGGCAGCCTCAGAGACAGTTGGCAGTTCCAGCTAAGTACCGGCTGAAGCTCCTGAGCTTAGCCCATGATCACCCTAGTGGTCATGCCAGGGTGAACAGAACCAAAGACCGTATGGGGAAGTCATTCCACTGGAAGGTAATGGGCAAGGACATTGTTCATTATGTTTTGTGAGGTGTGCCAAAAAGTGGGAAAACCCCAAGACCGGGTTGTGACAGTGCTGTTCCTGGTGCGACCAGCTGAGAGTGTCAAGTCCAGACAAATTGCTCCAAAGGGGCAGTTACAGCCCAAAGCTGGGGTTTCTCTGCCCTAAAGGCAAACCAAACCAGCTGAACGGAAAAGACTTTGGTTTTGCCCCACTGGCTAGCCACAAGTCACACAAGCAATTCCCTTAGACACTCCAGCTTCCCAGTATCACCACCAGCAGCCACCTATCCTGGAGACAAATGGTTATGAAAACCAATACCCCAAATAAAGAAAACAGTTCTCCCCAATTCCAAAGAATCAGGCCCCAGACCCAGGTCAATATACAAATCAGATCTTACCCACAAATCACGCTGTAGCCAATCCTTTAGAATCGAAAATCTAAAGGTTTATTATACAAGGAAAAAGATCTAGGTGAGGGTTAGAAATGGTTAAAGGAAATCAAATACATGCAGTAAAGGCAAATCTTTTGGTTCAGGCTTCCATCAGTTGTAGAATAAACTGCAGGTTCCAATCAAAGTCTCTGGAACACATCCACAACATGGATGGGTCATCAATCCTTTGGCCAGAATTCCTCCAGAGTAAGAATGACAGACTGAAGACCCAGAGGGAGGTGGGGTACCACCCTTTTATATCCTTCCCAGGTGCAGGAATGTTCTTTGTCCTTCACTGTGGAAACTTACAGCAAAATGGAATTTGAATAACTTGGGCAATTCCTGCCCCCCTTGCTAAGACATTAGATGTGTCTGCCTGCCCTTAATGGGTCCATTGTGTAGCTGATAGTCCTTAATGGACCATCAAGCATGGCAAGTAATGCTTAACACCAAGGGCTCTGAAATGTCCCCAACAGCATAGCACAATATTTGGAAAGACAGACAGTATAGAGTCAATATTCATAACTTCAACTACAAAAATGATACACACATACAGATAGCATAATCATAATCAGCAGATCATAACCTGGTCATAGACACCTTATATGATCCCCTTTACCTAATATTTGGTGCCCTTACAGGACCTTGGTTGCACCACTGATCCATATGATCCCAGATAATTTCAATAACATCACACAAGTAAAGGCCCCTCTCCAGCCACTCCCCATAATTGAGGTTCCATTTCAGCGAGTAGCTGTGGATATTCTGGGTCCTTTCCCAAAAAATACACCCAGAGGAAAGCAGTACATACTGACTTTCATGGATTTCGCTTCCTGATGGCCAGAAGCAGTAGCTCTAAGCAACACCAGGGCTAAAACTGTGTGCCAGGCATTAACAGACATTTTTGCCAGGGTGGGTTGGCCCTCTGACATCCTTACAGATTTGGGAACCAATTTTCTGGCAAGGACCATGAAAAGTCTGTGGAAAGATGATGGGGTGAACCACTTGGTTGCCGCCCCTTACCACCATCAAACAAATGGCCTGGTGGAGAAGTTTAATGGAACTTTGGAGACTATGATACAGAAATTCGTAAATGAGCACTCTAATGATTGGGACTTAGTGTTACAGCAATTGCTCTTTGCCTACAGGGCTGTACCACATCCCAGTTTAGGGTTCTCACCCTTTGAACTTGTGTATGGCCGTGAGGTTAAAGGGCAATTACAGTTGGTAAAACAGCAATGGGAGGGGTTTACACCTCCTCCAGGAACTAACATTCTGGACTTTGTAACCAACCTACAAAACACCTTCCGAACCTCTTTAGCCCTTGTTAAAAAAAAACCTAATAAATGCTCAGGCAAAGCAAAAGGCCTGGTATGATAAACATGCCAGAGAACGTTCCTTTAAAGTAGGGGACCAGGTGATGGTCTTGAAGGTGCTTCAAGCCTATAAGATGGAAGCATCATGGGAAGGACCCTTTACTGTCAAGGAGCGCCTGGGAGCGGTTAACTACCTCATAACATTCCCTAACTCAACCCTAAAGCCTAAAGTGTACCATGTTAACTCTCTAAAGCCTTTTTATTCCAGAAAATTAAAGGTGTGTCAGTTTACAACCCAGGGAGGAGATGATGCTGAGTGGCCTGAAGGTGTCTACTATGAAGGAAACAGTGATGGTGGCGTGGAAGAAGTAAACTTCTCAATGACCCTCTGACGCATGCAGTGCCAGCAGATCAAGGAGCTGTGCACTAGCTTCGCACCACTATTCTCAGCCACTCCAGGACAGACTGAACGGGCATACCACTCCATTAACACAGGTAACGCCCACCCAGTTACAGCCCAACCTTACCGGGTGGCTCCTCAAGGCAAAGCAGCTATAGAACGGGAGATCCAGGACATGTTACAGATGGGTGTAATCCGCCCTTCTTGCAGTGCATGGGCATCGTCAGTGGTTCTAGTCCCCAAACCGGATGGGGAGATATGCTTTTGCGTGGACTACCATAAGCTAAATGCGCTAACTTGTCCCGACAACTATCCAATGCCTCGCACAGAGGAGCTGTTGGAGAAACTGGGACGGGCCCAGTTCATCTCCACCCTAGACTTAACCAAGGGGTACTGGCAAGTACCGTTAGAGGAATCTGTCAAGGAAAGGTCAGCCTTCATTATGGATGTAGAGCTGTATGAGTTTAATGTGCTCCCTTTCGGGCTGCGAAATGCACCCGCTACCTTCCAAAGACTTGTAGATAGTCTCCTAGTGGGATTGGGAGAATCTGCAGTTGCCTACCTTGATGATGTGGCCATATTTTCTGACTTATGGGTGGAACACCTAGAACATCTCCAGAAGGTCTTCGAGCACATATGAGAGGCGGGACTAACTGTTAAGGCTAAAAAATGTCAAATAGGCTTCAACAGAATGACTTACCTTGGACACCAGGTGGGTCAAGGAACTATCAATCCTCTACAGGCCAAAGTGGATGCTATCCAAAAGTGGCCTGTCCCAAAGTCCAAGAAACAGGTCCAATCCTTCTTAGGCTTGGCCGGATATTACAGGCGATTTGTACCACACAGCAGCCAAATCGCCGCCCCACTGACAGACCTAACTCGAAAGAACCAGCCAAGTGCAATCCAGTGGACTGAGCAGTGTCAAGAGGGCTTTAACCAGCTTAAAGCGACACTCATGTCTGACCCTGTGTTCAGGGCCCCAGACTTTGACCAACCATTCCAAGTAACCACAGATGCCGCCAAGCTTGGTGTGGGAGCAGTTTTAATGCAGAAAGGACCCGATCAACAATTGCACCCTGTCGTGTTTCTCAGCAAGAAGCTGTCTGAGAGGGAGAGCCACTAGCCAATTACCAAAAAGGAATGTTACGCCATTGTGTACGCTCTGGAAAAGCTACGCCCATATGTTTGGGGACGACGGTTCCACCTACAAACCAACCATGCTTCGCTGAAGTGGCTTCATGGCATCACGGACAAGAACAAAAAACTTCTTTGATGGAGTTTAGCTCTCCAAGATTTTGATTTTGACATAAAACACATTCCAGGAACTTCTAATAAAGTGGCTGATGCACTCTCCCGGGAAAGTTTCCCAGATTCAATAGGTTAAAACTGTCCACGGAATGTGGGACCTATTGTTAGTTTTATCGTAACCAGTAGTTTGTTTAGAGGTGCATGTGTTTGATTAATTCTGTTTTTTCCTAGAGCTCCAGGAAGAAATTGCACCCAGTGACGTTCCGACACCGTTTGCGATTTGGGGTTTGTGTCATAAGTATAAAATAGCCTAGAATTAGTGTAAGGGGTTAAGCTAAAGGTAACCAGAGAAGTGGGCAACTGACCTAGGAGAAATTCCTCAAGAGACAAAGGATTTTGGTTTTGTTTTTCTCTCTCTCCACTCTCTCTGTTCAAACTCGGCTATGGGATGAACCACACCTATTTCTTTTACTGTATCTATAAGCTTTCTAACCAGCAACAACAAGTAAAGCTATCCAGACAAAAATAGTAAGTTTTCTCTTGTGAACTTCTCAGGGTTGTAGAAATTATCACTAGGTTTGGCTGAAATTGTAAGACTCAACAGAGATATCAACAGTGGGAGAGAGTTGCCTCGGGGGAGAGGTTTGGTTTCTGAATCCTTTTGTTGATTATGGTAGATGCTGTTCTATTGATGGTTATAAGGGATTTATTCCTTTCTTTTTCTTTCTTTTATTAAAATCTTTCTTTTAAGAATCTGACTGCTTGTTTTCCGTGGTGTAAGATCCTGGTTTTGGATCAGCCACGTCTCGCAGGATGAGGAGAGTCTTTTCTCTCAAGCTTCCCAAGGAGGGAATAAGTTTGGGGGTTTTGTGGAAAGGTAAAGAAGGGTCTCAAACTTCCCTTTTGTCCTAATTTTGGGATTACTAAGTCTTGGTGGTGGCACCATAACAGTTCCAGACACAGAAGAAGTTGTGTTCTGGGAGAAAAACATTTTAACCCAAGCTGGTAAATTAAGCTTGCGGAGTTATTTCCTTTTTTCTTGTGGGTCTCCACATCTGTACCCTAGAGTTCAGAGTGGGGAGACAATCCTGCCAGCTCTTGACTAATTCTGAAAGAATTCAGTGGATCTCTGTCAGCCATCTCCTACTATGAAACTGACTTAAAACTCTAATCATGTCTTTTTATAATTATCTTTTCACCAATACGCTCTCCTTTTTAAAATAAATCTTAGTTTAGTTCATAGAAATGGCTTTAAGTGAGTATTTGGGTAATATCTGAAATACTCATTTACCTGGGAGATGATGTGTAGAATCCTTCTGGACTGGTAGAACTTTATTATATGATGAACAAGATTTTCAGTAGACAGCATCGTACTTGACTTGGCTTGAAGAAGCCCAAGGCTGGGCTGTTTTAAGGGAACTGTGTTTTTCTTCTCTGTGAGCATTAAAACATTGTGAAAGCTGTTGCTTCCTTGCATTTTATTGCTTCCTTGGTAAGTTCAAGTATAAGAACAACCACCCCTTTTCGGGATTGACAGGCCCGTTGTTTGACCCCTGGAACCCCTGGAACTCCATTCACAGGTTGCTAAAACAGTTCCTCTATTTTAGAGAGCAGAAGAGATACCCAGATCCAGGTAAACACAACACAACACAATATCTGCCAACCATTTCCCTCCTCAGTGGACCTAAGAATGACCATGTTGGCCTCTAGCTCAGGATCCTGTCTTTCAACAGTGACAAAGAGTCCTGTGGCACCTTAAAGACTAACTAAAGTATTAGAGCATATTAGAACCACAGGAGTCTTTGTCACTTCTGCAATTCCAGACTAACACGGCTACCCCTCTGATTCTTGTTTTCCAGCGCTGGACAATGTCCGATGCTCCAGAGGGAATGAACAGAACAGAAAATTATCAAGTGATCCATCCCCCATCTCCCTTTCCCAGCTTCCAGGAAAGATAGGGAAAGGACATCATCCTTGCCCATTCTGGTTAATAGTCATTGATTGGCCTATCCTCCATGAATTAACCTAGTTCTTTTTCAAAACTGTAATACTCTTGGCCTTCACAACATCCTCTGGCAAGGAGCTTCACAGGTTGACTGTGTGTTGTGTAAAGAAATACTGTCTTTTGTTTCTCTGAAACCAATGCCAATTAATTTCATTGGAGGATCCCGACTTTTTGTGTTATGAAAAAGAGTAAACAACACTTTCTTACTTACATTCTTCACACTACTCATTATTTTATAGACCTCTCCCATACCCCCTTAGTCATCTCTTTCCCAACTTCCAGATACCCACTCGTATTAATCTCTCCTCATACGAAAGCAGTTCGTTACATTATTACTTATAATCATTTAAACAAGAGAACTTTGGCTAATTAATAAATCTGTTTTATATTTTTTTCCATAATAACATTGTTTGAAATGTAAAAGGGAAATCTGCTCATGGTGATGCATTGCCCATTAAGGGAGTTGCAGACTGGGAAATAAATTCATCCTTGTCAGGCTCTTGGCCAGGGCAAGATGTTACAGCTCTGGGGACCTAGGCTGGGGAGCTGGGGGGAACTGGCTGAAGCCTCTCTATTGTTGGTTCATGGATGGCCAATGAAAGCATTTATGTCACTGCTGCTCGGTGTGTCCCTGCCTGTGTAGCTGTAGAAGTGCAAGAACTGAGGGGATTGCAGCTTGTCACAGGCCTCCAATGTGAGGGGGCCCAGATTGGTATGTCAGTGGCTCGGAGGTCCCCAGTTCCAGGTTTCACTCCATGGACTTCCATCACAAACCCCCGCCCTCCCCCAGTGAACAAGCCCTAAATGATGGTGAGTCCATTTCCCGATTGTCATGAGGTAACTTACTGACAGAGAGACCGTGGTTATGGAAGGGAAGACAGGACACTTGGGTTCTCTCAGTCAGACTCTGTCCAACCTTGGACAGGTCATCTCTGCTCATGCTTCAGTTTACCAGTCAGTGAAATATGGATGGTTCATAGTGACTTTCTTTGCTAGGTGTGTTGAAGATCCCTCTATGAAAAGTGCTACACAGTATGATGATAGTAAGTGATAAGAAGTACTGTTCTCTGGTTCCTTAGCAACAGCCCCATGTGTTTGCTGTAAGTGCTTACATCTCCTCTCAATTAACTTTCTCCAGATCTCTCTATCTACTATAATTTTAAAATATATACAAATAAATGTAGAGAGCAGCCAATTCCTCTCTGACTCAGCACAGAGCCCACAAGATCTCATCTCCATTTGGGAAAGTTAATTATTTACTGTTTTCTCTTAAAGCTGGATAATTAGCACGGACGCGGAGACATGCTTGTCCACAGCTTGTTTACATTCAGATCCTCCCTTCTCCTCTAGAGGCTGAGCAAACCCCACTGGGATTGCACAGAGCTATATTATAAACTGTGCAAATCCCTCTTTTGACTCTCGGTGTGGGATGCTGCTGCAGATGCTGGGGTGAGAGACGTGTGGGACACGGCTTCCTGAGGGGGATTCCTTGGGAGGACACTTCCATCTCAGGATTCACAGGTACCATCTCTTGTGGAGGAACTCGCCTGATCAACAAACCCTGTGCAAGGTAATTGTGGCAGGATAGAAAGTAAGTCTGTGGTCCTTTGTGCTCTGCACAAGCACGACATATCCCAGGGCACTTGCCCTAAGTGATGAGCTTTCCAAAGAATCACTGGGCAAAATGTTATGGATTTATGTGCATCCCTGTTCATCCCGCCTGATGGACTTAAACACCAAGGTGGCTGCATTTCAATGCCACAGTGGATCTTTCAGGATGAAAGAGGTTAGTAGATGTTCAATATAAAGCCAAATTCTGATTCCACGGCTCATACATTACTCAGGCCCCAGTGAGGCAAAACACCCCTTGGAGCAAGAACTGACTACAGATGTCAGGAGCCAACTTCATGTTAATGAACAGACACTGTCATCCTCTCTTCTTGCATTTCAGGGCTCTGTCTGTTAATGGGTTATGGGACAGGGGATGTTACCTGACTTTTATCTGCTGGAAAATTGAAAGTGGTAGGGCTCCTCAGTAGAACAATAATGAGAATTTTTCAACATGGGTAACACATACGTTCTCCGAGCTTCATTCCAGAACTTGGTTGAACACTTCTTCCTGAAACTTCCAAAATCTATTCTGCTTGAACCAGACACCCAGCATAGGAAATGTCAGTCCAAATATCTAAAATTTAGCAAACTTCTAAGGAACTGAAAATGAGGTCTTGTGACGGAAGGTGTCAGACAGCCTTAACACAGGTGATGCCACCAGCACCACCTGCAATGGACAATCTATTTATGAATCCCATTCTACTGTGCTCTTCGCTCTTACAGTGTTGTTATCAAAGAGTTTTACAGGCCAAATATGATTTATGTTAGCAATTACCTTTTCTCAAAGTTATTTGTTGATTCTTTCAATTTAACTAAATATTCCCTTGTTAATGTTACGAGACGTATTGAATATAAATTCCTGACCTACTTTCTTTAGCAATAGATCCATAAGGTTTAAGGTTAGAAGGGACAATTTGATCATCCAGTTTGACCTCCTGTAGAACACAGGCCCATTTAATTTCACTCAGTTTCCACCGTATTTAGCCAAAAGACTTGTGTGTGAATAAGGCCTGCTCCACATTAGGATTTTATATTATAGAATGATAAAGCCATAGAGTTATAAGGGAATGCAAAGAACAGTTAATCTAACCCCTTGCCAAGATGCAGGGTTTGTTTTGTCTTAGTCATCTAAGACTGATGGCTGATCACATGTCTTTGGAAAACCTCCACAGAAGGAGCTTCCATGACTTCCCTGGGACTCTGTTCTATTGGGCTAATGTAGGTAAAGTTAGAAAGATTTTTCTGAAATTTCATTAAATTTGCTATGCTGGAATTTTAACACATTGCCTCTTGTCCTGCCCCTCTGTGGTAAGACAGAATAACTTTCCTTCACCTTTTTATGGCAGTCTGTCAAGTATTTGAAGCGCTCTATCATGTCCCCCAATAAGCTCCTTCTTTCCAGCTAACCATATTGGCCCCTTCGGTGTGTTGATACAGCTTGCATTCCATCCCTTGTGTAACATTTGTTACTTGCCTATGGATCCTTTCCAGGTTCTCTATGTCCTTTCTATACACTGGTCAGCAAAAATGGACACATTACTCCAATTGAGACCTAACCCACCCCGACTAGAGGAATACTAGCATGTACCTTGACTTGCATGTTATACTTCTCCTAATATAAACTGACATAGCATTTGCATTTTTTGAAATTTTTTTCCTAATGTCCAACCTAAACCATCCTCGCTACAAGTTAAGTCCATTGCTTCTTGTCTTCTCTTCTGAGACTAACAGTTTTTCTCCCTCCTTGAAAAAAACTTTAAGGTATTTGAAAACTGTTATCAAATCCCGCCTCAGTCTTTTCTTATTGAGAGTAAATCAACCTAGCTCTTTCAGTCTGCCAGCATAGGTTGTGTTTTCAAGACCCCTAATAATCCTTTCATCCAGCTTTTCCAGATCATTTTGAATGTCTATCCGATACTCCAAAGACTTGCATCCCCTCCCTACTTTGTATAATTTCCAAACTTAGAAAGTGTACTCTCTATGCCAGGATCTCAATTGTTGATGAAGACATTGAAAAGAACCGGACCCAGAATTGATCCCTGTGGAACCTCCCTCGTTATGCCCTCCCAGCGTCACTGTGAAGCACTGATAACTACTGTCTGGAATCAGAGAGGTATCTGTATTAGTCTGGAGTGGTTTTTTCGATTAGTTATGCACCCAGCTTATAGTAACTCCATCTACATTGTGTTTCCCTAGCTTCTTAATGAGAAGGTCATGAAAGACTGTATCAGAAGCTGTACTAATGTCTAGATGTACCACATCTACTGCTTTCCCCTATCTATAGGTCTTGTTATCCTGTCAAAAAAAGGCTATCAGGATGATCTAACATATTTTATTCTTGGGAAATCCATGCTGTCATTTATCACTCTATTATCTTCTTCATTTTTGCAAAGTGAGTCCTTAATAATTTGCTCCATTATCTTACCTGATACACAAGTTAAGCTGACTGGTTAGTAATTGCCTGTGTTTCCCTTATTTCCCTTTTTACTATATGTGCTCTTTTCCAGTCTCCTGGAATCTCCCGTGTCTCCCATGAGTTTTCAAAGATAATAGATAATGGCTCGGATATCTCCTCAGTTGGATGCTTCAGAGTATCCTAGGATGGATTTCACGAGGCCCTGTTGATTTGAAGACATCTAATTTGTCCAAGTAACTTTTAACTTGTTCTTTCCCTATTTTAGCATCTGAAGCAACCCCATTTTCACTGGTATTCTCTATTTAAGGTGTCCAAACACCACAAACATTCGTGGTGAAAATTTAAGCAAAGAAGTCATTAAGCACCTCTGCCATTTCCACATTTATTGTTACTGTTTTTCTCACATCATTTAGTAATAAACCTCCCCTGTCCTTTGTCTTCTGCTTGCTTCTAGTGTAGTTGTAGAATATTCTCTTGTTATTCTTTATGTCTCTATCTAGTTTCATCTTTTGTGCTTTGGCCTTTCTAATTTTGCCCCTTTCTAATGTTGCCCATACATGTAGTATTTGTTTATATTCCCCCTTTGTACTTTGACCTTGTTTCCACTTTTTGTAGCATCCTCTTTTTTGTTTTTTAGATCATTCAGGATCTCCTGGTTAAACCATTGTGATTTCTTGCAATACTTCCTAACTTTCCTATGCAGTGGGAAAGTTTGCTCTTGTGAGGGATACAGAATCATTTTCTTGTAAGGGCTTAAAAGTGCAATTAACCCTAGTCGACACTTGACCAGAAGGATCAATGGGGAAAGAAGATACTTTGGGGTATGGGGGAAGGTTTTCTTTGTGTTCTTTGTTTTGGTTCCCTCTCGGGACACAGAGAGAAACCAAGCAGGTAATGCAGCTCCTACTAAAATGATACATCTATAATTACAGAAAGTGTAAGTAATAGCATGAAAATGTGTTAGATTATGTCTTGTTTTAGCTTGTGATTTTTCCTTATATTAAGAGGGAGCTTTATACCTGTTTTTGTAACTTTGAAGCCAAGCCTAGAGAGGAATCCTCTGTGTTTATAATCTTTTTATTTGTCCTGTAAAGTTACCTTCCATTTTGATTTTAAAGGTTAGATTCATTTACATTTTTTATGCTCACTTTGCAACCAATTGATTAGTATACCATTCTCAATCCTCCCCAGGTAAGGGGGTGAAGAAGATTGAAGGGATATTTTTGGGGAGACAGATATTTTGGGGCAGCAATACTGTCCAAGGACAAAGAGAGGAATTTGTGTCTTGGGGATGTTTTTAACCTAAGATGGTGGAATGTAAATTAGGGGGGTTTACATGCAGGTCCTCACATCTGTACTCCAGAGTTCAGAAAGGAGAGGGAGCCCTGACATGTGCCCTTACTAATGTCTCTCTGAAAAACTGCCAGTTGTATTCTATTGTTTTTCCCCTTAGACTTGCTTCTCTTTAGGTCTTGCCCAACTCCCTGAATTTGCTGAGGTCTGCCATCCTGAAACCCATTGTCTTTGTTTTGCTGTTCTCCCTCCTACTATTCCTTAGAATCCTTAACTCCACAATTTCATGGTCACTTTCCACAAAGCTGCCTTCCCCTTTCAAATTCTCCACCAGTTCCTCCTCATATGTCAAAGTCATGTCTAGAACAGCCTCCCTGCAGTAACTGTCTCCAGCTTCTGGACCAAAAAATTGTCCCCAATACGTTCCAGTAAATTATTGGATAATCTGTGCCCTGGTATAGACAGCATTTGATGAACTCTTCTATTGACCTAGCTACCCCCTGTCAGGGATTACCTAGGCTGAGGGGAGAACCCTTTCCATCTGTGTAAGTAGTGTGTATATTGAGGCGCTATGGCAGCACCGCTGCAGCATTTCAAGTGTAAATAATCCTTCAAGCGGATCTTCCTGGAAAACATCCAGTCTAGATCTGCCAAGAAGTGGAACTGGACAGTCCAACACTTGCTTTCTCAGAGTATCCCAATGGTTAACCACCCTCCGTGCTAACTATTTGGCCTTTAGAGCTGGAATTTGCCTGGCTTCAGCTTCCAGCCCTTCGCTCTTGTTCAGCCTTTCTCTGGTAGATTACAGAGCCCATTATTACTCATGAATTGCTCCCCATGAAAGTCTTCATTTGATCATCTTTTTGCTAAGGTAAAGAGATATACACCTTGAAGTCTAACGATCCAGCTTTTTCTGTATCCTCCAATCATTTCTGTGCCTCTTTTCATCCTCTCGTCCAAGTTTTCAACATCTTTTTTCAGATGTGGACCACTGAACTGGATGCAGTTTGTTTCATCAGTCTCATGTACAGAGGTAAAATCCTTCCCCTCTTCAACCCTACCAATGCAACATTTTCCCTTACTAAATGAGAACTCAAGGTAAGTGGCATCTGCATTATTCCCTTGATCCACCAAAGGTGAACCATTGATCAACCAATGTGTACTCTTATAAAAGGATGAAATCAGGTTGATTCGACAAGATGTGTTTTACATACATCCTTTTTTGTGATCCATAGCCCTTCCAAACATGGAGATTTCCCTGATGTTGTAATTTCCCTTATTAATTTTCATAATTTCCAGTTTCTAATCTTGGCTATCTATTTCCCTTTTTCCCTTTGTTATATATTTCTTAGCCACCCCATCCCACCCCCCAAAATTTCTTCCTTCACTTTACCATTTGAATGAGTTTTTATTCAAAGTTGATCAGTTAGTTGACTGTGGAATCATGAGTTTTCTACTATCTAATCAATAATTACCAAGAATTACTTCAAAGAATACTTTCAAGACAACATAGAACAGCGCACTGATACACAGACACCATCCCACCAGCAGCACAAGAAGAAGAACTCCACATGGACTCCTCCTGAGGGTCGAAATGACAGTCTGGACCTATACACAGAATGCTTCCGCCGACGTGCACAGGCAGAAATTGTGGAAAAACAACTTCACCTGCCTCACAACCTAAGTCGTGCTGAATGCAATGCAACTCATAGCCTCAGAAACAACCCTGACATCATAATCAAAGAGGCTGATAAAGGAGGTGCTGTTGTCATCATGGACAGGTCTGACAAGCAAAAGGAGGCTACCAGACAACTCTCGAACACCAATTTCTACAGGCCACTTCCCTCAGATCCCACTGAGAAATATACTAAGAAACTGCACCATCTACTCAGGACAGTCCCTACACTAACACAGGAACAAATTAACATACCCTTAGAGCCCTGACCAGGGTTATTCTATCTATTACCCAAGATCCACAAACCTGGAAATCCTGCACTCCCCATCATCTCGGGCATTGGCACTCTCACTGAAGTACTGTCTAGGTATGTGGACACTCTACTCAGACCCTACGCCACCTGCACTCCCAGCTATCTCCATGACACCACCGACTGCCTGAGAAAACTACAATGCATTGGTGATGTTCCAGAAAACACCATCCTAGCCACCATGGATGTAGAGGCTCTCTACACAAACATCCCACACAGAGATGGAATACAAGCTGTCAGGAATAGTATCCCTGATGATGCCACAGCACAAGTGGTTTCTGAGCTCTGTGACTTTATCCTCTCACACAATTATTTCAAATTTGGTGACAATATATACCTCCAGACCAGTGGCACCGCTATGGGCACCCGCATGGCCCCACAGTATGCCAACATCTTTGTGTCTGACCTGGAACAAAGCTTTCTCAACTCTTGTTCACTCACGCCCCTTCTCTATCTACGCTACATTGATGACATCTTCATCATCTGGACCCATGGGAAAGAAACTCTGGAAGAATTCCACCATGATTTCAACAGCTTCCACCCCACCATCCACCTCAACCTGGACCAGTCTACACGGGAGGTCCACTTCCTAGACACCACGGTGCAAATTAATGACGGCCACATCAACACCACCCTATACCGAAAACCTACCGACAGCTATGCCTACCTTCATACCACCAGCTTCCATCCCGGACACACCACACGATCCATTGTCTACAGCCAAGCACTGAGGTACAATCGTATTTGCTCCAACCCTTCAGAGAGAGACCAACATCTACAAGATCTTCACCAAGCTTTCTCAAAACTACAGTACCCGCACAAGAAAATAAGGACACAGGTCAACAGAGCCAGAAGTGTACCCAGAAGCCTGCTGCTGCAAGACAAGCCCAAGAAAGAAAACAACAGAACACCACTGGCCATCACCTACAGTCCTCAGTTAAAGCCTCTCCAATGCGTTATCAGTGATCTACAACCCATCCTGGACAACAATCCCTCTCTTTCACAGGCCTTGTGAGGCAGGCCAGTCCTGGCCTACAGACAACCTGCCAACCTCAAGCATATTCTCACCAGCAACAGCACACCGTGCCATAATAACTCTAACTCAGGAACCAATCCATGCAACAAACCTCGATGCCAACTCTGCCCACATATCTACACCAGCAACACCATCACAGGACCAAACCAGATCAGCCACACCATCACTGGTTCATTCACCTGCACATCTACCAATGTAATATATGCCATTATGTGCCAGCAATGTCCCTCTGCTATGTACATTGGCCAAACTGGACAGTCCCTACGAAAAAGGATAAATGGACCCAAATCAGATATCAGGAATGGCAATATACAAAAACCTGTAGGAGAACACTTCAATCTCTCTGGACACAGCATGAAAGATTTAAAGGTCAG
The DNA here is from genome assembly GCA_007922305.1 of Dermatemys mawii. Taxonomy (NCBI): domain Eukaryota; kingdom Metazoa; phylum Chordata; order Testudines; family Dermatemydidae; genus Dermatemys; species Dermatemys mawii. The sequence continues at coordinate 2,693,357 of ML677393.1, read as the reverse complement.
CATTTTGCAGCAAAAAAACTTCAAGTCCAGACTGCAAAGAGAGACTGCAGAGCTGCAATTCATTTGCAAATTTAACACAATCAACTCAGGACTGAAAAGGGATTTTGAATGGCTAGCTAACTACAAGAGCAGTTTCTCTTCTCTCGCTGTTCACACCTCCAGTTCAACTAGTAGAGGAATACCTCACCCTCCCTGATTAGAGATAACAAGCTGGTTCAGCCTCATTGGACTAACCCTGTTATCTCTAACCTGGTTCTTCCCTACCTATTTATAACTGCCCCCTTGCCCCTGGATACTTCTACTGTATTCATCCAACGAAGTGGGCATTAGCCCACGAAAGCTTATGCTCTAATACTGTTAGTCTTTAAGGTGCCACAGGACTCTTTGTCACTTCTTCAAAGAATTACCAATATTCTTTCACATTTTTCTGTCTAAATTTTTCCTCCTAATTGATTTTTCCGAGAATTTTCCTCAGATTTGGGGAATTAGTCCTCTTGGAGCACTATGGGAGTACTGGTTGGAAGTGTCCATTTGAATATAAATCAGTTAAAAATCTACTTTGTTAAGGCTTTTTTATCTTTCTGCATATGACAGCCTCCCTCATTCTCAAAGCTTGTCTTTGAAAATCCTGTTAAATATCCTATATCCTTAATAGAGATAGGGTGCCAAAATTGAACACACATCCCAAAGATGTTATTCTCCATCCCATATCTTAGTGATCTAAACAATTCTTTTGTTTTTTCCAGTTCTGCGAATGAGCAGGTGTTTCTCTTGAGCTGTTACCAATGGAGTCCAGGTCTTTTCCTTGAGGTATTTTATAGCTGGGATGCTTCTCCCAGCACATGTCTTCCCAAATTTTTTTTTCCCCCTCTCTGATTTTCAGAAACAGGATGAATTGGGAACTTTCTTCAGAATAGATTCCCTCTCTTGGCTCTCATTGCATACACGAACAACGATGGATAACCAGTATCCACACTTGTGTTTCCGTCGGGGCCTTCCTTTAGGGTTCCCACAGCACAAAGTGTAGGAATTATTAAAGCAGGAAGCTCCAGAAATCATGAAATTGGATTGAGTTCATAGTTATTTGCTCTGAATAATGAAGATGTAATTTTTCAGTTTGTGAAGAGTGATCAGTCTCCTTCTTCCATCAGAACAGCTTCTGCCAGTGCATACAGGGTCTCATGTTAATGTTGTCTCTCCTTTCAGTCATTTTTTATTTCACCATCAGCTGAGATCCTGGGAACACACAGAAAGTCAGCAGAATGTAGAGTAAAGGCAGAAGACACCCTTTTACCTGAGAGTTGGACAACTTCTCCCCTCCTGCATGTCAGATGTGAACACAACCGCCTTCACCAGCCCTTTCACCTTCGTCTTACTTGGAATTCCTGGCCTAGAGGCAGCTCATGTCTGGATCTCCATTCCCTTCTGTGCTATGTACATCATAGCTGTCTTGGGGAACTTCATCATCCTGTTCATCGTGACGAGGGAGACGAGTCTCCATGGGCCCATGTACTATTTCCTCTGTATGTTGGCCATCACCGACCTGGTCATGTCCACATCCACTGTTCCCAAAACATTGAGCATCTTCTGGTTCAATTCCAGGGAGATCAGTTTTGGTGCCTGTCTCACCCAGATGTACTTCAGTCTCTCCTTCTCAGGAATGGAGTCAGGAATCCTCGTGGCCTTGGCTTTTAATTGCTATGTGGCCATCTGTAATCCTCTGAGACATTCCACCATCCTGACAAACTCTGTTGTGGCCAAGATAGGCCTGGCCATGGTGCTGCGCAGTGGCATACTCACATTACCCTATCCCTTCCTGCTGAGGCAGTGGCCATATTGCAGAACCAACATCATCTCCCACTACTATTGTGGACATATAGCTGTGGTGAACCTGGCCTGTGCTGACATCAGCATCAGTAGTTAGTATGGCCTGTTTGATCTTTTCTCTGTGGTGGGCATGGATGTGTTTTCTATCGCAGTGTCCTATATTCACATCTTCGCGGCCATCTTCCACCTCACCACAAAGGATGCCCGGCTCAAAACCTTTGGGACCTGCATCTCTCATCTTTGTGCCATCTCAGCTTTGTATGTCCCAGATTTCTTCTCCTCTCTCATTAACCGATTTGGCCACGATGTGCCACGGCATGTTCTCATTCTCATTACTAGTGTGCACCAGCTGCTGCCCCCTGTGCTAACCTCCATCATTTATGGGGTGAGGACCAAACAGAGCCGGGGCAGGCCGCTCCAGCTCTGTACTCCTGCTCTGGCTCTCAGATTGAGCTCTGTGCAGACCCGGATGTTGCATGGTGCTGGGGCATCTTTCCTGAATCACTGACTGGACAGTCAAATTGAGATTAAACCCTTTCCATGAGACAGAGAGAGAGAGAGAAAGAGAGAGCAGATGAAATTCACTAGAACAGGGACTCCCTGTCTGTACTGTTCTGGGGAGCACTTTCCAAGGGAGAAACAAACTCTCCCTGCCCCCAATCTGGCCCTGTGTGTTCCAGAAACATTTCCTGCAGGGTAGACCAGCTGGATCACTTCTGGAATGAGAGCACTTAGGCAAATACAGATGGCAGGGGAGCCACATTTGGGTGAAAGAAATAACTTGTGGCATCTCCCTGGCCAGGCCCACTCCTCTTCCACATCTGTGTAGCAGCTCCAGGTTTGCTGTCACACCCTGCTCAGTCTTGTGCATCTGGAAACTCAGCAACTGAATGTGTTTGGGTCCCACAAACAAGACCCATGTGATTTTGAGTCCCAGCACTCTTCAGGCCCTGCCTCTGGCTCTGGGTTTCTAGGCCCACTGTCACAGTGCAGCTTCTGTTCTCCTTCCTCCCTCTGGGAGCAGAAACCTGCATGCCAAGCACCAAGGTCCTGAGGCTACCTTTGGCTTGGCTCCCCCAGACCCTCCAATTACCTCAGCACACTCTTCCCAGAGCTGTCTCTTGGGGGTACTCTGTTTCCAGTTTCTGCTTTCTGGGTCACATGATCACAAAACCAAACAGTTCCAGGTCTTGCAAAAGGGGTTGTGTGAAACATGGCCAGAAAGAGTTATTTAAGATTAGCAGCCGTGTCAGTCTGTATCCGTAAATAAGACGATGAAGACTTTGTAGCACCTTACAGACTAATCAGTTTATTTCCGCATAAGCTTTCATGGGCTATAGCCCACTTCATTGGATGCATAGAATGGAACAGAAGTAAGATGCATTTATACACACAGAAAGCAAAAAAAAATGTTGCACATTAGCATATCAATTGTAAGAGGCTGTTTAATATGGATGGGCCATTATCAGTCGGAGAAAAAAATACCCTTTGAAATGGATAACAGTGTCTAGCCCGAGATAACAGCTATTGAAGATAAATTAACTAGAGAAATGCAGTCAATTAGTGTAATGAGAGAACCACTCAATAATGATGGTTCTCTCATTACACTAATTGATATCTAATGGCTCAGATATCTCCTCAGTCAGAGTGTTCTAGGATGAATTTCACTAGGCCCTGTTGATTTTAAGACATCTAACTTGTCCAATTAACTTTTAACTTGTTTTTTCCCTTTTTTAGTATCTGAACGTACCCCATTTTCACTGGCATTTTCTAGGTTAGGTGTCCAAACACCACCAACCTTCTTCGTGAAAACTGAAGCAAAGAAGTCATTAAGCACCTCTGCCATTTCCACATTTAGTGTTACTATTTTCCCCTCTTTGTTTAGTAACAGACTTCCCCTGTCCTTGGTCTTCTGCTTGCTTCTAATGTAATTGTAGAATGATCTCTTCTTACCCTTTATGTCTCTACTTAGTTTGATCTTTTGCGCTTTGGCTTGTTTAATTTTGCCCCTACATACATGTAATGCCACTGTGATGGGTTGGATCACAGAAACCCCCTCGGGAGCTGCCCATTGATATGCCAAGACTACCTGTGCCACTGCTTACCTGCCCTTTGCAGGTTAGGATGCTGGAATCCTACCTGGTTTCAGCCAGACCCGCTAGCCGTCTCCAAACCCAGACCCAGGTCTACAGCCCGTATGCTAACAGCTGTAGGCTTGCCTGGAATCAGAATAAGAAGCGTACACCACAAAGTGTGGGAGTTATTAATGCAGGTAGCACCACAAAATATGGAATTGCATTTAGAAGGGTCATTGTTCATAGTTATTTTTTCTGAATAATGAAAATGTCATTTTTTTCAGTGTTTGGAGAGTGGTCAGTCTCCTTCTCCCATGAGAACAGCCTCCGCTAGCGCATACAGTGTCTCATATTAACTTTGTCTCTCCTTTCAGGCATTTCTTCTGCTACCATCACCCAAGAACTGGGGACACACAGAAAGTCAGCGGAATATACAGTAAACGCAGAAGACACCCTAATTGGACACTTCTCCCCTCCAGCATGTCAGACGCGAACACAACTGACTTCACCAGCCCCTCCACCTTCATCCATATTCTATTTCCTTTGCCTGCTGGCCATCACCGACCTGCTCATGTTCACATCCACTGTGCCCAAAATGCTCAGCATCTTCTGGTTCAATTCCAGGAAGATCAGTTTTAGTGCCTGTCTCACCCAGATGTACTTTCTTCTCTCCTTTCCAGGGATGAAGTCAGGAATCCTTGTGGCCATGGCTATTGATCGCTACGTGGCCATCTGCCATCCTCTGAGATAGTCCACGACCCTGGCAAACTCTGTTGTGGTCAAGATAGGCCTGGCTGTGTATTGCGCAGTGGCATACTCGTTACCCTATCCCTTCCTGGAGAGGCAGTGGCCATATTTCAGAACCAGCATTATCCCCCACTACCTTTGTGGACATATAGTTGTGGTGAAGCTGGCCTGTGCTGATATGAGCATCAGTAGTTACCTTGGCCTGTTTGATTTTTTCTTTGAGATCAGAATGGATGTTTTTTATCACCGTGTCCTATATCCTGATCCTCCGGGCCATCTTCTGCCTCCACACAAAGGATGCCTGGCTCAAAACCTTTGAGAACAGCATCTCTCATCTTTGTTCTATCTCAGTTATGTATGTCCCAGATTTCTTTTCCTCTCTCATTCAGCGGTTTGGATAGAATGTGCCACGGCATTTTCTCATTCTCATTACCACTGTGTACCAGCTGGTGCCCCCTGTGCTACATCCCATCATTTACGGGGTGGGAACCAGACAGATCCGGGACAGGCTGCACCAGCTCTTTACTCATAAAGAGACCTAATTTAATTTTTTTCTCCTTGTGCTCTGGCTCTCAGATTGAGCTCTGTGCAGAGACGGATGGTGCATGGTGGAGGGGCATCTTCCCTGAGTCACTTACTGGACAGACAGAGAGACATTAAATGCTTTCCTGTCCTTACAGGGCTGTGTCAGTGTGATGAACTGGGGAATCCGTCTACGTACACTACACTGGGTTGCCACCTATCTAATTCTTGGTATCTCCATCCCTGAAATTGCAATCTTGCCCCAGCTCTTCTGTCAAGCCTTGACACTGCTGTGTGTCTTTTTCCCAGGTCCCTGCCCCTGTCATTTGCTCCTGTCTTCCCCTCCCATTGTCAGCTGTGACCCAGTCATCTCTGAAACCAATGTGTTGTCACATCTTGCGGCAAGTCACTGAAGGGGCACTGGTTAGTGTTACCATTTTAATGTTTCTTCTTAGTTTGTTATTAACTCTGTGGAGAGAGCGACCCCATTGGGACTCCTGGGATCTATCTCAGCTCTGGGAGAGGAGTGGGGTGTAGTGTATTACAGCAGGAGATAGACACATCTGGGGTGTAACTAAGAAGATCAGAATGGCCACACTGGGTATAACCCGCTCTGCCCATATCTGTGGGCTGCAGAGTAATAACAGGAGCTTATACCAAGGACTCCCCAGCTCCTCTGGCCTTTCCCCCCAGCCTTGCTCCACTCCTGGTACCCTGTCAAGCTTCCCAGCAGCCAGTCCAGTCTGCCTCCATGGCTAGAGGAGAAGACTCTCTCTGCACCAAACTCTGGGCCCTTTTAGGAGGGCCAGCTAGGCCCTAATTGACCCAGCCACAGCTGTAGCTGCTCTGCCCCTACTGGGCTGTCTTTCCAATCAGCCTGGGAGCATCAGCCTTGCTCCCAGCCTCGGCCCTGTTTACCCAGGAGTGGGGCAGCCTACCGCCCCAGTACAGGGAGACAGCCATCTCATCTTCGGGCTGACAAGGGCTGTTTTGGAGGAGTGGAGGGGAACCAGGAGGTAGGACATCCTGGTGTATCGGTTGTCCTGCATCTTTTCTGATTTGCCTGCAGTAAACCCCCATGGATCTATTCTGCCTCGTCTAGTTGGTAGCTTTAGTTGAGGTACCGGGTATATTTTAGACACCTCAGTCCTCCATCAGCTGGGATTGCCACCCTGTTCTCCACCAACCTACAGTCTGAGATGCTGGGAGTTGCCAAGGTCATGCCAGGTCACCTGTTGCACCTCCGGGCCTGTTTTAGGAGCTGACATTGAATCTGTTGAATGTCTATCCCCCAAATGCAGACCCAGAGTGGGTGAGTTTCTATCAACAGGTGTCTGCCTTCCTCGGTAGCTTGGATCCTCACTAGGGTCTGGGCCTGGGTTGGGATTTTAATATCATTTTTGAGAACCAGAAGTGCTCAGAGATCGAGAGCAGCCAGGTTGCTGCAGGCATCATCAGAGAGATCATCAGTCATCGCTCCTTGGTGGATGTCTGGCATGACCAACACCCAGGTGACAATTCCACCTGTACCTTTGTCCAGGTGGAGGTTGATCAATTGTGCCACTCCTAGCTGGACTGCATGTAAGTATTTTGTTTCCATCTTGCCCTGGTCCACTACTCCAGCATTCGGCCGGCACAGGTCTCGGCCCACCATTTAGTGGCAGGATGGCCTCTTTCATTTCGGAGCTTCCTGGGGCTCTTCACCTTTCAGAGCTCCCTACACATACTCCAGGAGGTGGGGGCCAACTTATCTCCTACTGCTCGGGTTTTTCTTGAACGGGTCATACGAGAGGGTGCTCCCCACCCAACCCTCAGCCCAGGACCACTGGAATTTCTGATTGAGCTCCTGTTCCATGAGTCCCCCCGACTCCCTCCCTTTCATAACCCGAGTCAGCTGCACAGCCTGCAGACAGTTCATTTCTGAATTCCACCAAGAGAACAACTTCACATGCTCATGATTCACTTCCTGAGATGCCCTCATACCAAGTGGCATAAATAGTACCACCTTCACAGGGTGAGGAACCCCGGTGGGCCAGAGAGAACTCCACCCTAGTCCCATGTCCCACTGGGGATACCGGTTGGTGGCTCCTGTTGGAGGAAGAACAGGTCCACCGGGAGACAGATGTGAGTAGATGAGCTTCTTTACTGTGGTACTTGTTCCCCTGCTCCCATTTGTCCATTAAGCACTGAATTAATTACATTAGACTTTTCTTTATTTACGTTAGCATGTAAATTTCTAAATTTATTACAACACCCCCAAAACCATTATGGAGTAATATGAACGCCCATACAATGAATATTGATAACCCTCTACTGAATATAATTATCCCCACCCCTGATTTCTATCCACCTCTTCAGACTATTCTACCAAAAATTTTACCTAGAAAATACACTTCTTTTCTATAATTGCAGTCATGAACTCCTTGGATCAGCCGTTTGCAGGGGTGGGAGAAAGGTGCCATGACCCAGAGCTCACTTATGTAGCTGGGAAAGGAAGGGAGGAGGAGATAACACTGATTTACCCAAAAGGTCTCCTTTAGATCCCCACATTTCTTATGCAGCTGTAACACTTATTAATTCTCAACAAGGAGAAGGGAGGGGAAGGGGTAACACTTTATCTATTGAGCGAAGGAATAGTGCATACCTGTGCCTACTCCCTGATACTAGGCCAGCACACCAGCAGTTTTCCATGTCTTTATTTAACCCTTACTGTCAGGACTGCCTCCCCACTCTAAACTCTAGGGTACAGATGTGGGGACCCGTATGAAAAAAGAAATAACCCCCCTGGCTTATTTTACCAGCTTGGGTTAAGATGTTTTTCCCCAGAACACAACTTCTTCTGTATCTGGACCTGGTACGCTGCCACCACCAAACTAGGTCTAGGGTAGTTTGGGACCCTTCTTTCCCTTTCCACTAACCCGCCAAACTTCTTCTTTCCCTGGGAAGCTTGAGAGAAAATAAACAAACCTCGCCTGATCCTGCAAGACATGCCCGATCTAAAACCAGGATCTTACACAATGGAAAACAAGCTGTCAGCTTCTTAAAAGAAAGGAATAAATCCCTTATAACCATCAATAGAACAGCATCTACCATAATCAACAAAAGGATTCAGAAACCAAACCTCTCCCCCAAGGCAACTTTCTCCCACTGTTGATATCTCTGCTGAAGCTTACAATATCAAGAAGCACCCAGCCAACACTCACCACTGAGAACCCTCCAAGTGATAAAAAGAAGGTAAACTTACTGACTACAGTACTTGATAGAATCTATAGTTACAGTGAAAGACATAGCTGTGTTCATCCCATAGCCGAGGTGAACAGAGAGAGACCCAGAGAGAAACTGAAACTTAAAATCCTTTGTCTCCTGAGGAACTTCTCATTGGTCAGTTGTCCACCTCTCAGGTTACCTTTAGCTTAACCCCTTACAGGTAAACATTAATTCTAGGCTACTTCACACTTATGACACTTACATACCCTAACAGCTCTTTCACAGAGCCATGAGCACAGACATGTGTGTGGCACAGTTCACCCTCATTTCAGATGTCTTCCCATTTTGTGCCATGAAGCAGATCCTAGTACACAGCTAGCTAGATTGCACAAGGTTCCAGCCCCTATCCCAACCCCTCCACAACTTCAACAGGAGGTTCTGGCTGAACTATTTCCCGCATCTTGTCATATATGGTCACTGCCTTAGCACCACATACAGGATGTGGCCTGCAGGTCCCTTGTGTTACAGGTGAAATATACTCTAATCTAAATTTGTAAACTTATTAATAAAACAAATCCTCCAATCCATAAGAAAATAAGAAAGTTTTAAGAAAAGATATATAGGCAAGCACGTATTTTAGACAATAGACTACCAGAACTGCAGGCTGCTAGATGTTAGTGGCCAGTGTGGAGGAAAAAATGAGTCCTCACTCTCACGTTGGCTACAAGAAGTCAGAAATAGCTTTATTTCAAGCGATTTCAGGGGAAGAACACAGCTAGCAGAGAGCATCTCTGCCTCAGTTTCTTCAAAGTACAAGCAGTTTCATACAAGTATTTATGCCCTTTAATGACATACACTAATTAATAAAAATCTACATTATGTTTACATTATGCCTTACTCATTGTGGTAAGTTCACTCTTCTGTTCTCAAACATCCTTATCTTTAAGGCTAGATCACGCTAACTCTGTACAGTGTTTCCTTCCCACTATAGACACAAAGTCTGCTTCCCCAAGTCTCTCATTGTGAGAGTAAGAATCAGAGGGGTAGTCGTGTTAGTCTGAAGTTGCAGAAGTGACAAAGAGTCCTGTGGCACCTTAAAGACTAATTAACATTTTTTTAGAGCATAAGCTTTCGTGGGCTAATACCCACTTTGTCGGATGCATGCAGTGGAAGTATCCAGGGGCAGGTATAAATAGGTAGGCAAGAACCAGGTGGGAGATAACAAGGTTAGTCCAATCAGGCTGAACCAGCTTGTTATCTCTAATCAGGGAGGGTGAGGTGTTCCTCTAGCAGCTGAACTGGAGGTGTGAATAGCGAGAGAAGAGAAGCTGCTTTTGTAGTTAGCTAGCCATTCAAAATCTCTGTTCAGTCCCAAACTGATTGTGTCAAATTTGCAAATGAATTGCAGCTCTGCAGTCTCTCTTTGCAGTCTGGACTTGAAGTTTTTTTGCTGCAAAATGCTGACCTTTAAATCTTCTATGGTGTGTCCGGTGAGGGTGAAGTGCTCTCCTACAGGTTTTTGTATATTGCCATTCCTGATATCTGATTTGTGTCCATTTATCCTTTTTCGTAGGGACTGTCCAGTTTGGCCGATGTACATAGCAGAGGGACATTGCTGGCACATAATGGCATATATTACATTGGTAGATGTGCAGGTGAATGAACCAGTGATGGTGTGGCTGATCTGGTTTGGTCCTGTGATGGTGTTGCTGGTGTAGATGTGTGGGCAGAGTTGGCATCGAGGTTTATTGCATGGATTGGTTCCTGAGTTAGAGTTATTATGGCACGGTGTGCTGTTGCTGGTGAGAATATGCTTGAGGTTGGCAGGTTGTCTGTAGGCCAGGACTGGTCTGCCTCCCAAGGCCTGTGAAAGTGAGGGATTGTTGTCCAGGATGGGTTGTAGATCACTGATGATGCTTTGGAGAGGTTTTAACTGAGGACTGTAGGTGATGGCCAGTGGTGTTCTGTTGTTTTCTTTCTTGGGCTTGTCCTGCAGCAGCAGGCTTCTGGGTACACATCTGGCTCTGTTGATCTGTGTCCTTATTTCCTTGTGTGGGTATTGTAGTTTTGAGAAAGCTTGGTGGAGATCTTGTAGGTGTTGGTCTCTGTCTGAGGGGTTGGAGCAAATACGATTGTACCTCAGTGCTTGGCTGTAGACAATGGATCGTGTGGTGTGTCCGGGATGGAAGCTGGTGGCATGAAGGTAGGCATAGCTGTCGGTAGGTTTTCGGTATAGGGTGGTGTTGATGTGGCCGTCGTTAATTTGCACCATGGTGTCCAGGAAGTGGACCTCCTGTGTAGACTGGTCCAGGCTGAGGTGGATGGTGGGGTGGAAGCTGTTGAAATCAGGGTGGAATTCTTCCAGAGTTTCTTTCCCATGGGTCCAGATGATGAAGATGTCATCAATGTCATCAATTGTGAGAGTAGAGAATTAGCCTTACTGTGCTCTCTCTTGACATGACTTATAGGCTTATAGTCAAGTCCTTTAACCCTTGTTTCCACAAAAGCTTCACAGTACTTTGCAAGAACAACTGTGGGTAACATTGCAATTAGAATGATTTGCAACACTTGGGAGTTATATGTTTAAAATCTAAAGAGGGTCTTTGGCCCTCTCCCTCCACATTAGTCAGTGACCAAGGTGAAGAAAGGCTGGATTTTTTGCATGGCCATACCCTGACGCTTGGAAACAACTCCACAGGGGCTTAATCAACATGGGAAATCCCCTTACATCTTTAATCTCACCAGACCCTGGCATACCAAGACCCCAAAGATGATCTTAGACTGAGATCCCTAGTGAAGGAGGCACTGAGGTGAAAGGTAAACCACTAGTTAAACACCTGTTAAGGTTTAGGAAGGAGTTGAAAGACACAATGGGTCTTGAACAAACCAAAGTGTCCAAACTCAAGGCATGATATAATAAAAATACTTGGAAATGCCTATCTGTGATAAAAGATTTGGTGTTACAGTAGACTCTCGATCATCCAGGATTAGGTTAACCAGGTTGTGGATTAACCAGGATGTCAAAAAAACCCACGCGTAACTCGTAGGGCCGGCTCTGGCTTTGTTGCAACCCCAAGCACAAAAAAAAAAAATAATAATAGCCCCATCAGGGCACAGGTCAGCCAGTGAACGAACATCCCCTCCTCCCGGCGCAGGGCAAGTGGTGATTCTCCCCCGCCCCCGATATTTCCTACGGATGGTGATAGTCCGGGATTTTATTAACCAGGATTAACTTTTTTCCTTATCATCCTGGATAATCGAGAGTCTGCTGTATTGTTCAACCTCATGATGCAAAGTTAGTTGCCAACAGTAAATCTTATGACAAAAAAATCGTATTGATGGTAAACCTGTGAAAAGGTGTAGTAGGCAAGAATTCGGGGAAAATCTAGGAGTAATCAACAAGAAGCTGTATGTGGCTATTGCTCTGTTACCCCCAAATCTCTGTGTAGAGTAATAAGGAGGTGACAAATACTACTGGTTTGACTCCTACCAGCAATTAACAACTGGGAGAATTAGAAATCTGAGTGCCTCCCACCCATGTTGCATTGAAATAAAGGATAGAGAGAATATAATCATAAACAGAAAGAAGATTTATTAAGGGATAGAAACAAGTGGGGGAAGTTTCATTATGGGAAACACTATCAATACCCATGAATAGATTCCAGCAAAGGGGCATAAAAACCCAGACCCTTAAACTGTCCCTTGGATGAATTAATAAATGCCTGAAAAACAATAACTGTCTCTCTTCTAACTGCATATGAAGGACACCGGCAATGGATGGCCCGTCTCAGCATCTCTTGAATATCGGAGGATCTGGTTTTCTACTGCTGAAGCAGGAGATTGACAGATCTGGGCTGATAGCAATGTCTTCACTGTATGCTTTGAGGGACTACAGGAATCAGATAAGTATCAGAATCCATGACAGATGTTATCAGCCAAACTCTTGATCCATTGGTCTTGATCTGATGCTGTACAAAAAGAACCTGGACATGTCTGCCTCGATGGTGGACAGGTCCTGCATTACCACTAACAGTCCCTTCTAAGCTCTCTATGGCGCGCATTCCTGAGGTACACTCTGAGATGCATTGTCCCCATTCAGTTACAGACAATTCACAGTCACACAGGTTCTGTAGTGTGTGTCCATTCTGGGCTGACAGAGAGCGGGGGATGAGCCCTGATAATCAGCCACCCCACGGCCCTCACCTTAGGGTGGGAGACAGAGTTTTTGGAGGGAAAATGCCATGAAGAAAGGGTGCCAAGTTGGATTCCAAACCCTACCTATCATATGCACCATCTTGAATTTCTAAACTCCATTTTGAATTGCAAAACCATTCATAATTGAATATAACCATGTACCAAAAACCCCTTACAGCTTCTCAGCTAACACCTGTTCACAGGCTCAAAGCTTGTCACAGGAGGAAAATAATAATAATCCTGGTCTGCTGTCTGGAGGGGGTAAACTGAGGAACAACACCTCATGGCATTGATTAATATATGTATTGAGTTATCATTTGTCGGAAAAGCTCAATGGTTAACAATGCTGCACAAAAAGCACACTTGCTGACTTTTGACATCACTAGGCTGATCTACAAAGTGTTGAAAGGTACACAGAAGATAGCAAGATCACCTGTGGATAACACTACAATGTTTGGTTTCAGAGGCTGAGTTTGTCTTTATAAGCAAAAATAATGAGGAGTCCTTGTGGCACCTTAGAGACTAAGAAATTTACCTGGGCATAAGCGTTTGTGAGCTAGAAGCCACTTCATCAGACGCATGGAGTAGGAAATACAGGAGCAGGTATAAATACATGAAAATATGTGAATTACCTTTCCAATGTGATATATGCCATGATGTGCCAGCAATGCCCCTCTGCCATGTACATTGGCCAAACCAGACAGTCTGCACACATAAGACTAAATGGACACAAATCTGATATCAGGAACTATAACATTCCGAAAACAGTAGAAGAACACTTCGATCAACCAGACTTTGACTCCCTCAAGGAACTGATGGGCAGGATTCCCTGGGAGAATAACATGAAGGGGAAAGGAGTCCAGGAAAGCTGGCTGTATTTTAAAGAATCCTTATTGAGGTTGCAGAAACAAACCATCCCAATGTGTACTGTGACAAAGCTCCAAGTTTGTACTTGTGGGTCCTGCGCTTCCTGACAGATTTATGGGCCTCAGAAACTCATCTAGGCCCCAGAGTGACCTCCCTTTCTCAGTATAATTGACAAGAGTCACCACCTAGTGAGTTGCCTTCATCACAGGCCAGTATGGAAGGTGGAAAAAGAGGGAGGGAGCCCGGGCCCGCCCTCTACTCCGGACTCCAGCCCAGAGACCCTAATAGTATCAGCTAAGATGGATGACCTTTTATCCACAAAACACAATTCAATTCCCTGGGCTACTTCCCCACAGCAGTCCCTGCTTCTTCAAACTCCACTTCACCCTTACCTCAGGGCCTCCTTCCTTCTGGATGATATGTTGTCCACCACTCAGTCTCACCAACAGCACAACTTCCTCCCACAGCTCCTGATACCCACACCCACCTGACTAGCTGGGAGGTTTTTATCTGGTTTCAGCCAGTCCCTGATTGGCTTCAGGTGTCCCAATTAAGCTAGCTGTTTCTGCTCCTTTCTAGAAGGTTCTTAATTGGCCCCAGGTGTCTTGATTGGTCTGGAGTAGCCTTTGTTTGGCTATCCAGGGAACAAGGACCTGCACATCCTGAGGCTGATATACCTGCCTTCCAGCACTCTCCTATATCCTTCTGGTCTGACTCCGTCACAGTACAAAGAATAGTAAATATGGCAGGCAACCAGCTTGGCTTAACAGTGAAATCCTTGCTGATCTTAAATGCAAAAAAAAAGCTTACAAGAAGTGGAAGATTGGGCAAATAAGTAGGGAGGTATATAAAAATATTGCTCAGGCCTGCAGGAGTGAAATCAGGAAGGCTAAATCACACTTGGAATTGCAGCTAGCAAGGGATGTTAAGTGTAACAAGAAGGGTTTCTTCAGGTATGTTAGCAACAAGAAGAAAGTCCAGGAAAGTGTGGGCCCCTTACTGAAAGAGGGAGACAATCTAGTGACAGAGAATGTGAAAAAAGCAAATGTACTCAATGCTTTTTTTGCCTCTGTCTTCACGAACACGGTCAGCTCCCAGACTACCGCACTGGGCAGCACAGCATGGGGAGGAGGTGACCAGTCCTCTGTGAAGAAAGAAGTGGTTCAGGGCTATTTAGAAATGTTGGACAATCACAAGTCCAAGGGGCTGGATGCGCTGGATCCGAGGGTGCTAAAGGAGTTGGCGGATGTGATTGCAGAGCCATTGGCCATTATCTTTGAAAACTCATGGCGATCGGGGGAGGTCCCAGATGACTGGAAAAAGGCGAATGTAGTGCCCATCTTTCAGAAAGGGAAGAAGGAGGATCCGGGGAACTACAGGCCAGTCAGCCTCATCTCAGTCCCTGGAAAAATCATGGAGCAGGTCCTCAAGGAAACCGTTTTCAAGCACTTAGAGGAGAGGAAAGTGATCAGAAACAGTCAGCATGGATTCACCAAGGGCAAATCATGCCTGACTAACCTAATAGCCTGCTACGATGAGATAACTGGCTCTGTGGATGAGGGGAAAGCAATGGATGTGCTATTCCTTGACTTTAGCAAAGCTTTTGATACCGTCTCCAACAGTATTCTTGCCAGCAAGTTAAAGAAGTATGGGCTGCATGAATGGACCATAAGGTGGATAGAAAGCTGGCTGAATTGTCGGGCTCAACAGGTCGTAATCAATGGCTCCCTGTCTAGTTGGCAGGGATCAAGCGGAGTGCCCCAAAGGTATCAAGCGGAGTGCCCCAAGGGTCTGGTATCAAGCGGAGTGCCCTAAGGGTCGGTCCTGGGGCCAGTTTTATTCAATCTCTTTATCAGTGATCTGGAGGATGGCGTGGATTGCACCCTCAGAAAGTTAGCAGATGACACTAAACTGGACAGAGTCGTAGATACACTGGAAGGTAGCGATAGGATACAGAGGGACTTAGACAAATTAGAGGATTGGGCCAAAAGAAATTTGATGAGGTTCAACAAGGACAAGTGCAGAGTCCTGCACTTAGGACGGAAGAATCCCATGCACTGTTACAGACTAGGGACCGAATGGCTAGGCAGCAGTTCTGCAGAAAAGGACCTAGGGTTACAGTGGATGCAAAGCTGGATATGATTCAACAGTGTGCCCTTGTGGCCAAGAAGGCTATCAGAATTTTGAGCTGTATAAGTAGGGGCATTTCCAGCAGATCGAGGGACATGATCATTCCCCTCTATTCAACATTGGTAAGGCCTCATCTGGATTACTGTGTCCAGTTTTGGGGCCCACACTACAAGAAGGATGTGGAAAAATTGAAAAGCGTCCAGAGAAGGGCAACAAAAATGATTAGGGTCCTGGAGCACATGACTTATGAGGAGAGGCTGAGAGAACTGGGATTGTTTAATCTACAGAAGAGAAGACTGAGGGGGGATTTGATAGCTGCTTTCAACTACCTGAAAGAGGGTTCCAAAGAGGATGGATCTAGACTGTTCTCAGTGGTACCAGATGACAGAACAAGGAGTAATGGTCTCAAGTTGCAACTGGGAAAGTTTAGACTGGATATTAGGAGGAACTTTTTCGCTAGGAGGGTGGTGAAGCACTGGAATGGGTTGCCTAGGGAGGTGATGGAATCTCCTTCCTTAGAGGTTTTTAAGGTCAGGCTTGACAAAGCCCTGACTTGGATGATTTAGTTGAAAATTAGTCCTGCTTTGAGCAGAGGGTTGGACTAGGTGACCTCCTGAGGTCCCATCCAACCCTGGTATTCTATGATTCTATGATCTCCTGTTCACTCAATAACAGACCTAAAATATCAATTCATCAACAAAAATTCTTCAAAAAGAGGCTCCAGAGTGAAACTGCAGGACTGGAATTTATTTGCAAACTGGACACCATCAGATTAGGCCTGAATAAAGACTGGGAGTGTGTGGCAGAGCAGGGGTAAAACCCCCTAAAATCCCCTGCCTCTGCAATTTAAACCCCTGCTTCCTAATCAGAGGCGATGGATAGGGGCCAGTGGTAGCTGGCAGGAGAGCCCAGCTGGAAGCCCTCAGGAGCATCGGCTCACGGAGTTGGCTCGGGCTGAGTGGCTGCAACTAAGGCAGAAAACTGATCAGGATTGAAAAAGGCTGATTCTTAGTCAGTAGGGGGAAACCAGGCAGGGAAGAGGAGACAGGAGCTCTGTCTCCTGGCTGCCGATAAGGATTCGAGGGCCTGGAAAGGCGACCTGCAAGACAGTTGGGGTAACTGTCTGGGGGCTGCGGGGAGCACTCTTAGTCACTAGGGAGCCATGTATCTGTATTATAAATAAAGGACACTTGGGTGCGGTGTAAAGACCCTCCTTGGGAACCCAGAGAACACAGGGGCAGCACGGACCTCGTGACAGAGTGGTTGGGCATTACAAAAGCTAAACCTAATTTCCCCAATACTAATTTCCCCTTACTGTTACTCACACCTTCTTTTCAAGTGTCTGAAATAGGCCACTCTCATTACCACTTCAAAAGTTATTTTTCCACCCCCGCTGGTATTCTGCTGAAACAACTGATCTTACTCTAATTAATAAATCTGTTTGATATGTTTTACTCAATACAGGATGTGGTTTGAAACATAGAAGGGAAATCTGCTCTGGCTGATGTATTGTTCTCTCCACTTTGAGGGAGAGGCAGACTGGGAAATAAACTTATCCTGGTCAGGCTTTTGGCCAGGGCAAGATGGTTCAGCTCTTGGGTCCTAGGCTGGGAAGCTGCGGGGAACGGGCTGCGGCCCCTTTATTGTTGGTTCATGGATGGCTAGTGAAAGCATTCATGTAACTGCAGCTGGGTGTGACCCTGTCTCTCTATGGCTGTGTAAGTGCAAGACCTGAAGAGTATTGCAGCTTGTCACAGTCTCACAGCCAGCTCAGATTGCTATGCCACAGCTCTCAGTGCTTCCCAATTCCAGGGTGGACCACAGGAAATTTCATCACCACCCCCAGCCTCAAGTGAACAGGTCCTGCAACACCGTGAGTCCATTTCCCGATTGTCACATGCTCACTTATTGATCAAAAGACCATGGCTATGGAAGGGAAGTCAGGACACTTGGGTTCTGTTGGTCAGTCTCTGTCTGACCTTGGACAAATCATGTCTCTTCCTGCCTCATTTTACCGATCAGTGAACTAGGGATGGTTCATAGTGACTTTCCCTTGCTAGGTGTTTTGAATATCCCTCAATGAAAGGTGCTACACAGTATGATTGTAGTTACTGATGAGAAACACTGATCTCTGATGCCTTAGCAACAGCCCCATGAGTTTGCTTATTGCTTCTCTCTTCTTTTACTCAACGTTCTCCAGATCTCTCTGTCTACTATCTACCCATCTACCCTGAGAATCAGATCCTTTAGAGAGTAAAGCACTATCCCAAGTTTTTTACTCATCAACTATATTATTTTTAAATATACACAGAAATATACAGGACAGCCAATTCCCCTCTGAGTCTGCACAAAGCCCAAGAGTTCTCATCTCCCTTTGGGAAAGTTTCTTAATTATTGTTTACTCCTAAATCTGGATAATTAGCACCAAAGGGGAGACATGTTTGTCTACAGCCTGTTTACATTCAGATCCACCCTTCTTCTCTAGAGGCAGAGCAAACCCCCCTGGGAATACAGAGAGCTCTATTATAAACTGTGCACAGCTCTGTGTCGGCTCTTGGCATGGGATACTGCTGCAGATGGTGGGTTGAGAGAGCTGTGGGTCATGGATCCCTGAGGAGATTCCTAGGGAGAAAACTTCCATCTCAGAATTCACAGCTACCCATCTCTTGCTGAGGAACTTAGCTGATTGACAAACCCTGTGCAAGGTGAGTGTGGAGGGACAGAGACTAAGTCTGTGGTCCTTTCCGCTCTGCAGAAGCATGACAGATCCCAAGGCCCTTTCAATAAGTGAGGAATTTTCAATAGAATCACTGGCCAAGAGGTCACTGTTTTCTGTGCACCCCTGCTCATCCCTCCTGATAGACTAAAGCCTCAAGGTGGTTGCATTTTAGTGGCACAGTGAATTGTTCAGGCTGAACGATGTCGGTAAATGTGCAATACAAGGCCATATTGTGAGACCACGGTCAGTACAGTGCTCAGGCAAAACTGAGGCAAAACTCCCCTTGGAGCAAGAACTGACTACAGATGTCAGGACCCAGCTGTGTGCTAATGCACAGACAGTCTCTCCCGCTCCTCTTGCATTTCGGGGCTCTGTCTGTTAAAGGGGTCAGGGCTCTTACCTGACTTTTATCTCCTGGAAAGTTTGGAAGTGGTAGGGCCCCTCACTAGAACAATAATGAGAATTTTTCAACGTGGGTAACACAGACTTTCTCTGAGCTTCATTCCAGAAGTTGGCTGAATTGTTATTCCTGAAACATCCAAAAACTGTTCTGCTCAAAGCAGACACCCAGCATGGGAATTTTCAGTCCAAACACCGAAATTTAGCAAACTTATAAGCAAGTGAAAAAGAGGTCTTGTAATGGAAGGTATCAGGGAGCCTTAACAGATAATGCCACCGTCACCACCTACGTTGGCTAACCATTTGTGAATCCCACTCTTCTGTGCTCTTTGCCCAAATGATGTTGGTAGCAAGCAGTTCTACAGGTCAAAAATGAATTATGTTAGCAATTACCTTTTCTCAGCGTTGTATGTTCAGACTTTCAAATTAACTAAATATTCTCTTGGTAATGTTTGAGATACATTAAATATAAATCCTTGATCTACTTTCTTAGCAATAGATCCACAGCGTTCAAGGTCAGAACTAACTATTTGATCATCCAGTTTGACCTCCTGTAAATCATTGGCCCATCACATTTCACTCTATATTGAGCCAAAATACCTATGTGTGACTAAGGCCTGGTCTACATTAGGATTTTACATCAGGCAGTGATAGAGCCATAGAGTTATAAGGGAACACAGAGGACAGCTAGTCTTACCCCCTGACAATATGCAGGTTTTGGTTTGTCTTGGTCCTCTAACACTGATGGCTATTCACATGTCTTTGGAAAACCTCCACAGAAAGAGCTTCAATGACTTCTCTGGGAGTCTGTTTCATTGGCCTCCTGTTCTTAAAGTTAAGAAGATTTTATTGAAATTTGATGTAAATCTGCTCTGCTGGAATTCAAACCTATTGCCATTTGTTCTGCCCCTCTGTGGTAAGACAGAATAACTTTCCTCCACCTTTTTATGGCATCTTTTCAAGTATTTGAAGACCCCTATCATGTTTCCATTAATCTCCTCTTTTCCAAAAATAAAAATAAAATTGGGTTCCTTCAGCGTGCTCATACTACTTGCATTCCATCCCTTGTGTAACATTTGTTACTTGCCTATGGATCCTTTCCTGGTTCTCTACATCCTTTCTATACATTGATCAGCAGAATTGGATGCCCAACTCCATTTGAGACCTAGCCCACACCGAGTAGAGAATACTAGCATTTACCGTGACTTGCATGTTATACTTCTGTTAATATAAACTACCAGTGCATTTGCCTTTTTGGAACATTTTTTCTAATGTCCAACCTAAACCTCCCTTTCTGTAATTTAAGTCCATTGCTTCTTGTCTTCTCTTCAGAGGTTAAGTAGAACATTTTTTCTCTTTCCTTGTAAAAATCTTTTACATCGTTGAAAACCATTATCATCTCTTCTCAGAGTCTTCTCTTTTGCAGAATAAACAAACCAAGCTCTTTCATTCATTCATCATAGATTATGTTTTCAATACCCCAAATCATCCTTTTCTCTAGTTTTTCAAGATCATTTTGAAGGTTTATCAAATTCTCCAGAGACTTGCAACCCCTCCCAACTTGGTATCCACTGCAAACTTAATAAGAGCGTTTTCTATGCCATGATCTAAATCGTTTCTGAAGAATTGGAAAGAGGCGGACCCCAAACTGATTCTTGTGGAAACCCACCTGTTATGTCCTTCCAGCATCACTGTGAAACACTGATAAGTACTCGCTGGGAGTGGTTATCTGACCAGTTGTGCATCCACATTATAGTAGCTCCATCTATGTTTTATTTCACTGGTTTCTTAATAAGAAGGTCATGCGAGACTATCCAGTAAATCCAGTATTCCATGATCTTCTGTCTTTCATGACTTTTCAAAGATAATAGCTAATGCCTCAGATATCTCCTCAGTCAGTTCCTTCAGAGTGTTCTAGGATTCATTTAGTCCAGCTCCCGTGACTTGAAGACATCTAACTTGTCCAAGTAACTTGTAATTTGTTCTTTCCCTATTTTAGCATCTGAACCTACCCCATTTTCACTGGTATTCTGTAGGTTACGTATCTTAACACTACCAAACTTAGTGAGAAACAAAAAAGTGAAGTCCTTAAGCACACCTGCCATTTCCACGTCTATTTTTATTGTTTTTCACTCTTCATTTAGTAAGGGACCTTTTGTATCCTTGGTCTTCTCCTTGCTTCTAAGGTATTTGAAGAATGTTTTCTTGTTTCCCTTTTTATGTCTCTAGTAAGTTTGATCTTCTGTGCTTTGGCCTTTCTAAATTTGCCCCTATATACATGTATCCTTTGTAATTTAACCTTGTTTCCACAATTTAGGATCCTTTTTTGTTTTTAAATCATTCAAGATCTCCTGGTTAAGGCATTGTAGTCTCTTCCCATGCTTCCTATATATCCTACGCAGTTCGCTATTGTGCCCTGTGATGGGGCAAGGCCAGATGGGTATAGGAAAGTGCTATGGAATAGATATGTTAGTCTCAGGCTAAACAAATCCCTGGTACTGTGGGAACCTTCTAGAAAGGAGTAGAAACAGCTAGCCTGATTGGGACACCTGAAGCCAATCAGGGACTGGCTGAAATCACTTAAAAGCCTCCCAGTTAGTCAGGTGGGTGTGGATGTCAGGAGCTGTGGAAGGAAGTTGTGCTGTTGGTGAGACTGAGTGATAGATCTATCATATGAAAGGAAGGAGGCCCTGAGGTAAGGGTGAAGTGGAGTATGAAGAAGTGGGGACTGCAGTGGGGAAGTAACCCAGGGAATTATATTGTGTTTTGTGGATAAAAGGTCAGCCATCTTAGCTGATGATATTAGGGTCCCTGGGCTGAAGCCCGGGTAGAGGGCGGGCCCAGGCTCCCACCATTCTGCCTCCCCTAATTAGTCTCTAAGATTGAGAGAAAATAGAGACTGTGACAGGAAGGATAGCTTCTCCTCACTGGCTTATGATGAAAATGGCTTAATAGACTGTGACCTTGTCTCTAGAGAGAGAAGGGCTATGTGGAGGGTCACAGTGAGCCTCTGAGGCTAGCGAAAATCCGCCAGGAAAGGCAGGATCCATGAAGATAAGGACAGAGCTTTGTCACAGTCCTTAGAATAATGGAATATCATAGAATCATAGAATATCAGGGTTGGAAGGGACCTCAGGAGGTATCTAGTCCAACCCCCTGCTCAAAGCAGGACTAATCTTACTAATGTCCTTACTAATGTCTCTCTGAAAAATGGCCATTTTTCCCCTTAGACTTCAATCCCATAAGATCTCGCTACCAACTCCCTGAGTTTGCTCATATCTGCCTTCTTGCAACCCACTGTCTTTATTTTGCTGTTCTCCCCCCTACCATTCCTTAGAATCCTGACCTCTGTCATTTCATGATCACTTTCCACCAATCTGCCGACCATTTCATAATCTAAACCAGTTGCTCCTTATATGTCAAAATCAAGTCTAGAACAGCCTACCCCAGTAGCTGTCTCCAGCTTCTGGAACAAAAAAATGGCTCCAATACATTCCAGGAACTTGTTGATAATCTGTGTCCTGGTAGACAGATGAGTTCTTCCATCAGCCTAGCAACCACCAGTCGGGTATTACCTATGGTGAGGGGAGAACCCCTTCCATTTGTGGAGGTACATTGAAGCACTGTGGCAGCACCGCTGTAGCATTTTAAGTGTAAACAACCTTTCAAAAGTCAGAGGAGTAGCCGTGTTAGTCTGAAGTTGCAGAAGTGACAAAGAGTCCTGTGGCACCTTAAAGACTAACTAAAATTTTTAGAGCATAAGCTTTCGTGGGTTAATACCCACTTCATCGTATGCATGCAGTGGAAATATCCAGGGGCAGGTATAAATAGGTAGGCAAGAACCAGGTGGGAGATAACAAGCTTAGTCCAATGAGGCTGAACCAGCTTATTATCTCTAATCAGGGAGGGTGAGGTATTCCTCTAGAAGCTGAACTGGAGATGTGAATAGCGAGAAAAGAGAAGCTGCTTTTGTAGCTAGCCAGCCATTCAAAATCTCTATTCAGTTCTGAGTTGATTGTGTCAAATTTGCAAATGAATTGCAGCTCTGCAGTCTCTCTTTGCAGTCTGGACTTGAAGTTTTTTTGCTGCAAAATGCTGACCTTTAAATCTTTTATGGTGTGTCCAGTGAGATTGAAGTGTTCTCCTACAGCTTTTTGAACATTGTCATTCCTGATATCTGATTTGTGTCCATTTATCCTTTTTCGTAGGGACAGTCCAGTTTGGCCGATGTACATAGCAGAGGGACATTGCTGGCACATAATGGCGAAGTAGATATTAACCCACGAAAGCTTATGCTCAACCTTTCAAAAGGATCTTCCAGAGAAAAAAACAGTCTAGATCTGCCAACTTGAGGAATTCAGGAATTGGGGAGACTAACACTTCCCTTCTTAAGGTGTCCCAATGGTTACTCACCCTCACTGCTAAAAAATTGGCCCTAATTTCAAGCTGGCATTTGACTCGCTTCAGCTTCCACCCCTTCCACCTTGCTCAACCCTTGTCTGTCAGGTTACAGAGCCCATTATTTCCCATTATTTTCTCCCCATGAAAGTCTCCACTTGATCATCTTTCTCAGGAGCTAAAGACCTTAACACTTTCGAGTCTAACGGTCTGCTTTTTCTCTATTCTCCAATCATTTTTAGGCTCTGTTCTAGAAATTAAAATAAATTTTCTCTAGGACTTCTCTTGTTGTTAATATACTTAAAAACTTCCTGTTTGTGATCCATAGCTCTGCCAAACACGGAATTTTCCCTGATCTCTTAACATCTCTTATAAATTTTCTTAACTTCCAATTTCCTTTCTTTGATATTTGTTTTTCCTTTTTCCTCTTTGTTACATATGGCTTCCCCTCCTCCCCAGCAATTGCTGCCTTCACTTTACCACTGATCTGTGTTTTTACTGAAAGTTGTTCACTTTACTGGCTGTGCAATCATGAGTTTTCCACTATCTAATCAACTGTTATCAAAGAATTGCCAATATTCCTTCTTATTTTTCTCTCTAAATTTTTCCTCCCAATCAGTTTTGCCAACAATTTTCCTCAGCTTTGGGGAATTAGTCCTCTTGGAGCAATAAATGTCTATCAGTAGTACTGATTGGGAACTGTGCATTTGAATGTAAATCGGTTTCATCTTTTATTTTCCTCTCTTATAGCATATGCTCTCTTCTTTGTCTCTTATGTAAACTAAAGAGACCCAGACTTTTCTTTCTGTTTGCATATGGCAGCCTCCCCCACTTTCAGACCCTGTCTTGGAAATCCTTTTATATATGCTATATCCTTAATAGTGACTGGGTGACCAAATTTGAACACATATCCTGAACATGTTTCTCTCCATCCCATATCTTAGGGATCTGAACTTTGCTTTTGTTTTGTCTGCTGCTGTGAATGAGCAGGTATTTCCCTTGAGCTACTATCAATGGTGCCCTGATCTTTTCTTTTAGGTATGTTTTAGTTGGGATGCTTGTCCCAGCACGTCTTCCCAAAAGTTTGGTTTTTTCTCCTCTCTGATATCGAGCAATTGGATGAATGGGGAACTCTCTTCAGTATGGACTCCTTATTCTGGCTCTCATTGCATTAAGAAACAATGATGAATAACCAGTATCCACCCTTGTGTTTCCTTTGGGGCCTTTCTTTAGGGGTCCCCCACCACAAAGTGTAGGAATTATTAATAGAAAATATGGAATTCGAGTCAGGAGGTCATTGTTTATAGTTATTTTCTCTGCATAATGAAACTGTAATTTTTCAATGTTTGAAGAGTGATCAGTCTCCTTCTTGAATCAGAATAGCCTCCGCTATTGCATACAGTGTCTCATACCAACGTTGTCTCTCCTTTCAGGCATTTCCACTGAGACTGTCACCTGAGATCCAGGGAACACACAGAAAGTCAGCGAAACATACAGTAAAGGCAGAAGACACCATTTTACCTCAGAGTTGGACACACTTCCCCCTCCTGCATGTCAGACGCGAACACAACTGACTTCACCAGCTCCACCACCTTCATCCTATTTGGAATTCCTGGCCTAGAGACAGCCCATAGATGGATCGCCATTCCCTTCTGTGCGATGTATATCATAGCTGTCTTGGGGAACTTCACCATCCTGTTCATCGTGAAGAGGGAGCCGAGCCTCCATGAACCAATGTTCTATTTCCTCTTCATGCTGGCCATTACTGACCTAGTCATGTCCACATCCACCACGCCCAAAATGCTGAGCATCTTCTGGTTCAATTCCAGGGAGATCAGTTTCAGTGCCTGTCTCACCCAGATGTACTTCATTCTCTCCTTCTCAGGAATGGAGTCTGGAATCCTTGTGGCCATGGCTTTTGATCGCTACGTGGCCATCTGCCATCCTCTGAGATATTCCACCATCCTGACAAACTCTGTTGTGGCCAAGATAGGCCTGGCCGTGGTGCTGCGCAGTTCAATACTCTCTTTACCCTACCCCTTCCTGGCGAGACAGTGGCCATATTGTAGAACTAACATCATCCCATATTCCTACTGTGGAAATATGGCTGTAGTGAACCTTGCCTGCGCTGACATCAGCATCAGTAGTTACTATGGCCTCTTTGATCTCTTCTTTCAGATCGTCATGGATGTGTTTTTTATTGCTGTGTCCTATATTCTGATCCTCCGGTCCATCTTCCGCCTCCCGACAAAGGATGCCCGGCTCAAAACTTTTGGGACCTGCATTTCTCATCTTTGTGCCATCTTCGCTTTGTACGTCCCAGATTTCATCTCCTCTCTCATAAAGCGGTTTGACCACAACGTGCAACAGCATTTCTTCGTTCTCTTTGACAGTGTGTACCAGCTGGTGCCTCCTGTGGTACATCCCATTGTTTATGGAGTTGGGACCAAACTGATCCGGGACAGGCTGCTCCAGCTCTTTACTCATAAGGAAACCTAAATATTTCTCCTTGTGCTCCGGCTCATAAACCATTGCTCTCTTGCCTACCTCTGAGAGCAGAAACCTTCACGCCAAGCACCAAGGCCCTGAGGCAGATTTTCCAATTGCTTTAGCCCACCCGTCCCAGACCTCCCCCTTGGGTGCACTCTTTTTCCAGATGTCCTTTTTGGGTCACATGATCACAAAACCAAAAAGCCCTAGGTCTTCAAAAGAGGTTGTGTGACACATGGCCAGAAAGAGTTAAGCAACTTGCAGTCTATTGACCCAGATTCACCCTTTGGAGATAGGTAAGAAAGGTCTGTAAACGGTAATTAGAGGAATTTCATAATAGATAGGCAACTGCTTTGAAATATAGATTTGTATTATTAAAGAAGTGGAAGAAGTTAGTGACTCTAGCAGTCTCCGTTTACCGACAGCTTGTACGAGGTTAACAGTGCAACCAAAGAATTCCTGTCGAGAGCTGTATTCAATTAATTCAGAGGGGAAAATGAAATATTATTCGATGGAATTGGGTGCAATAATATCATTTTCTATGTGTCACTTTAAAGTTTCTTTTGAACTCTCTATGCACTGTTTAATGGACAATAACCTTATGTTAATCCAGATAGTTAATTACCAGTGATGCTTTGGAAATAGAAGATTACTACAAAGCCTATTGTTCCCCAGAAGGAATACTGTGCTGCCCAGGAACTGTAGCAAGGGCTCTTGGAACCTGAGCCTTTGTTATCTCAGATCTGCTTAAGAATCATCATGGGAAGGTTCACTCACAAGACTCTGGTCTCCAGTTATATCCTGGATCGCCCTGATAATGAATATTTCAGCACTGGACTATAAGCTCTTGACTAATTCTGAAAGAATTCTGTGGATCTCTGCCATCCATCTCTACTATGAAACTGACTTAAAAACTCTAATCATGTCTCTGTATAATTATCTTTTCACCAATACGCTCTCCTTTTTAAAATAAATCTTAGTTTAGTTCATAAAAATGGCTCTAAGTGAGTACTTGGGTAATATCTGAAATATTCGTTTACCTGGAGGTGATGTGTAGAATTTTTCTGGATTGGTAGAACTTTATTATATGATGAACAAGATTTTCAATAGACAGCATCGTACTTGACTTGGCTTGAAGAAGCCCAAGGCTGGTCTGCTTTAAGGGACCTGCATTTTGGCTTTTCTCTGAGTGCTGAAACATTGTGAAAGTTGTTTCTTCCTTGCATTTTGTTGCATCCCTGGTAAGTTCAAGTATAAGAATAAACACCTGTTTTCGGGGTTGTTAGGCCCGTTATTTGAAATTTGCCCTAATAGACCAATCGCAGAATGGGGAGCCCTGGAACTCCATTCATAGGTTGCTAAAACAATTCCTCTACTTTAGAGAGCAGAAGAGATACCCAGATCCGGGGAAACACAACACAACACAATATCTGCACACCATTTCCCTCCTCAGTGGACCTAAGAATGGCCATGCTGGCCTCTAGTTCAGTATCCTGACTTCTAACAGTGGCCAATGTCCAATGCTCCAGAGGGAATGAACAGAACAAAAAATTATCAAGTGATCCATCCCCCATCTCCCTTTCCCAGCTTCCAGGAAAGAGAGGGAAGAGACATCATCCCTGGTGATACCAGGCAGCTCTGTATTTTTGGGGAACCAGAGCGCAGTATCCAGTCTGTCTTAGTCATTTAGGATACCCTCCCCCACCAATCTCTGTTTCAACCAAATCTGATCAGAGAAAAGGTTTGCAGAGAACAATGAAGGCTGTTGGGAGACACCTCGACTCCACCTGGCAAGGTGACAAGATTAAGACATTTCGATTAGCATAAGGAATGGAGAACTGAGCCCACTCCCCTAGCCTCATCTGCATGAAAGATGGACAGGAATTAGCATGAAGAATGAAGAAAAGAGAACTGCACTGAACTCTGGGGCCTAAAAAGCAGGGATGCACTGTATTCTGGGAATCTCTGCTCCAGATGCTAATGAACCTACGCCTGCACGCATCCAGCTCAGCAAATATCAGACCAATTCTAGTAATAGATCTTTGACTGATATCCCAAAATACTGAAGCTACCTGGTTACACTGTGAGCTCCCTGAAAAAAACACCTCCCACAGCTAAGAGTGATCAGCTCCTATTGTCTATCTTAAAGAAAACCCTTAAATCCTCAGTTTACTCATAAACAAATCTGTTGTTCTCCCTTGAACCTTTGCATTTTCTCTATTAAACCCCCTACCTGTGCCCAAGTCAGTGTTCTGATGCTTAGACCCAAACTATGCACCAGTTCCACTGGGACTCCATCACCACCTAACAGCTGATCGTACTGGGGGCTCTGCCTGTCTCCAGCACTCCGGACTCTGAGCTACCACTATCACCTGGGTGACCTTGATCAGTTCAAGCCTCATGGAGTGGGTGAGATCTCTCTCTCTCTCTCTCTCTCTCTCTCTCTCTCTCTCTCTCTCTCTCAGCTATTAACCTTTAAAATGTAACTGTTCTGTTTGTTTAGCCTCCTTCTGTAGTTATCCTTATTATTCAATAAATAACCCTATAGTTAAGTTGTTTGCTTCTCTCTTGCTCTCTAAATTTTACTAATTTGTGTCTTTAGATTCCCCCATTTACTCTTCAGCGACGCTTCTTTTATCTAAGCTAAAAGATCCCTGGAGTGCTCAAAAGTACTGTGGGGTTTGCTCATCGAGTTGGTTACTGTGAAAGTGGGACGGGGACGTGTTAAACTTGGGGCACATGGCGGGGCAGCTGAGAGTGCTGCTCAACTCAGCCCATTGAGACCAGGAGCACATAAGGGGACCAGCTTGAAAGTGCTGTTTCACCCAGCTCACTGAGCACAGGGACATATAAGGGGATCAGCTGGAAAGTGCTGATTGACCCAGTCTGCTCAGATTTCCTCTGTTAGTGTGTGTGTGTGTGTGTGTGTGTGTGTGTGTGTGTGTGTGTTCATCTAGTTCTAGGGCTGGAGGAACCCAGCCCCGGGGAGCCTAGGTCCTGCAATATAGCTCCACTGGGAGGGGACTTGCAGAAGGAAGGAGCAGAACTCCATATGACACACACAAGTGACATAAGTAACGCATTAATAGAATTACAGAAACCAACCCCCCAGAAAAGGAACCCAAATAAATGAGCATACCCCAAAGTAACGGGCACATTTGGTAACACTGGCTAACAGTCACTGATGTACCTATCCTCCATGAAATCATCTAGTTCTTTTTCAAAGCTGTAATACTCTTGGCCTTCACAACATCCTCTGGCAAAGAGCTTCACAGGTTGACTGTGTGTTGTGTGAAGAAATACTCCCTTTCCTTTCTTTAAAACCAATGCCAATTAATTTCATTGGGGGATCCCTACTTTTTGTATTATGAAAAAGAGTAAACAACATTTCCTTACTTACATTCTCCACACCATTCATTATTTTATAGACCTCTCCCATACCCCAGTTAGTTGCCTCATTCCCAAGTTGCAGATACCCACTCGTATTCATGTCTCCTCATACGAAAACACTTCTTTACATTATTACCTATAATCACTTAAAGAAGCGATCTTTGGCTAATTAATAAATCTGTTTTATATTTTTTTTTACATAATAATGTTGTTTGAAATCTGCTCATGGTGATGCATTGCCCACTGAGGGATGTGCAGGCAGGGAAATAAATTTATCCTGGTCAGGCTTTTGGACAGGGCAAGATGGTTCAGCTCTTGGTCCTAGGCTGTGGAGCTGGGGGAACGGCCTGGAGATTCTCTCTTCTAGTTTCATGGATGGCCAGTGAAAGCATTCGTGTAACTGCAGCTGGGTGTGTCTCTGTCTCTATATGGTTGTGTAAGTGAAAGACCTGAGAGTATTGCAGCTTGTCACAGCCTCAGAGTGTGAGAGGAGGCTCAGATTGCTATGCCACAGGGCTCAGTGTTCCCCAGTTCAAGGTTGGACCCCAGAGAATTTCATCACCACTCCCAGCCTCAAGTGAACAGGTCCTGCAGAACTATGAGTCCATTTCCCCATTGTCACAGGGTCACCTATTGAATGAGAGACCATGGCTATGGAAGCAAAGTCAGGACACTTGGGTTCTGTTGGTCCATCTCTGTCTGACTTTGGCCAAATTATGTCTCTCCCTGCCTCAGTTTACCGATCAGTGAAATGGGGATGGTTTATACTGACTTTCCCTTACTAGGTGTTTTGAAGGTCCCTCAATGAAAGGTGCTACACAGTATGATGATAATAACTGATAAGAAGCACTGATCTCTAATGCTTTAGAGACAGCCCCATGTGTTTCCTGTAAGTGCTTCTCTCTCCTTTTAGTCAACTTTCTCCAGATCTCTCTGTCTACTATCTACCCATCTGTCCTGAGAATTTACAGGATTTCAGATCCTCTGGAGAGTTAGACATTATCCCTAGTTTTTCACTCATCAACTATTCTTTTTAAGTATAAACACAAATATACAGAGCAGCCAATTCCTCCCTGACTCAGCACAGAGCCCAGGAGTTCTCATCTCCCTTTGGGAAGATTCATTAATTACTGTTTACTCCTAAATCTGGACAATTAGCAACGAAGGGGAGACCTGTTCCTCCACAGCCTGTTTACATCCAGATGTTCCCTTCTCTAGAGGCAGAGCAAACCCCACTGGGAATACAGGGAGCTCTGTTATAAACTGTGCACAGCTCTGTCGGCTCTCGGCGTGGGATGCTGCTGCAAATGTTGGATTTAGAGAGGTGTGGGTCAGGGATACCTGAGGGGGATTCCTAGGGAGAACACTTCCATCCCGAATTCACAGACACCCATCTCTTGCTGAGGAACTCACCTGATCGACAAACTCTGTGCAAGGTGAGTGTGGAGGGATGGAGAGTAAGTCTGTGGCCCTTTCGCTCACAGAAACATGACACATCCCAGGGCCTTTGCCATAAGTGAGGAATGCGCCAAAGAATCACTGGCCAAAAGGTCACTCTTTTCTGTGCACCCCTGCTCAGCCCTCCTGATAGACTACAGCCCCGAGGTGGTGCATTTTAGTGGCACAGTGAATTGTTCAGGATGAAAGATGTTGTTAGATGTGCAACACAAGGCCAAATTCTGAGACCATGGCCCGTACAGTGCTCAGGCTCTAGTGAGGCAAATCTCCCCTTGGAGCAAAACCTGACTACAGATGTCAGGACCCAGCTGTGTGCTAATGCACAGACACTGTCATCCGCTCCTCTTGCATTTCGGGGCTCTGTCTGTTAAAGGGGTCAGAGCTGTTACCTGACTTTAATCTGCTGGAAGGTTTGGAACTAGAACAACAATGAGAATTTTACCACATGGGTAACACATAATTTTCCCCAGCTTCATTCCAGTACTTGGCTGAATTGTTATTCCTGAATCATCCAAAAACTATTCTGCTCGAAGCAGCACCCTGCATGGGAAATCTCAGTCCAAATACTGAAAATTTAGCAAACTTATAAGCAACTGAAAATGAGGTCCTGTAGTGGAAGGTGTCAGAGAGCCTTAATGACAGATGATGCTGCTGAAACCACCTACGTTGGCCAACCATTTCTGAATCCCATTCTTCTGTGCTCTTTGCCCCAGTGATGTTGGTAGCAAGCACTTCTACAGCTCAAATAAAAATTATGTTAGCAACTACCTAATATCAATTTTATATGTTCAGATTTTCAATTTAACTAAATATTCCCTTGTTAATGTTTGAGACACAATATAAATGCCTGATCTACTTTCTTTAACAATTGATCTACAGTTTTTAAGGTCAGAAAGAACCATTTGATCATCCAGTCTGAGCTCCTGAAAAAAAATTGACCCATTAAATTTCACTCCGTTACTGCTGTATTGAGCCAAAATACCAATGTGTGACTAATGCCTTGTCTACACTAGGATTTTACATCAGAAAATGATAGAGCCATACAGTTATAAGGGAACACAGAAGACAGCTTGTCTAACCCCCTGACAAGACGCAGGATTTGTTTTGTCTTGGTCCTCTAACACTGATGGCTACCCACATGTCATTGGAAAACCTCCACAGAAGAAGCTTCCATGACTTCCCTGGAGTCTGTTTCATTGGCGTCCTGTAATTAAAGTTCGGAAGATTTCATTGAAATTTAATATATATCTAATATGCTCTAATTTTAACCCATTGCCAACTATCCTGCCCCTCTGTGGTAAGACAGAATAACTTTCGTCCAGCTTTTTATGGTATTGTTTCAAGTATTTGAAGACCCCCCATCATGTTCCCATTAATCTCTTTTCAAAAAAATAAAAAAAATAAAAATGGGTTCCTTTGGCGTGCTCATACTATTTGCATTCCATCCCTTGTGTAACATTCGTTACTTGCCTATGAATCCTTTGCAGGTCTTCTTCATACTTTCTATATATTGATCAGCAAAGTTAGACACAGAACTTCAGTTGAGATCTAGCCCACACTGAGTAGAGAATACTAGCATTTACCATGACTTGCATGTTATACTTCTGTTAATATAAACTACCATTGCATTTGCCTTTTTGAAACATTTTTCCTAATGTCCAACCTAAACCTCCCTTTCTGTAATTTAAGCCCATTGCTTCTTGTTTTTCCTTCAGAGGTTAAGTAGAACATTTTTTCTCCTTCCTTGTAAAAACCTTTTACATAGTTCAAAACCGTTATCATGTCCCTTCACAGTCTTCTCTTTTGTAGACTAAAGAAACCAAGCTCTTTTAGTCTTCCCTCATAGGTCATGTTTTCAAGACCCCAAATAATCCTTTTCTTTAGTATTTCAAAATCATTTTGAATGTTTAAAAATTCTCCAAAGACCTGCAACCCCTCCCAACTTGATATCATCTGCAAACTTAATAAGTGTATTCTCTATGCCATTATCTAAATAGTTGATGAAGAATTGGAAAGAGGAGGACCCCAAACTGATCCTTGTGGAAACCACCTGTTACGCCCTTCCAACATCACTGTGAAACACTGATAAGTACTCGCTGGGAGTGGTTATCTGACCAGTTGTGCATCCACTTTATAGTAGCTCCATCTATGTTTTATTTTGCTAGTTTCTTAACGAGAAGGTCATGCTAGACTATCCAGCATTCCAGTATTCCATGATCTTCTGTCTTCCATGACTCTTCAGAGATAATAGCTAATGCCTCAGATATCTCCTCAGTCAGTTCCTTCACAGTGTTCTAGGATTCATTTAATCCAGCCTCCATGACTTGCAGACTTGTAACTTTTCCAAGTAACTTGTAATTTGTTCTTTCCCTATTGTAGCATCTGAACCAATCAAATTCTCACTGGCATTCTCGAGGTTAGGTGTCTTAACACTACCAACCTTCTTAGTGAGAACTATATAGTGAAGTCCTTAAGCACACCTGCCATTTCCACGTTTATTTTAATTGTTTTTCACTCTTCATTTAGTAAGGGACATACCATATCTTTGGTCTTCTTGCTTCTAAGGTATTTGTAGAATGTTTTCTTGTTTCCCTTTTCAGGTCTCAGGTAAGTCTGATCTTTTGTGGTTTGGCCTTTCTAATTTTGCCCCTACATACATGTATCCTTTGTAATTTAACCTTGTTTAGACATTTTGTAGGATCCTTTTTTCTTTTTAAAATCATTCAAGATCTCCTGGTTAAGGTACTGTCGTCTCTTCCCATACTTCCTATATTTCCTACGCAGTTCGCTATTGTGCCCTGTGATGCGGCAAGGCCAGATGGGTATAGGAAAGTGCTAAGGAATAGATATGTTAGTCTCAGGCTAAACAAATCCCTGGTATCCTTGGAACCTTCTAGAAAGGAGTAGAAACAGCTAGCCTGATTGGGACACCTGAAGCCAATCAGGGACTGGCTGAAATCACTTAAAAGCCTCCCAGTTAGTCAGGTGAGCTGTGGGTGTCAGGAGCTGTGGAAGGAAGTTGTACTGTTGGTGAGACTGAGTGGTGGACAACATATCATACACAAGGAAGGAGGCCCTGAGGTAAGGGTGAAGTGGAGTTTGAAGAAGAGGGGACTGCAATGGGGAAGTAGCCCACGGAATTGTTTTATGTTTTGTGGATAAAAAGTCAGCCATCTTAGCTGATGATATTAGGGTCCCTGGGCTGAAGCCCGGAGTAGAGGGTGGGCCCAGGCTCCCACCATTCTGCCTCCCCTAATTAGTCTCTAAGATTGGGAGACAATAGAGACTGTGCCAGGAAGGATAGCTTCTCCTCACTGGCTTATGATGAAAATGTCTCAATAGTCTGTGACCTTGTCTCTAGAGAGAGAAGGGCTATGTGGAGGGTCACGGTGAGCCTCTGAGGCTAGTGAAAATCCGCCAGGAAAGGCAGGATCCACGAAGATAAGGACAGAGCTTTGTCACAGTCCTTAGAATAATGGAATATCATAGAATCATAGAATATCAGGGTTGGAAGGGACCTCAGGAGGTATCTAGTCCAACCCCCTGCTCAAAGCGGGACTAATCTTACTAATGTCTTTACTAATGTCTCTCTGAAAAATGGCCAGCTATCGTCTATTGGTTTTTCCCCTTAGACATCAATCCCATAAGATCTTGCTACCAGCTCCCTGAGTTTGCTCATGTCTGCCTTCTTGAAATCCATTGTCTTTATTTTGCTGATCTCCCTCCTACCATTCCTTAGAATCCCTACCTCTATCATTTCATAAAGTTGTTCACTTTGTTGACTGTGGAATCATACGTTTTCCACTATCTAATCAACTGCTATCAAAGAATTACCAATATTCATTCATATTTTCCTGTCTAAATTTTTCCTCTCAATCAGTTTTGCCAACAATTTTCCTCAGCTTTGGGGAAATAGTCGTCTTGGCGCAATAACTGACAGTTATTGGTACTGGTACTGGTTGGGAACTGTCCATTTTAATGTAAATCAGTTTCAACTTTTATTTTCCTCTCCTTTATCATATGCTGTCTTCTTTGTCTCTTGTGTAAACTAAAGAGTCCCAGACTTTCCTTTCTGTTTGCATATGGCAGCCTCCCCCACTTTCAGACCCTTACTTGGAAATCCTTTAACATATACTATATCCTTAAGAGAGACTGGGTGACCAAATCTGAGCACATAACCCAAACATGTTACTCTCCATCCCATATCTTAGGGATCTGAACATTGCTTTTGTTTTGTCTGCTTCTGTGAATGAGCAGGTGTTTCCTTTGAGCTACTATCAATGGTGCCCAGATCTTTTTTCTCATGTATGTTCCAGTTGGGATGCATCTCACGGCACATGTCTTCCCAATTTTTTTTCCCCCTCTCTGATTTTGAGCAACTGGATGAACGGGGAATATTTTTCAGTACGGACTTCCTATCCTGGCTCTCATTACATTAAGGAACAATGATGAATAACCAGTATCCACCCTTGTGTTTCCTTCAGAGGCCTTTCTTTAGGGGTCCCTCACAACTAAGTGTAGGAATTATATATGAAATTGGATTCAGTAGGTCATTGTTCATAGTTGTTTTCTCAGAATAATGAAAATGTAATTTTAAGTGTTTGAAGCGTGATCAGTCTCCTTCTTCCATCAGAATAGCCTCCGCCATTGCATACAATGTCTCATACCAACATTGTCTCTCCTTTCAGGCATTTCTTCTTCGACCATCACCTGAGAACCAGGGAACACACAGAAAGTTAGGTGAACATACAGTAAAGGCAGAAGACACCATTTTACCTCAGAGTTGGACACTTCTCCCCTCCTGCATGTCAGACGCAAACACAACCGACTTCACCAGCCCCTCCACCTTCATCCTACTTGGAATTCCTGGCCTAGAGACAGCCTATAGATGGATCGCCATTCCCTTTTGTGGGATGTATGTCATAGCTGTCTCGGGGAACTTCACCATCCTGCTCATCATAAAGAGGGAGACGAGCCTCCACGGGCCCATGTTCTATTTCCTCTGCATTCTGGCCGTCACCGACCTACTCACATCCACATCCACTGTGCCCAAAATGCTGAGCATCTTCTGGTTCAATTCCAGGGAGATCAGTTTCAGTGCCTGCCTCACCCAGATGTACTTCATTCTGTCTTTCTCAGGGATGGAGTCAGGAATCCTTGTGGCCATGGCTTTTGATCGCTACATGGCCATCTGCAATCCTCTGAGATATTCCACCATCTTGACAAACTCTGTTGTGGCCAAGATAGGCCTGGCCGTGGTGCTGCGCAGTTGCATAATCTCATTACCCTACCCCTTCCTGGCGAGGCAGTGGCCATATTGCAGAACTAACATCATTCCATATTCTTACTGTGGGAATATGGCTGTGGTGACGCTGGCCTGCGCTGACATCAGCATCAGTAGTTACTATGGCCTCTTTGATCTTTTCTTTCAGATCATCATGGATGTGTTTTTTATCGCTGTGTCCTATATTCTGATCCTCCGGGCCATCTTCCGCCTCCCGACAAAGGATGCCCGGCTCAAAACTTTTGGGACCTGCATCTCTCATCTTTGTGCCATCTTAGTTTTATACTCTCCAGATTTCCTCTCCTCTCTCATTGAGCGGTTTGACCACAATGTGCAACAGCATTTCCTCGTTCTCTTTGCCAGTGTGTCCCAGCTGGTGCCCCCTGTGGTACATCCCATTGTTTATGGAGTTGGGACCAAACTGATCCGGGACAGGCTGCTCCAGCTCTTTACTCATAAGGAAACCTAAATATTTCTCCTTGTGCTCCAGCTCATGAACCATTGCTCTCTTGCTTACCTCTAACAACAGAAACCTTCACGCCAAGCACCAAGGCCCTGAAGCTTGCTTTAGCTTGGTTTCCCGAGATTTTCCAGTTGATTTAGCTCAGCCTTCCCAGACCTCCCCCTTGGGTCTACTCTGTTTCCAGATTCTCCTTTTTGAGTCACATGATCACAAAACCAAACAGCCCCAGGTCTTGCAAAAGTGGTTCTGTGACACATGGCCAGAAAGAGTTAAGCAACTTGCAGTCTATCGACCCAGATTCATCCTTTGGAGATAGGTTAGAAAGGGATGTAAATGGTAATTAGGGGTATTTCATATTAGACAAGCTAGAGCTTCTAAATATAAACTTGTATTATTAAAGAAGTGGAAGAAGTAAGTAACTCTAGCAGTCTATGTTTACCGACAACTTGTACGAGGTTAACAGTGCAACCAAAGAATTCCTGTCTAGAGTTATTCAGTTCATTCAGAGGTGAAAATTAAATATTATTAGATGGATCTTGAATGCAATAATATCACTTTCTATGTATCACTTTAAAGTTTCTTTGAAGTCTCTATAAACTGTTTAATGGACAATAACCTTATTTTAATCCCAGTAATTAATTACAAGTGATGATTAGGAAAAAGAAGGTTACTTCAAAAGCCTATTGTTCACCCAAGGGCTGCTGTGCTGCCCAGGAACTGTAGCAAGGGCTCTTGGAACTTGAGACTTTGTTATCTCAGATCTGCTTAAGATTCATCAGGGGAAGGTTCACTCACAAGACTCTGATCTCCACTTATATCCTGGACCACCCTGATAATGAATATTTCAGCACTGGACTGTAAGCTCTTGATTAATTCTGAAAGAATTCTGTGGATCTCTTAAGATCTCTAACTTAAAAACTCTAATCATGTCTCTGTATAGTTATCTTTTCACCAATATGCTCTCCCTTTTAAAATAAATCTTAGTTTAGTTCATAAAAATGGTTCTAAGTGCGTATTTGGATAGTATCTGAAATATTCATTTCCCTGGGAGGTGATGTGTAGAATCCTTCTGGATTGGTAGAACTTTATTATATGATGAACAAGATTTTCAGTAGACAGCATCATACTTGACTTGGCTGTCTGGGACAAAGCCCAAGGCTGGGCTGCTTTAAGGGAACTGTGTTTTGGCTTCTCTGCAAGCATTAAAACATTGTGAAAGCTGTTTTGTTGCTTCCTTAGTAAGTTCAAGTATACGAATAATCACCTGTTTTGGGGATTGTCAGGCCTGTTGTTTGAAGTTTGCCCTAATAGAGCAATCTCAGAATGGGGACCCCTGGAACTCCATTCACAGGTTGCTAAAACAATTCCTCTACTTTAGAGAGCAGAAGAGATACCCAGATCTAGGTAAACACAACACAACACAATATCTGTACACCATTTCCTTCCTCAGTGGACCTAAGAACGGCCATGTTGGCCTCTAGCTCAGTATTCTGACTTCCAACACTGGCCAATGTCCAATGCTCCAGAGGGAATGAAGAGAACAGAAAATTATCAAGTGATCCATCCCCCATCACCCTTTCCCAGCTTCCAGAAAACAGAGGGAAGGGACATCATCCCTGCCCAACCTGGCTAATAGTCGTTGATTGGCCTATCCCCCATGAATTCATCTAGGTCTTTTTACTTACTCTTGGCCTTCAGAACATCCTCTGGTAAGGAGCCTCACAGGTTGACTGTGTGTTGTGTGAAGAAATAATTCCTTTTGTTTCTTTAAAACCAATGTCAATTAGTTTCATTGGGGGAAATCTGTTCATGGTGATGCATTGTCCCTTGAGGTAGGTGCAGACTAGGAAATAAATTTATCCTGGTCAGGCTTTTGGCCAGCTCAAGATGGTTCAGCTCTGGGGAGCCAGGCTGATGATTTGGGGGGAACTGACTGGAGCCTCTCTATTCTTGGTTCATAGATGGTCAGTGAAAGCATTCAGGTAACTTCAGCTGGGTGTGTCACTCCCGGTGTATGGCTGTGTAAGTGCAAGACCTGAGGGGATTGCAGCTTGTCACAGCCTCACAGTGTGAGAGGGGCCCAGATTGGTATGCAAGTAGCTCGGAGGTCCCCAGTTGCAGGTTGCACCCCATGGAATTCCATCACAAACCCTCATCCTCTCCCAGTGAACAGGCCTTGAAGGATGGTGAGTCCATTTCCCCGTTTTCATGTGGTCACTTACTGACAGAGAGACCATGATTATGGAAGGGAAG
Source organism: Dermatemys mawii (assembly GCA_007922305.1). Lineage (NCBI taxonomy): Eukaryota > Metazoa > Chordata > Testudines > Dermatemydidae > Dermatemys > Dermatemys mawii. The sequence continues at coordinate 2,654,934 of ML677393.1, read as the reverse complement.
AGAGGACATTTGGTCACCGAGACCAGACGGCATTCACCCAAGAGTTCTGAAGGAACTCAAATGTGAAATTGTGGAACTATTAACTAGGGTTTGTAACCTGTCCTTTAAATCGGCTTCTGTACCCAATGACTGGAAGATAGCTAATGTAACGCCAATATTTAAAAAGGGCTCTAGAGGTGATCCGGGCAACCACAGACCAGTGAGTCTAATGACCGTAACGGGCAAATTAGTTGAAACAATAGTAAAGAATAAACTTGTCAGGCACATAGAAGAACATAAATTATTGGGCAAAAGTCAGCATGGTTTCTGAAAAGGGAAATCATGTCTTACTAACCTATTAGAGTTCTTTGAAGGGATCAACAAACATGTGGACAAGGGGGATCCAGTGGATGTAGTGTACTTAGATTTCCAGAAAGCCTTTGACAAGGTCCCTCACCAAAGGCTCTTACGTAAATTAAGTTGTCATGGGATAAGAAGGAAGATCCTTTCATGGACTGAGAACTGATTAAAAGACAGGGAACAATGGGTAGGAATAAATGATAAATTTTCAGAATAGAGAGGAGTAACTAGTGGTGTTCTCCAAGGGACAATCCTAGGACCACTCCTATTCAACTTATTCATCAGTGATTTGGAGGAAGGGGTAAACAGTGAGGTGACAAAGTTTGCAGATGATACTAAACTGCTCAAAGTAGTTAAGACCCAAGCAGACTGTGAAGAACTTCAAAAAGATCTCACAAAACTAAGTGGGCAACAAAATGGCAAATGAAAATTAATGTGGATAAATGTAAAGTAATGCACTTTGGAAAAAATAACTCCAACTATACATACAATACGATGGGGGCTAATTTAGCTACAACTAACCAGGAAAAAGATCTTGGAGTCATCGTGGATAGTTCTCTGAAGATGTCCATGCAGTGTGGAGCAGCAGTCAAAAAAGCAAACAGGATGTTAGGAATCATTAACAAAGGGATAAAAAAAATACAGAGAGTATCTTATTGCCCTTATACAAATCCATGGTGCACCCACATCTTGAATACTGTGTACAAATGTGGTCTCCTTATCTCAAAAACCTTATACTGGCATTAGAAAAGGTTCAGATAAGGGCAACTAAAATGATCAGGGGATTGGAACGGGTCTCATATGAGGAGAGATTAAAGAAGCTAGGACCGTTTAGCTTGGAAAAGAGGAGACTAAGGGGAGATATGACAGAGATATATAAAATTATGAGTGGCGTGGAGAAAGTGAATAAGGAAAAGTTATTTACTTGTTCCCATAATAGAAGAACTAGGGGCCACCCATTGAAATTAGTGGGCAGCAGGTTTGAAACAAATAAAAGGAAGTTCTTCTTCACACAGTGCACAGTGAACCTTTGGAACTCATTGGCTGAGGAGGCTGTGAAGGTTAGGATTATAACAGGGTTTAAAAGAGAACTGGATAAATTCATGGAGGCTAAGTCCAATAATGGTTATTAGCCAGGCTGGGTAAGGAATGGTGTCCCTAGTCTCTGTTTGCCAGACAGGGGTGATGGATGGCAGGAGGGAGATCACTTGATCTTTATCTGTTAGGTTCACTCTCTCTGGGGCACCTGGCATTGGCTACTGTTGGTAGACAGGATACTGGGCTGGATGGACCTTTGGTCTGACCCAGTACGGCCTTTCTTATGTTCTTATGTTCTGTCAGTCAGTCTCCGTCTGACCTTGGACAAGTCCTGTCTGCCTATGCCTCAGTTTACCAATCAGTGAAATGGGGATGGTTCATAGTGACTTTCCCTTGCTAGGTGTTTTGAAGAGCCCTCAATGAAAAGTGCAACACAGTATGATGATAGTAACTGATAAGAAGTACTGATCTCTGATCCCTTAGCAACAGCACCATGTGTCTGCCGTAAGTGCTTGTGTCTCCTCCTAGTCAATTTTTTCCATATCTCTCTGTCTACTATATGCCCATCTATCCTGAGATTTTACAGCTTATCAGATCCTCTGGAGAGTTAGACATTATCCCTAGTTTTCTTAATCATCAGCTATAATTTTGAAATATATACAAATAAATGTACAGAGCAGCCAATTCCTCTTTGACTCAGCACAGAGCCCACAAGTTCTCATCTTCCTTTGGGAAAGTTCCTTAATTACTGTTTACTCCTGAAGCCGGATAATTAGCACTGAAGCGGAGACATGCTTGTCCACAACCTGTTTACATTAAGATCCTCCCTTCTCCCCTAGAGGCTGAGTGAACCCCACTGGGATTGCACAGAGCTATATTGTAAACTGTGCAAACCCCTCTTTTGGCTCTCGATGTGGGATGTTGCTTCAAATGCTGGACTGAGAGAGGTGGGGGACACTGTTTTCTGAGGGGGATTCCTAGGGAGGACACTTCCATCTCCGAATTCACAGTTATCCACCTCTTGTGGAGGAGCTCACCTGATCAAGGAACTCTGCGCAAGGTGGGTGTGGTGGGATAGAGAGTAAGTCTGTGGTCCTTTCCACTCTGCACTAGCATGACACATCCCAGGGCACTTGCCCTAAGTGATGATTTTTCCAAAGAATCACTGGGCAAAATGTCACTGATTTCTGTGCATCCCTGTTCATCCCGCCTGATGAACTTAAACACCAAGGTGGCTGCATTTCAGTGCCACAGTGGATCCTTCAGGATGAAAGAGGTTAGGAGATGTGCAATAGACGGCCAAATTCTGAGTCCACAGCTCATACATTGCTCAGGCCCCAGTGAGGCAAAACTCCCCTTGGAGCAAGAACTGAATACAGATGTCAGGAGCCAATTTCATGTTTATGCACCGACACTGTCACCGTCTCCTCTTGCATTTCAGGGCTCTGTCTGTTAATGGGTCATGGGGACAGGGGCTGCTAACTGACTTTTATCTGCTGGAAAATTGGAAGTGCTAGGGCTACTCCGTAGAACAATAATGAGAATTTTCAACATGGGTAACACATACGTTCTCCGAGCTTCATTCCAGAACTTGGTTGAATTGTTATTCCTGAAACATCCAAAGACTATTCTGCTCGAATCAGACACCCAGCATGGGAAATGTCAGTCCGAATATCTAAAATTTAGCAAACTTATAATCAACTGAAAATGAGGTCTTGTAGTGGAAGGTGTCAGACAGCCTTAACTACAGGTGATGTCACCAGCACTAACTACAATGGACAATCTATTTGTGAATCCCATTCTTCTATGTTCTTCACTCCAATAATGTTGGTATAAAAGAGTTTTACAGGCCAAGTATGATTTATGTTAGCAATTACCTTTTCTCAAATTGTGCTGAGACTTTCAATTTAACTAAATATTCCCTTGGTAATGTTATGAGACACATTAAGTGTAAACAGGGCTGGCTCCAGGCAACAGCCTAGCAAGCAGGCGCCTGGGTCAGCAAACGGCAGGGGGCGGCATTCCCGGCTCTGTCAGGGCGGCACTCAGGCGGCTTTTCACTGCTGTTTTCTGCGGCAGCTCCACTGCTCTTCCGTCTTCAGCTGCACACCTGCGGCAGCTTTCTTTTTCCTCACCACTTGGGGTGGCAAAAAAGGTAGAGCCAGCCCTGAATATAAATAACTGATCTATTTTCTTTAGCGATAGATCCATCGGGTTTAAGGTCAGAAGGGACCGTTTGATCATCCAGTCTGACCTCCTGTAAAACACAGGCCCGTTAAATTTCACTCAGTTATGGCTGTATTGAGCCGAAAGACCTGTGTGTGACTAAGGCCTGGTCTACCCTAGGATTTTACATTAGAGAATGATACAGTCCTGGAGTGTATAAGAGAGCGCAGAGGAAAAGATGCAGGATTTGTTTTGTGTTCCACATCTAAGACTGGTGGCCATTCACACCTTTTGAAAATCACCATGGAAGGAGCTTCTCAGAGAGTCTGTTTCATTGGCCTCCTGTTCTTAAAGTTAGGAAGATTTTCCTGAAATTTAATTTAAATCTGCTATGCTGGAATCTTAACCCTTTGCATCTTGTCCTGCCCCTCTGTGGTAGCCATTCAAGTATTTGAAGACCACTATCATGTTCCCCATTAATCTCCTCTTTTCCAAATAAACATACTGGTTCCTTCAGCTTGCTCATATGATTTGAATTCCATCCCCTACCAGAAGACAGAACAAGGAGTAATGGTCTCAAGTTGCAGTGGGAAAGGTTCTAATCCCATACGAGCTTTTCCATTGTTTCTTAACCTTGTCAATTCTTTTATCCAAAAAAAAAATCCCTTTATTTTTAATACTTTACATTTAACACAGGGATTGATATAAAACTTTTCTAGGATTTCTCTTGTTTTAATATACTTAATAATCTCCTTTTTGTGATTCATAGCCCTGCCAAACATGGACTTTTCCCTGATATCTTAACATACCCTGTCAATTTTCTTAGTTTTCAATTTCTGTTCTTGGCTATCAATTTTCCATTTACCCTGTTTTTTACATATTGCTTCCTCCCTTCTCCCAAATTCCTGACTTCACTTTACCACTGAACTGGGTTTTCTCCAAAATTGTTCACATTGTTAACTGTGGAATCATGAGTTTTCTGGTATCTAATAAACTATTATCAAAGAATTACCAATTTTAATTTATATTTTTCTGTCTACATTTTTCCTCTCAATCAGTTTTGCTGCCAATTTTCTTCAGCTTTGGGGAATTAGCCCTCTTGAAGCACTAAGTGTCTATGGATAGTACTGGTTGGGAACTGTCTATTTGAGTGTAAATCAGTTTCATTTTTTATTTTCCTCTCCTATATCATATGCTCTCTTCTTTGTCTCTTGTGTAAACTAAAGAGCCCCAGACTTTTCTTTCTGTTTGCATATGTCAGTGTCCCCCACTTTCAGACCCTGTCTTGGAAATCCTTTTATATATGCTATATTCTTAAGAGAGACTGGGTGACCAAATCTGAACACATATTCTGAACATGAATCAGAGGGGTAGCTGTGTTAGTCTGGAATTGCAGAAGTGACAAAGAGTCCTGTGGCACTTTAAAGACTAACTAAAGTTTTAGAGCATAAGCTTTCATGGGCTAATACCCACTTTGTCGGATGTGTGCAGAGGAAGAATCCAGGGGCAGGTATAAATAGGTAGGTAAGAGCCAGGTTAAAGATAACAGGGTCGGCCCAATGAGGCTGAACCAGCTGTTATCTCCCTGATTAGAGATACCCTCCCTGATTAGAGTTACTCTCCCTGATTAGAGATAACAGCTGGTTCAGCCTCATTGGACCCACTCTGTTATCTTTAACCTGGCTCTTGCCTACCTATTTATTCCTGCCCCTGGATACTTCCACTGCATGCATCCAATGAAGTGGGTATTAGCCCACGAAAGCTTATGCTCTAATACTTTAGTTAGTCTTTAAGGTGCCACACGACTCTTTGTCATATTCTGAACATGTTATATCCTCCATCCCATATCTTAGGGACCTGAACATTGCTTTGCTGTCAGGGCTTTGGAGTGGCGCCCGGAGCTGGAGTGCAGAGCAACGGAGCTGCAGGATTTTGCCTGGAGCTGGAGCAGAGCCGGAGCACTGCTCTGAAGCCCTGTTTTCCATTGTCCATTGCTGTGCATGAGCAGGTGTTTCTCTTGAGCTGCTATCAATGGTGCCCAGGTCTTTTCCCTGAGCTATGTTCTAGTTGGGATATTTCTCTCAGCACACGTCTTCCCAAAAGTTTGGTCTTTTCCTCCTCTCTGATTTATCTAGGCAAATCTTGTTTTTTTTTTCCCACTATCAGATTTCAGCAACTGGATGAATGGGGAATTCCCTACAGTATGGAATCCCTATACTAGTTCTGAATGCATTAAGAAACAATGATGGATAAACAGTATCCACACTTGTTTCCTGCTGGTGCCTCTTAGGGTTCCCCTGCCACAAAGTCTAAGAATTATTAACGCAGGGAACACCACAAAATATGGAATTGGATTTATTAGGATCATTGTTCATAGTTATTTTCTCTGAATTTTGAAAACGTCATTTATCAGCATGTGAAGAGTGATTGATCTGCTTCTGCCATGAGAATAGCCTCTAATAGCGCATGCAGTGCCTTATATTAACGTTGTCTCTCCATTCAGGCATTTCTACTGCGACCGTCACCCGAGACCCTGGGAACACACAGAACGTCAGGGGAACATAGGGTACATGCAGGAGACACCCTTATGACTCAGAGTGGGACACCTTCTCCATTATGCCATGTCAGAATCCAACACAACCAACTTCACTAACCCCTCCACCTTCATCCTCCTAGGCATTCCTGGCCTGGAGGCAGCTTATATCTGGATCTCCATCCCCTTCTGTGCTATGTATGCCATAGCTGTGTTGGGGAACTTTACCATTCTGTTCATTGTGAAGAGGGAGACGAGCCTCCACAGTCCCATGTACTATTTCCTCTGTATGCTGGCTGTCACCGACCTGGTCATGTCCACATCCACCGTGCCCAAAATGCTGAGCATCTTCTGGTTCAATTCCAGAGAGATCAGTTTTGGTGCCTGTCTCACTCAGATGTATTTGGTTCATGCCTTCTCAGGGATGGAGTCAGGAATCCTTGTGGCCATGGCTTTTGATCGCTACGTGGCCATCTGCAATCCTCTGAGACATTCCACAACCCTGACAAACTCTGTAGTAGCCAAGATAGGCCTGATCGTGGTGCTGCGCAGTGGCATACTCACATTACCCTACCCCCTCCTGGCAAGGCAGTGGCCATATTGCAGAACCAACATCATCCCCAACATCTATTGTGGTCATATAGCTGTGGTGAAGCTGGCCTGCTCTGACATCCGTATCAGCAATTATTATGGTCTGTTTGATCTTTTCACTGTAATCGGAATGGATGTGTTTTTTATCGCTGTGTCCTATGTTCAGATCCTCCGGGCTATCTTCCACCTCCCAACAAAGGATGCCCGGCTCAAAACGTTTGGGACCTGCATCTCTCATCTTTGTGCCATCTTTGCTTTGTACATCCCAATTTTCTTCTTCTCTCTTACACAGCGGTTTGGCCACAATGTGCCACTCCATTTACGTGTTCTCATTACTAGTGTGTACCAGGTGGTGCCCCCCATGCTACACCCCATCATTTACGGGGTGAGGACCACACAGATTCGGGTCAGGCTGCTCCTGCTCTTTACTCATAAAGAGACCTAAATATTTTCTCCTTTTGTTCTGGCTCTCAGATTGAGCTCTGTGCAGAGCTGGCTGGTGCACGGTGCTGGGTCCCCTTCCCTGAATCACTGACTGGACATACAGAGAGACATTAAATCCTTTCCTGTCCTCACTGTGCTGTGTCAATGTGATGATCTGGGGAATCCATCAACGTAAACTACACTGGGTTGCCACTTTTCTAATTGCTGGTAGCTGGATCCCTGAAATTGCCGTCTTGACCCATCTCTTCTCTCAAGCCTCGATCCTGCTGGGTGTCCAGCCTCCAGCCCAGTAGAGCTGCTGGAGGAGGGGAAGAGCCCAGGCTGCCACAGGTGGTGCAGCAGAAGAATCCATCAGCTCATGCTTCCCTGAGCCCTAACTGCAGCCAGAGAGTGGAGGCGGGATCTGAGAGGGGAGGGGGCGGAGAAGCCCTACTCATTTTGTCTCCTCCATCTTCTATACTGCTGCTGAACGAGGATTGTCTCATTTCTCCTGTCCTTGTACAAACCTCGAGGGTTTCTTTGTCTCCACTCCCTCACCCTATAGGGGATGCTCTCTTCCCTCCCCCGTTTCCCTTTCTGGAGATATAAATGGGTTGCATAGCACCACTGGTACAGTTGCCACACCAGTGGTCTTCTCCCTCTTTGACCATCTCTGTAGGCAACAAGATTATAGCAGGGGCCCAGCCAGCAGATTATCATGGGTCCACGACAGCGTCCCACACTGTGCTGCAGGATGAGCATCACCTTATTCTGGTGCACACCTGTGGTTTCAAAGATAAGGTGAAGCTCCCTGGGGAGACTGCCATCTCATCTTCTGGGCCACAAGGGCTGTTTTAGGGGAGTGGAGGGGAACTGAGGGGCTGTACATCCTAGTCTACCAGTGGGCCCGCAACTTCTATGACAATCCTTCCAGGTTCGTCAGTGATTATTGCAACTCCAGCTGTGGATCCATCTGCCAAGAGGATCCTCCTCAGCCCTCAGAATGAAGCCAACCATCTTTTCAACCCTGAACACCAGAGGCTCTAGGTTGGGTCTCCACAGTTGCCATGTCCTCTCCTCCCCTTGTGACGTAGGGACTCTGTGGTTGCGTGTAGGAAACCCACCTGGATCCAGCCCCCTTATGTAGTTGGCAGCTGAAGTGGAGGGACTGGGTATATTTCAGACACCTCAGTGCTCATTCAGCTGGAGTGATCACCATGTTCTCTCCTGACTTATATCCTGAGATGCTGGGAGTGGCTGATGTCATGTCATGTTGTCTGCTGCACCTCCAAGCCTGTATGAAGGGGCTGACATTGCATCTGCTCAACATCTAACCCATGAATGCAGACCAAGAGTGGGTGCGTTTGTATCAACAGGTGTCTTCCTCCCTCGGCACTTTGGATCCTCACTAGTGCTTGAGCCTGGGTGTGGATTTTAATACCATCTTTGAGAAATAGGGGATCGAAAGCAGCAAGGACGCTGCAGGCATCCTCAGAGAGATCGTCAATCATCACTCTCTGGTGGACGTGTGGCACGAAAACACCCATATGACAATTCCACCTTTAACTAAGTCCAGGTCATGCCACTCCTCCGTCATTCAGCCATCTCAGTACTTGGCCCACCATTGGTGGCCATGGTGGCCTCTCTCATCCCAGAGCTCACCTGGGACTCTTCACCCTTCAGATACATCTGCTCACAATCCAGGAGATGGGGGCCAACTTATTGCCTACGGCTCAGCTTTTCCTTGAATGGGTCCTACAAGAGGGTCCTCCCCACCCACCCCTCATCCCAGGACCTCTGGAATTCTTAACTGGGCTCCTCTTCCATGAGTTCCTGCAATCCCGTCCCTTTCATAACCCGAGCTATCTGCATACCCTGAGCCTGTTCATTACCGAATTCCACCAAGAGAACAACTTTACACGCTCATGCTCTACACACTTCACTTTCTCAGCCCTGGTCTACTCTACAAGTTTAGGTTGAATTTAGCAGTGTTAGATTGATTTAACCCTGCACCCGTCCACATGACAAAGCCATTTTTTTTTACTTAAAAGGCTCTTAAAATCGATTTCTGTACTCCTCCCAGAAGAGGGGACTAACACTGAAATCGACATCACCGGGTCGAATTTGGCATAATGTGGACACAATTTGAGGATATTGGCCTCCGGGAGCTATTCCAGTGTTCTCCATGGTGACTGCTCTGGACAGCACTTTCAACTCAGATGCACTAGCCAGGTTCACAGGAAAAGCCCAAGAACTTTTGAATTTCATTTCCTCTTTGGCCAGCATAGCGAGTTCATCAGCACAGGAGACCATGCAGTCACAGAATCACAAAAGCGCTCCAGAATGGACCGAACAGGAGGTGCTGGATCTGATCGCTGTATGGGGAGATGAATCCATGCTGGGAGAACTCCAATTGAAAAGACAAAATGCCAAAACATATGCCAAAGTCTCCAAGGGAATGATGGACAGAGGCTACAACAGGGACCCGCAGAAGTGCCACATGCAAATTAAAGAGCTTAGGGAAGCGTACCAGAAAACCACACAGGCAAATGGAAGGTCTGGTTCAGAGCCCCAGACACACTGCTTCTATGATGAACTGCATGCAATTCTAGGGGGAGCCCCTACCACTACCCCACCCATGTCCATGGACACCTGCAAGAGGAGAGTCTCACGCAGCAGGGATGAGGATTTTGGGGATGAGGAAGATGAGGAGGAGGAGGAGGAGTTTGAGGATAGCACACAGCAGGCAAGCAGAGAGACCGTTCTCCCCAACAGCCAGGAACTTTTTATCACCTTAGATCCAATCCACTCCTAACCCTCCCAAGGCTAGCTCCCAGACTGTGAAGCTGGAGAAGGAACCTCTGGTGGGTATACTTTTGTAAATATAATACATGCTTTAAAAGCAAGTGTGTTTAATTATTAATTTGCCCTGAAGACTTGGGATTCATTTGCAGCCAATACAGTACAGCTACTGGAAAAGTCTGTTAATGTGGCTGGGGATGGAGCGGAAATCCTCTAGGAACATCTCCATGAAGCTCTCCTGGAGGTACTCTAAAAGCCTTTACAGAAGGTTTCTGGGGAGAGCAGCCTTATTGTGTCCTCCATTGTAGGACACTTTACCATGCCAGGCCAGTAGCAAGTAGTCTGGTATCATTGCATAACAAAGCCTGGCAGTGTATGATCCTGGTGTTTGCTAGCATTCCAGCAACATCTGTTCTTTATCTCTTTGGAGAGTGATATCATTAATGGTCACCTGGTTGAAATAGGGGAATTTTATTAAGGGGACATTCAGAGGTGGCCATTCCTGCTGGACTGTTTGCCTGTGGCTGAAAAGAAATCCTTCCCGCAATTAGTCACGTGGTGCGTGGTGGGGGACGTTCATGCTGAGCTGTTCGTATTTGGTTACAAGGGATCTTCCCTGATACCAGCCACACAGTGGGGTGTTGCCCGGCCCTGTGTGTTTGATCTCTCACACCAAATTGGCAGGCACTCACTATAAGAGACAAAATGTGAACTTGCACTGAAAGCACGTGTTATATAATGTAAATATTTTGGTTTACCATGAAAGAGGATACCAATTGTTCTGTAAACTGTATCTTATTAAATACTACTCTCCCCTTTTTTCCTCCCACAGCTGCAAATGTTTTAACACTCCCCTTGTCATCTCCATCCCAGAGGCTAGCACAGATAAGAAGGCAGAAAAAACGCACGCGCAATGAAATGTTCTGTGAGGTCATGCAGTCCTCCACGACTGAAAGAGCTCAGCAGAATGCGTGGGGGCAAACAATATCAGAGTCCAGGAAAGTGGGAAATGAACACGAAGACAGAAGGGATGATCGAGATGAGAGGTGGTGGCAGAGTGTTGAGAGGAGACAGGATTCAATGCTGGGGCTACTGCGGGAACAAACTGCCATGTTCAGGCATCTGGTGGAGCTTCAGGAAAGGCAGCAGGATCACAGACCACCACTGCAGCCCCTGTGTAACCGCCACCCCTCCACCCCAAGTTCCATAGCCTCCTCACCCAGACTCCCAAGAATACGAGGGGGGAGGCTCCGGGCACCCAACCACTCCACCCCAGAGGACAGCCCAAGCAACAGAAGGCTGGCATTCAATAAGTTTTGAAGTGCAGTGTGGCCTTGTCTTTCCCTCCTCCCATCATCCACCACCACACCCAGTGCTTCCTTCTTTCCGCACCCATCCCGGGCTACGTTGGCAGTTATCCCCCTATTTGTGTGATGAATTAATAAAGAATGCATGACTTTGAAACAACAATGTTTTTATTGCCTCTGCAAGCGGTGATCAAGGTGGGAGGGCAGTTGGCTTACAGGGAACTAGAGTCAACCAAGGGGGTGGGTTTTCATCAAACAAAACAAACAGAACTGTTACACCATAGCCTGGCCAGTCATGAAACTGGTTTTCAAAGCTTCCCTAATGCGCAGCATGTCCTGCTGTGCTCTTCTAATTGCCCTGGTTCCTGGCTGTGCATAATCAGTGGCCAGGCTATTTGCCTCACCCTTCCACGCCACCATAAACGTCTCCACTTTACTGTCACAGATATTGTGAAGCACGCTGCAAGCAGCAATAACAATGAGAATATTGGTTTTGCTGATGTTTAACTGAGTCAGCAAACTGCACCAGCGTGCTTTTAAACATCCAGATACACATTCTACCACCATTCCCCACTTGCTCAGCCTATAGTTGAACAGCTCCTTACTACTGTCTGGGGCGCCTGTGTACAGCTTCTTGAGCCACGGCATTAAGGTGTAGTCTGGGTCCCCAAGGATAACTAGAGGCATTTCAACATCCCCAACAGTTATTTTCTGGTCTGGGAGGTAAGTCCCTTCCTGCATGTGTTCAAACAGACCAGCGTTGCTGAAGATGTGAGTGTCATGTATCTTTCCCAGGTATCCCATATTGATGTCAGTGAAACGTCCCTTGTGATCCACCACTGCTTGCAGCACCATTGAGAAGTATCCCTTGCAGTTCACGTACTGGCTGCCAAGGTGGTCCGGTCCTAAGATAGGGATATGTGTTCCGTCTATCGCCCCACCCCAGTTAGGGAATCCCATTGCAGCAAAGCCATCCACTATGACCTGCACATTTCCCAGAGTCACTACCCTTGATAGCAGCAGGTCAGTGATTGCATCACAGCAGCCTCCACAGTAGATTTAATCATTCCAAATTGATTCCCGACTGACCGGTAGCTGTCTAGCCTTGCAAGTTTCCAGAGGGCTATCACTACCCCCTTCTGAACTGTGACTGCTGCTCTCATCTGGGCATTCTTGCACTTCAGGGCAGGGGAAAGCAAGCCACAAAATTCTGTGGAAGTGGTCCTTACACATGCAAAAGTTTCAGAGCTACTGGGAATCAATCCAGACCTGCAATACTATGTGATCCCACCAGTCCGTGCTTGTTTCCCAGGCCCAGAATCGGTGTTCCATGGCATGAGCCTGCCCATTGCCACAAGGACGTCCAAATTGCCAGGGCCCATGCCGGGGCCCATGAGAAGTTTGTGTCCATGTCCTCATCACTCTCATCGCCGCGCTGCCGTCACCTCCTCGCCTGGTTTTGCGAGTTCTGGTTCTTCACATACTGCAGGACAATGTGTGAGACATTTACAATGCACATAACTGCTGTGGTGATCTGAGTGGGTTCCATGCTTGCAGTGCTATGGCATCTGTGTGGACAATCCAGGGAAAAGGGTGCAAAATGATTGTCTGCTGTTGCTTTTGTGGAGGGAGGGGTGACTGATGACATGTACCCAAAACTACCTGTGACAAATTTTTTGCCCTATCAGGCTTTGGGAGCTCAACCCAGCATTCCAGTTGGTAGTGGAGACTGTGGGAACTGTGGGATAGCTACCTAAAGTGCACCAGTCTGAAAGTCGATGCTAGCCACGGTACTGTGAATGCTGTCATAACCATACAGCTAAGGGTTAAGAATTCCTCCTTACCTATAAGGGGGTAAGAAGTTCAAATAACCTGCTTGGCACCTGACCAAAAGGACCAATGGGGGAAGAAGATACTTTCAAATCTCTAGGGGGAGGAGGCTTTGCTCCTGCTTTTTGTTTGTGTGCTCTCTCCTTTAACTTATCGAAAAGATGATCAAGTGGAGACTTTCATGGGGAGAAAAAAATGGATAATATTGGATTCTGTAATCTGTCAGACAAGGACTTAGCAAGACCAAAGTGCTAGAAGCTGAAACCAGGCAAATTCCAGGTAGAAATTTGGGCCAAATATTTAGCACTGAGAAAAGTGTTGGATTCTCCAATTCCCCATCTTGATAGACTGGATGTTTTTCTGGAAGATCTGCTTGAAGGGTTGTTTATACTTAAAATACTACAGCAGTGCTACCATAGTGCTTCAATATAGACACTACTTACACAGATGGAAGGGGATTTCCGCTCAGGATAAGTAAGCCCTGAGAGGTGGCAGCTAGATCGATGGAAGAATTCATCTCATTCTGTCTACACCAGGGCACAGATTATCTAATACGTTCTTGGAATGTATTGGAGACAATTTTTTTTGTTCCAGAAGCTGTAGAAAAGTACTAGGAGAGAGGATGTTCTAGACTTGATTTTGACATATAAGGAGGAACTGGTGGAGAATTTGAAAGTGGAAGGCAGCTTTGGGGAAACTGATCAGGAAATTATAGCGTTAAGGATTCTAAGGAATCGTAGGTGAGAGAACAGCAAGATAAAGACAGTGGGTTTCGAGAAGGGAGACTTTAGCAACATCAGGGAGTTGATAGATAAGATCTCATGGGAAGAAATCTAAAGGGGAAAACAATAGAAGACAGCTGGTAGTTTTTCAGAGAGACATTAGTAAAGGCACAAGAGCAAACTATCCCATGACGTAGGAAAGAAAGGAAGAATGGCAAGAGACCACAATGGCTTCACCAGGAGATCTTGAATGATCTGAAAAAACAGTATCCTACAAAATGTGGAAACAAGGTCAAATTGCAAAGGAGGAATATAAACAAATACTACATGTATATAGGGGCAAACTTAGAAAGGTCAAACCACAAATGATCAAACTAGGTAGAGACATAAAGGGTAACAAGAAAACATTCTACAAATACAGTAGAAGCAAGTGGAAGACAAAGGACATGGTAGGTCCATTACTAAACGAAGAGAGAAAAACAATGACAATAAATGTGGAAATGGCAGAAGTGATTAATGACTTCTTTGTTACCGTTTTCACCAAGAAGGTTGGTGGTGTTTGGACACCTAACCTAGAGAACAGTAGCGAAAATGAGATAGGTTCAGATGCTAACATAGGGAAAGAAAAAGTGAAAAGTTACTTGGACAAGTTAGATATCTTCAAGTCCTGGGGGCCTGATGAAATGCACCCTAGAAGGCATCTCTGAAGCAGCAGGCTAAGGAGATATCTGAGCCATTATCTATTATCTTTGAAAAGTCTTTGGAGACAGGGGAGATTCTGAGAGACTAGAGAACTGCACATATAGTGCCTATCTATAGAAGGGAAATAAGGCAAACCTAGGCAATTACAGAGCCATCAGTTTAGGTTCTATACCAGGTAAGATAATGGAGCAATTAATTAAAGGAATCAAGTTACAAACATCTAGAAGATAATAAAGTGATACGTGATAGTCAGCATGGATTTGTCAAGAATAAATCATGTCAAACCAACCTGATAGCTTTCTTTGACCAGCTTTATCTAGAAATTAGCATGGCTTTTGATACGGTCTTGCATGTCCTTTGCATTCAGAAACTAGGGAAATACAACCTAGATGGAGCTACTCTAACTGGTTGGAAAACCGCTTCCAGAGAGTAGCTATCAATTGTTCACAGTGATACTGGAATGGTATAACAAATCAGATTCCACAGGGATCAGTTCTGGGTCCGGTTCTCTGCAATCTTTTCATCGATGATTTAGATCGTGGCATAGAGAGTGCACTTGTTAAGTTTGCAGATGATACCAAAGGGGGCCACGGAGGGGTTTGCAAGTCCTTTGTAGAATCGGATAAACATTCAAAATGATCTGGAGACACTCAAGAAAAAGATGATTAGGGTCTTGAAAACATGGCTTATCAGAGCGTATGAAAGTATGAATAAGAGAAAACTGACGGGGGACATGATAACTGTTTTCAAATACTAAAAGGTTGATACAAGGAAGGAGACAAAATGTTTTCTTTAATATCTGAAGAGAAGACAAGCAATGTATTTAAATTTCCGCAAGGGTGGTTTAGGTTGGACATTAGGAAAAATATTTCAAAAAAGGCAAATACTATGTTTGGTTATATTAGCAGGAATATAACATACAAGTCACGATATGTGATAGTATTCCTCTACTCGGTGAGGTTTAGGTCTCAGCTGGAGTAATGTGTTTAGTTTTGCTCACCAAAGTATAGAAAGGATGTAGAGAAACTGGAAAGAATGCCTGGGCAAGTAACACATTTTATGCAAGGAATGGAATGCTGGCTGTATGAGGAAACTAAAGGAACCAGTATGTTTCTTTGGAAAAAGGAAATAAATGGGGGACATAATAGTGGTCTTCAGATACTTGACAGGTTGCCATAAAGAGGTGGAGGAAAGTGATTCTGTTTTACCACTGAGGGGCAGAACAAGAGGCAATGGGTTCAAATTCCAGCATAGTAGATTTAAATTAAATTTCAGGAAAATCCTCCTAACTTTAAGTACAGGAGGCCAATGGAACAGACTCCCAGGGAAGTCATAGAAGTTCCTTCTGAGGAGGTTTTCTAAATACATGTGAAAAGCCATCTGTATTAGATGACAAAGACAAAAAAAATCCTGCATTTTGTCATTGGGATAGACTAGCTGTCCTTTGCGTTCCATTATAACTCTATGGCTCTGTCATTCTATGATGTAAAATCCACGTGTAGACCAGGCCTTAGTCACACACAAGTCTTTCAGCTCAATACTGAGTGAAATTAAATGGGCCTGTGTTTTACAGGAAGTCAGACTGGATCATCAAATGGTCTCTTCTCACCTGAAACCTTACGGATCCATTGATAAAGAAAGTAGATCAGGCATTTATATTTAATGTGTCTCATCACATGAACAAGGGAAAATGTAGTTAAATTGAAAGTCTGAACATATAATATTGAGAAAAGGTAATTGATAACATAATTCATACTTGACCTGTAGAACTTCTTGCTACAAACATTGTTGGAGCAAAGAGCATAGAAGAATGGGATTCACAAATGGATTGGCCATTGTAGGTAGTGCTGGTGGCATCACCTGTAGTTAAGGCTGTCTGACACCTTCCATTACAAGACTTCATTTTCAGTTGCTTATAAGTTTGTCAGATTTTCAGTGTTTGGACTGAAGTTTCGCATGCTATGTGTCTTCTTTGGGAAGAATTGTTCTTTTATCTCACCAGACCCTGGCATACCAAGACCCCAAAGATGTTCTTAGACTGAGATCACTACTGAAGGAGGCACTGAGGTGAAAGGTAAACCAGTAGTTAAACACATGTTAAGGTTTAGGAAGCAGTTGAAAGGCACAATGGGTATTGAACAAACCAAACTGTCCAAACACAAGGCATGGTATAATAAATATACACGGAAATGCCTACCTCTGATAAAAGATTTAATATTATTGTTAAATCTCATGATGCAAAGTTAGTTGCTAACAGTAAATCTTATGACAAAAAATTGGTATTGATGGTAAACCTGTGAAAGTAGACGTGATTTTGGGGAAAATCTTTTGGACGTTCTAGGAGTAATCATCAAGAAGCCATACATAGCTATTGCTTTCTTACCCCAACATCTCTGTGTAGAGTAATAAGGAGGTGACAAATACTGCTGGTTCGACTCCTACCAGCATCTAACACCTGGGAGAATTAGAAATTTGAAATAAAGGATAGAGAGAATATAACCGTAAATGGAAAGAAGATTTATTAAGGGATAAAAACAACTGGGGGAAGATTCATTATGGGGAACACTACCAATACCTATGAATAGATTCTAGCAAAGGGGCATAAAACCCGGACCCTTAAACTGTCCCTCGGATGAACTAATATGTGCCTGAAAAACAATAACTGTCTCTCTTCTAACTGCATATGAAGGACACTGGCAGTGGATGATCCGTCTCAGGATCTCTTGATCATTGGAGAATCTGGATTTCTACTGCTGAAGCAGGAGATTGACAGATCTGGGCTGATAGCAAAACCTTCACTGTATCATTTGGGGGACTACAGGAATCAGGTAAGTATCAGAGTTGATGACAGATGTTAGCAGCTGAAGTCTTGATCTATTGGTCTTGATCCGAAGCCACACAAAGAACCGGGACGTGGCTGCGGCGATGATGGACAGGGCCTGTGTTACAACTAATAGTCCCTTCTAAGCTCTCTGTGGCACGCATTCCTGAGGTGCACTCTGAAATGCGCTGCCCCCATCCAGTTCCAGACAATTCACAGTTCCACAAGTTCTGTGGGGTGTGTCCAGTCTGGGATGACAGTTGCGGGGGAAGTGGGGAATGAGCCTTGATAATCAACCACCCCACGGGCCTCACCTTAGTATGGGAGACAGAGTTTTGGAGGAAAAATGCCATGAAGAAAGGGTAACAAGATGGCGTCCAAACCCTTCCTATCATACACAACATCTTATATTTCTAAACTCCATTTTGAATTGCAAAACCTTTCATAACGGAATATAACCATGTACCAAAAACTCCTTACAACTTCTCAGCTAACACCTGTTCACAGGCTCAAAGCTTGTCACAGGAGGAAAATAATAATAATCCTGGTCTGATGGCTGGAGGCAGTAAACTGGGGCACAACACTTTATGGCATTGATTAAAATATGTATTGAGTTATCACTAGTCGGAAAAGCATAATGGTTAACAATACTGCACAGAAAGTACACTTGCTGACTTTTGAGATCACGAGGCTGATCTACAAAGTGTAGAAAGGAACACAGAAGATAGCAAGATCACCTGTGGATAACACTGCAATGTTTGGTTTCAAAGGCTGTGTTTGTCTTTATCAGCAAAAATAATGAGGAGTCCTTGTGGCATCTTAGAGGCTAACAAATTTATTTGGGGATAAGTGTTTGTGGGCAAGAAACCACTTCATCAGACGCATAGAGTGGGAAATACAAGAGCAGGTATAAATACATAAAAAGATGTGAATTACCTTTCCAATGTGATATATGCCATCATATGAGAGCAATGCTCCTCTGCCATGTACATTGGCCAAACTGGACAGTCTCTATGCAAAAGAATAAATGGACACAAATCTGACATCAAGAATTATAACATTCAAAAACCAGTAGGAGAACACTTCAGTCTCCCTTTTCACTCAATAACAGACCTAAAAGTAGCAACTCATCAACAAAAAGTCTTCAAAAAGAGGCTCCAGAGTGAAACTGCAGAACTGGAATTTATTTGCAAACTGGACACCAGATTAGGCCTGAATAAAAACTGGGAGTGGTTGGGTCATTACAAAAGCTAAACCTAATTTCACCAATACTAATTTCCCCTTAGTGTTACTCACACCTTCTTGTCAACTGTCTGAAATGGGCCACTCTCATTGCCACTTCATAAGTTATTTTTCCTCCATTGGTATTTTGCTGAAACAACTGATCTTACTGTAGTTAATAAATCTGTTTTATATGTTTTTACTCAATACAGGATGTTGTTTGAAACATAAAAGGGAAATCTGCTCCAGCTGATGTATTGTCCTCTCCACTTTGAGGGAGGTGCAGATTCGAAAATAAATTTATTCTGGTCAGGCTTTTGGTCAGGGCAAGGTGGTTCAGCTTTGGGGACCTAGGCTGGGAGACTCGGGGAACAGGCTGGAGATTCTCTGTTGTAGTTTCATGGATGGCCAGTGAAAGCATTCATGTAACTGCAGCTGGGTGTGTCCATGTCTTTGTATGGATGTGTAAGTGCAAGATCTGGTGAGGATTGCAGCTTGTCAAAGCCTGAGTGTGAGAGGAGGCTCAGATTGCTATGCCAGAGGGCTCAGCATTCCCCAGTTCCAGATTGGACCCCAAGGAATTTCATCACCACCCCCAGCCTCCAGTGAACAGGTCCTGCATAACTGTGATTTCATTTCCTCATTGTCACGTGGTCACTTATTGAATGAGAGACCATGGCAATGGAAGCAAAGTCAGGATACTTGGGTTCTGTCAGTCAGTCTCTGTCTGACCTTGGACAAATCATGTATCCCCCTGCCTCAGTTTACTGATCAGTGGAATGGGGATGGTTCATAATGACTTTCCCTTGCTAGGTGTTCTGAAGATCCCTCAATGAAAGGTGCTACAAAGTATGATGGTAGTTACTGATGAGAAGTACTTATCTCTGATGCCTTAGCAATGGCCCCATGTGTTCACTGTAAGTGCTTCTCTCTCCTTGTAGTCAACTTTCTCCAGATCTCTCTGTCTACTATCTACCCATCTGTCCTGAGAATTTACAGGATATCAGATCCTCTGGAGAGTTAGACATTATTCCTAGTTTTTTATTCATCAACTATATTTTTTAAAAATATATACAAACAAATGTACACAGCAGTCAACTCCTCTCTGACTCAGCACAGAGCCCAGGAGTTCTCATCTCCCTTTGGGAAGATTACAAAATTACTGTTTACTCCTAAATCTGAATAATTAGCACTGAAGCAGAGACATGTTTGTCTACAGACTGTTTACATTCAGATCCTCCCCTCTCTCTAGAGGCTGAGCAAACACCACTGGGAATACACAAAGCTATATTATAAACTGTGCACATCTCTGTGTCGGTTCTTGGCGTGGGATGCTGTTGCAAATGTTGGATTTAGAGAGGTGTGAGTCATGGATACCTGAGTGGGATTCCTAGGGAGGACACTTCCATCTCAGAATTCACAGCTACCCATCTCTTGCTGAGGAACTCACCTGATCCACAAACCCTGTGCAAGGTAAGTATGGAGGGATAGGGAGTAAGTCTGTGGCCCTTTCCACTTGCCGATGCATGACACATCCCAGGACCCTATCCATAACTGAGGAATTCTCCAAAGAATCACTGGCCAAAATATCACTCTTTTGTGTTCACCCCGGCTCATCCCGCCTGATAGACTACAGCCCCAGGGTGGCTGCATTTCAGTGGCATAGTGAATCCTTCAGGATGAAAGATGTCGGTAGATGTGTAGGACAAGGCCAAATTCTGAGATCATGGCCCATACAGTGCTCAGGCCCCGCTGAGGCAAAACTCCCCTTGAAGCAAAAACTGACTACAGATGTCAGGACCCAGGTGTTTGCTAATGCACAGACACTGTCAGCCTCTCCTCTTGCATTTCGGGGCTCTGTCTGTTAAAGGGATCAGGGCTATTACTGGACTTTTATCTGCTGGAAAGTTTGGAAGTGTTAGGGATCTTCACTAGAACAATCATGAGAATTTTTCGACATGGGTAACACAGACTTTCTCCGAGCTTCATTCCAGAAGTTGGCTGAACTCTTATTCCTGAAACTTCCAAAAACTATTCTGCTCGAAGCAGACACCGAGCATGGCAAATGTCAGTCCAAACACTGAAAATTTAGCAAAATTATAAGCAACTGGAAATGATGTCTTGTAATGGAAGGTGTCAGACAGCCTTAACTACAGATGATGCAACTGGCACCACCTAAGTTGGCCATCCATGTGTGAATCCTATTGTTCTATGCTCTTTGCCTGATTGATGTGAGTAGCAAGCAGTTCTACAGGTCCACGTTCTATGTTCAGACTTTCAATGTAACTAAATATTTCCTTGTTAATGTTTGAGTCACATTAAATATAAATGCCTGATCTACTTTCTTTAGCAATAGATGTTCAGGAGGTCAGATCATATAGTCTGACCTCCTGTAAAACAAAGGCCCATCAGATTTCACTCCGTTACTGCTTTACTGAGCCAAAAGACTTGTGCGTGGCTAAGGCCTGGTCCACATGAGGATTTTACAGAAAATAATAGAGCCATAGAGTTATAAGGGAACACAGAGAACAGCTAGTCTAACCCCTTGACAAGATGCAGGATTTGTTTTGTCTTGGTTCTCTAACACTGACGGCTATTCACATAGCAGAGGG
The DNA here is from genome assembly GCA_007922305.1 of Dermatemys mawii. Classification (NCBI taxonomy): domain Eukaryota; kingdom Metazoa; phylum Chordata; order Testudines; family Dermatemydidae; genus Dermatemys; species Dermatemys mawii. The sequence goes on along the minus strand of ML677393.1, from coordinate 2,633,827 downwards.
GTAGCATGCATGCATCCGACGAAGTGGGTATTAACCCACGAAAGCTTATGCTCTAAAACTTTTGTTAGTCTTTAAGGTGCCACAGGACTCTTTGTCACTTCTGCAATTCCAGACTAACACGGCTACCCCTCTGATTCTTGGCAATTCACATATCATTGGAAAACTTCCACAGAAGGAGCTTCCATGACTTCCCTGGGAGTCTGTTCTATTGGCCTCCTGTTCTTAAAGTTAGGAAGATTTTATTGAAATTTAATTTAAATCTGATATGGTGGAATTTTAATCCATTGTCAATTGTCCTGCCCCTCTGTGGTAAAACAGAATAACTTTCCTCCACCATTTTATGGCATCCTTTCAAGTATTTGAAGATGCCTATCATGTTCCCATTAATCTCCTCTTTTCCAAAAATAAAAATAAAAATTGGTTCCTTTGGCGTGCTCATACTACTTGTATTCCATCCCTTGTGTAACATTTGTTACTTGCCTATGGATCCTTTCCAGGTTCTCTACATCCTTTCTATACATTGATCAGCAAAGTTAGACATACAACTCCAGTTGACACCTAGCCCACACCAAGTAGAGCATTATTATGTACCATGACTTGCATGTTACACTTCTGTTAATATAAACTACCATTGCATTTGCCTTTTTGAAACATTTTTGATAATGTCCAACCTAAACCTCCCTTTCTGTAATTTAAGTCCATTACTTCTAGTCTTCTCTTCAGAGGTTAAGTAGAACACTTTTTCCTCCTTCCTTGTTAAAACCTTTTACATAGTGGAAAACCATTTCATGTCCCCTCAAAGTCTTCTCTTTTGCAGATTAAACAAGCCAAGCTCTTTCAGTCTTCCCTCATAGGTCATGTTTTAAAGACCCCTAATCATCCTTTTCTCTAGTTTTTCAAGATCATTTTGAATGTTTATCTAATTCTCCAAAGGTATCATCTGCAAACTTAATAAGTATATTCTCTATGCCATGATCTAAATCGTTGATGAAGAATTGGAAAGAGGAGGACCCCAAACTGATCCTTGTGGAAACCCACCTGTTTAGCCCTTCCAGCATCACTGTGAAACACTGATAAGTACTCTCTGGGAGTGATTATCTGACCACTTGTGCATCCACATTATAGAAGCTTCATCTATGTTTTATTTCACTGGTTTCTTAATGAGAATGTCATGTGAGACTATCAAAAGCTGTACTAATATCTAGATATACCACATCTACTGCTTTCCTCATCTACAGGGCTTGTAACATTGTCAAAGAAAGCTCCTTTGTCTTACCTGGTACAGAAGTTAAGCTGATTGGTTTGCAATTGCCTGTTTCCCTTATTTCCTTTTTTATAGGTAGGGACTCTATATGCTCTTTTCCAGTCCTCCAGAGTCTCCCCTGTCTTCCATGACTCTTCAGAGATGACAGCTAATGGCTCAGCTATCTGCACTGTCAGTTCCTTTAGAGTGTTCTAGGATTCATTTAGTCCAGCACCCATGACCTGAAGACATCTAACTTGTCCAAGTAACTTGTAATTGGTTCTTTCCCTATTTTTTCATCTGAACTTACCCCATTTTCACTGGCATTCTCTAGGTTAAGTGTCTTAACACCACAAACATTCTTGGTATAAACCAAAAAATTGAAGTCTTTAAGCACATCTGCCATTTCCACATTTAGTTTTATTGTTTTTCACTCTTCATTTCGTAAGGGACCTACCATATCCTCGGTCTTCCCCTTGCTTCTAAGGTATTTCTAGAATGTTTTCTTGTTTCCCTTTATGTTTCTAGTAAGTTTGATCTTTTGTGATTTGATCTTTCTGATTTTGCCCCTACATACATGTATCCTTTGTAATTTAACCTTGTTTCCACATTTTGTAGGATCCTTTTCTGTGTTTTAAATCATTAAAGATCTCCTGGTTAAGGCATTGTCGTCTCTTCCCATACTTCCCATATTTCCTACGCAGTTCACTATTGTGCCATTAGAATAATAGAATATCATAGAATCATAGAATATCAGGGTTGGAAGGGACCTCAGGACGTCATCTAGTCCAACCCCCTGCTCAAAGCAGGACTAAACTTACTAATGTCTCTCTGAAAAATGGCCAACTATCGTCTATTGGTTTTTCCGCTGAGACTTCAATCCCATAAGATCTCGCTACCAACTCCCTGAGTTCGCTCATGTCTGCCTTCTTGCAACCCATTGTCTTTATTTTGCTGTTCTCCCTCCTACCATTCCTTAGAATCCTGACCTCTATCATTTCATGATCATTTTCCACCAATCTGCCTTCCATTTCATAATCTAAACCAGCTGCTCCTTATATATCAAAATCCAGTCTAGAACAGCCTTCCCCCAGTAGCTGTATCCAGTTTTTGGAACAAAATAGTGGCACCAATACATTCCAGAAACTTGTTGATAATCTGTGCCCTGGTGTAGACAGATGAGTTCTTCCATCAACCTAGCAACCACCCCTCGGGTATTACCTATGCTGAGGGGAGAACCCCTTCCATCTGTGCAAGTACTGTCTACACTGAAGCACTGTGGCAGCACCGCTGTAGCATTTTAAGTGTAAACAACCCTTCAAAAGGATCTTCCAAAAAAATATTCAGTCTAGATCTGCCAACTTAAGGAACTGGGGATAAGAACACTTCCCTTCTTAGTGAGTCCCAATGGTTAATCGCCCTCAGTGTTAAATAATTATTGGCCCTAATTTCGAGCTGGACTTTGCCTGGCTTCAGCTTCCAGCTCTTCCTTCTTGCTCAACTCTTGTCTGTCAGATTTCAAAGCCAATTATTTCCCATTATTTTCTCCTCATGAAAGTCTCCACTTGATCATCATTCTCATAAGCTAAAGAGCAAGACACCTTGAAGTCTAAGGATCTGCTTTTTCTTTATCTTCCAATCATTTTTTTAGGCTCTATTCTAGATATTAAGATATTACTTTTCTAGGACTTCTTTTGTTGTTGATATACTTAATAACTCCCTGTTTGTGATCCATAGCCCTGCCAAACATGGAGTTTTCCCTGATGTCTTAACATCCCTTAGCAATTTTCTTATCTTCCATTTTCCATTCTTGGCTATCTATTTTTCCTTTTTCCTCTTTGTTACATATTGCTTCCCCACCTCCCCAGCAACTGCTACCTTCACTTTACCACTGAAATGAGTTTTTACTCAAAGTTGTTCACTTTGTTGACTCTGGAATCATGAATTTTCCACTATCTAATCAACTGTTCTCAATGAATGACCAATATTCATTCATATTTTCCTGTCTAAATTTTTCCTCCCAGTTTTGCCAACACTTTTCCTCAGCTTTGGGGAATTAGTCCTCTTGGAGCAATAACTGTCTATTGATAATACTGGTTGGGAACTGTCCAGTTGAATGTAAATCGGTTTCATCTTTTATCTTCCTCTCCTATATCATACGCTCTCTTCTTTGTCTCTTCTGTAAACTAAAGAGCCCCAGACTTTTCTATCTGTTTGTATATGGCAGCTTCCCCCACTTTCAGACCCTGTCTTGGAAATCCTTTTATGTATGCTACATCCTTAAGAGAGATTTGGTGACCAAAACCGAACACATATTCTGAACATGTTACTCTCCATTCCATATCTTAGGGATCTGAACACTGCTTTTATTTTGTCTGCTGCTGCAAATGAGCAGGTGTTTCCCTTGAGCTGTTACCAATGATGCCTAGGTCTTTTCCCTGAGGTATGTTCTAGTTGGGATGCTTCTTCCAGCACATGTCTTCCCAAATTTTTTTCCCCCTCTCTGATTTCAAGCAACTGGATAAATGGGGAATACGCCTCAGTATGGACTCCTTATCCTGGCTCTCATTTCATTAAGGAGCAATAGAATGATGGGGAGGGATAGCTGGGTGTTTTGAGCACTGGCCTGTTGACATTTGGGTTGTGAGTTCAGCCCTTGAAGGGGCCAGTTAGGCACATGGGGCAAAAATGGGGATTGGTTATGCTTTGGGCAGGGGACTGGACTAGATGATCTTCTCAGGTCCCTTCCAACTCAGAGATTCTCTAATAAAGAGTATCCACACCTGTATTCTTAGTTATTTTCTCTGAATAATGAAAATTTAATTTTTCGGTGTTTGAAGAGTGATCAGTCTCCTTCTTCCATCAGAATAGCCTCCACTATTGCATACAGTGTCTCATACCAACGTTGTCTCTCCTTTCAGGCATTTCTTCTTCGACCGTCCCCTGATATCTAGGAAACACACAGAAAGTCAGGTGAACATACAGTAAATGAAGAAGACACCCTTTTAACTCAGAGTTGGACACATTTCTCCCCTCCTGCATGTCAGATGCGAACACAACCGACTTCACCAGCCCCTCCACCTTCATCCTACTTGGAATTCCAGGCCTAGAGACAGCCCATAGATGGATCGCCATTCCCTTCTGTGTGATGTATGTCATAGCTGTCTTTGGGAACTGCACCATCCTGTTCATTGTGAGGAGGGAGACGAATCTCCATGGGCCCATGTACTATTTCCTCTATATGTTGGCTGTCACTGACCTGGTTATGTCCACATCCACTGTTCCCAAAATGCTGAGCATCTTCTGGTTCAATTCCAGGGAGATCAGTTTCAGTGCCTGCCTCACTCAGATGTACTTCGTTCTCTCCTTCTCATCGATGGAGTACGGAATCCTCGTGGCCATGGCTTTTGATCGCTACGTGGCCATCTGCAATCCTCTGAGATATTCCACCATCCTGACAAACTCTGTAGTAGCCAAGATAGGCCTGGCCGTGGTGCTGCGCAGTGGCATACTCACATTACCCTATCCCTTATTGGCGAGTCGGTGGCCATATTGTAGGACCAACATCATTCCCCATACCTATTGTGGGCATATGGCTGTGGTGATGCTGGCCTGCAGTGACATCAGCATGAGTAGTTTCTATGGCCTATTTGATCTTTTCTTTCAGATCGGAATGGATTTCCTTTTTATCACTGTGTCCTATATTCTGATCCTCCGGGCCATCTTCAGCCTCCCTACAAAGGATGCCCGGCTCAAAACATTTGGGACCTGCATCTCTCATCTTTGTGCCATCTTAGCTTTGTACATCCCAGATTTCCTCTCCTCTCTCATTAAGCGATTTGGCCACAGTGTGCCAGGACATTTTCTCATTCTCATTACCAGTGTGTACCAGCTGGTTCCCCCTGTGCTACACCCCATAATCTATGGGGTGAGGACCAAACAGATCAGGGTAAGGCTGCTCCAGCTCTTTACTCATAAAGAAACTTAAATGTTTCTTCTTGTGCTCCGGCTCTCCGATTGAGCTCTGTGCAGAGCTGGCTGGTGTATGGTGCAGGAGCCTCTTCCCTGAATCACTGACTGGACAGTCAAGGTGAGATTAATCCCTTTCCTGTCCTTACTGTGCTGTGTCAATGTGATGAACTGGGGAATCAGTCTATGTTCACTACACTGGGTTGCCACCTTTCTAATTGCTGATAGCTGGATCCCTAAAACTGCAATATTACCCCATCTCTTCTATCAAGCCTCAACCCTGCTGTGTGTCTTTCTCCCCAATTCTCTGCCTCTGTCACTTGCTCCTGTCTTCCCCTCCACTTGTCAGCTTCGATAAAACCAGCATATTCTCACATTTTATGGCAAGTCACTTAAGGGACACAGGTTAGTTTTAACATTTTAATGCCTATTCTTACTTTGTTACTAACTCTGTGGAGAGACAGACCCCGGCAGAACTCCTGGGATCTATCTCAGCTCTGGGAGGAAAGTGGGGTATAGGGGTTACAGCAGGAGGCAGATACATCTGGGATGTAAATAAGATCAGAACAGCCATTCTGTCTAAAACCAATGGTCCATGTAGCCCAGTAGCCTGTCTTCTGACAGTGCCCAGTGCCAGCTACTTCAGAGGGAATGAACAGAACCTGTCAGTTAGAATTGGATTCGTGTGGAGCAGAGGGAGGGGAGTTGGGGAGAGAAGCCCGACTCATTTTTGTCCTCTCTGTGTTCCCTACTGCTTATGACCAAGGGTTGTCTCATTTTTCCTGTGTTTGGATGAATCTTAGGGGGTGGTTTTTTTGTCTCCCCTCACTGACCGCTTACAGGCTGCTCTCTTCCCTCCATCTCCCTTTCCTTTTCTGGAGATAGAGACGGGTTGTGCAGTGCCACCGGTACAGTTGCCGCACTGGTGGTCTGCTCCCTTTTGCTCATCTAAGTGGTAAGAGGGGGCCAGCCAGACGATCATTATCAATCCACTACCCCTTCCCCCACTCTGCTGCAGGGTAAGTGTCACTGTTTTCTGGTGCACACCTGTGGTTTCAAGGGTAAGGTGAAACTCCCTCTCCAGCATTGGGGAGACTGACATCTTGTCTTCAGGGTCACAAGGGCTGTTTTGAGGAGTGGAGGGGAACCAAGAGGCAGGACATCCTAGTCTACTGGTTCTCCCACAACCTCTGGGAGAAGGCTTTCAGGCTGGTCAGTGATTGTTTCAAGAGTGGCTGAGGATCCTCCTTCCCACGAGTTTCCTCCTCAGACCTCAGAATGAAGCCAACCATCTTTTCAACATGGAAAACCAGAGTCTCTAGGGTGGGTCTCCACAGTTGCCAGGTGCTCTACTTCCTTTGTGACATAGGGTACTCTGTGGTTTGCCTGCAGGAAACACAAAAAAAACCAGCCACCTAGACTGCTGGAGTGGGGGGACCGGGTATACTTTAAACACTTCCGTGCTCATTCAGCTGGGGTAACCATCCTGTTCTCCCCCGATCTACAGCCTGAAATGCTGGGAGTTGTGGGGATCATTCCATGTCGCCTGCTGCACCTCCAAGCTAGTGGAAGGAGTGACACTGAATCTGTTCAATGTCTACCCCCTGAATGCAGACCCAGAGTGGGTGTGTTTCTATCAACAGGTGTCTGCCTCCCTCAGCACCTTGGATTCTCACTAGTGCCTGGGCCTGGGTGGGGATTTAAATTCCATCTTTGAGGACCAGAATCATGCAAGGATCAAGAGCAGCCAGGATGCTGCAGGTATCCTCAGAGAGATGTACTCCTCCCTAGTCCCGTGGCCCACTGGGGATATATGTTGGTGGCTCTTTCATGGAGCCACGAGCACAGGCATGTATGTGGCACTGTTCACTCCCAGGAACATTTTTCCCATTTTGTAGCACAAGGCAGACCCTGGTCCAGGCCTACCTACAATGTGCAAGGATGTAGCCACTATTCCAACCCCTCCACAACTTCAACAGGAGGTTCTGGGTGCACCTTTCCCCACATCTGGTCATATATGCTGTCATAAGTATAAAGTAGCCTAGAATTACTGTTTACCTGTAAGGGGTTAAGCTAAAGGTAACCTGAGAGGTGGACAACTGACCAATGAGAAATTCCTCAGGAGACAAAGGATTTTGAGTTTCAGTTTCTCTCTGGGTCTCTTCTCTGTTCAACTCAGCTATGGGATGAATCACACCTATTTCTTTCAGTGTAACTATAAGCTTTCTATCAAGTACTGTAGTCAGTAAGTTTACCTTCTTTTTATCACTTGGAGGGTTCTCAGTTCAGAGTGGGGAGGCAATCCTGACAGTGTGAAAGCTGTTTTAGTGCTGCCTTGGAAAATCCAAGCATATAAGAATAAAAACCTGATTTGGGGATTGTCAGCCCCGTTCTTTGCAGTTTCCTCTAATTGAGCAATCTCAGTGTGGGCCCCACTGGAACCCCATTCAGAGGTTGCTGAAACAATTAATCTACTTTAGACACCATTAGAGATACCTAAATCCAGGTCAACACAACACAAGACAGCATCTACACACCAGTTCCTGTCTCAGTGGAAATAAGAATGGCCACGCTGGGTCATTCCAAAGATCCATCTAGCTCAGTATCCTGTCTTCCAACAGTGGCCAGTGTCAGATGCTTCAGAGGGAATGGACAGAAGAGATAGTAATCAAGTGACCAATTCCACATATCCCTTTCCCAGCGTCCAGCAAACTGAGGACACCATCTCCATCCATCCTGGCTAATAATCATTTATGGATGTATGCCTTATGAATTTTTATCTAGTTATTTTTTAAAGCTGTAATAGTCTTGGCCTTCACAACATCTTCTGGCGCAGATATTCACAGACTGACTTTGTGTTGTGTGAAGAAATATTTCCTTTCCTTTATTTTAAAACATTGACCCCCTAGTTGTTGTGTTATGAGAAGGAGTAAATAACACTTCCTTATTTAATTTCACCATGGCATTTAGGATTTGATAGACCTCTCTCATATCCCCTACCTTAGTTGTCTCTTTCCCAAATTGGAAAAAAAAAACAGTCTTATTAATCCCTCCTCCTATGGAAGCTGTTCCATACCCCTAATCATTCTTGTTGTCCTTTCCCATACCATTTTCAGTTCCAATGTATATTTTTGAGATGGGATGACCAGATCTGCAGGCAGTATTTTAGGTGTGGGTGTACTATGGATTTATACAGTGGAAATATATTTTCAGTCTTACTATCTATCTAAGCCTGCTGTACATTGAGTGAAAGTTTCAGACACTAGCCACAATGATTCCAAGATCTCTTTTTTGACTAGTATCAGCTAATTTAGAGCCCATAATTTTACATGTACAGTTTGGATTATTGACAAAGAATCCTTTGGCACCTTGTAGACTAACAAAAGTATTGAAGCATAAGCTTTCGTGGGCGAGTACTCACTTCGTCGGATGAATGTAGTAGAAGTACTGACTTCCACTGCATGCATCCAACAAAGTGGGTACTCGCGCATGAAAGCTTATGCTTCAATACTTTTGTTAGTCTATAAGGTGCCACAGGACTCTTTGTCACTTCTGCAATTTCAGACTAACACGGCTACCCCTCTGAAGTTTGGTTTATGTTTTCCAATAGCTATTACTTTGTCCACTAGCCCTGGAGCATACTTTGTCCCTCCTGCAATTCATGGCTTCTATTGCATGTGGAGTCTGTCTCTTTGCTTCTGCTAAAGCCCTGCACTCCAAGAGTGCCCTCTGCAGTCTCTGTGCCTCTCTCCTGCTCCAGCTTATTCTGACTCATCCATTCTCTGTGTCACCTCCTCTCTTTGATTCTTCTTCTGGGGATGTTCTGCACTTTTTTGTTGTTTATCACTGTCTATGTGCACTGTTGCCTTATAGGGCTATAGAACATTCAGTTATTGCTGCTTTGCAGATGGCTTCTGTGTGCAACATGGAACTTTAGTTTTTGATATGTCTTGATTTGATTTATAGAAGGGACAGGGGCTGTTTCCCTTTCTGTGCTTGTGAATGACCTAGAGAAGGGGGCTTTTAATTGGAGGGGGGCCTCTGGAGGCTTCCACAACACAAATTATGATAATAAATAATCAGCATAATAATCTACCCAAATCAGGGCCTAGCTTCTCCCTCACACACGATACACATAGTGCAGAAGTGCAGATAAGCTTGTCTCCAGCTTGTTTACATTCAGATGCTGCTTCTCCCCTAGAGGCTGAGCGAACCCCCCTGGGACTGCCCAGAGCTCTATTATAAACAGTGCACATCCCTGTGTCGGCTCTCAGCATGGGAATCTGCTGCTGATGGTGGGGTGAGACACATGTGGGATATAGGGACCTGAGGGCAATACACCACAATCTCAGAATTCACAGGTACCCAGCTCTTGCTGAGGAGCTCACCTGCTCTGCAAACCCATTGCAATATGTGCATGATGAGACAGAGAATATTTCTTCTTCCTTTCTGCTCTGCAAAACCATGAAACATCCCAGGGATCATGCCACAGTTTTATGCTTATAGGGGAAAGGGCAATATGCTGGAATTATTGAAGAGACAACATTTAGCATATATGTTTAATTACACCACACACACCCTGTTCCACCAGATGATTTTATAGCAGGCAGATACTACTGTGGCAGATACTATTGTGGACTTGGTACAAATATGTCTGGGAGACATATTTGTATAAGATATTCAGATACTACTATAAGTATTTGTATTAGATACTCAGATACTACCATAAGTATAAATACAAATATGTCTGAGTATCTTATACTTATAGGCTATACTTTTTTGTGGTTGCTCTAATAATCTGGCTGCTAAAAGATCCCAGAAGCAGGTAAAACCAGAACTTACACTGGAATCTCATTTTCTGTTTTATTAAAATTGTGGTAGTTAAGCAGAGACTCATGCTCGGGTTCCGGGACGTCTTTTACTGCAATGAATTCAAACATCGTTATTTCTGTAAACAGTTTAATTTGTGAAACATGGGCTCCTTTCAGTTTTCCATCTTTTTCAATGTGGTCTAACAATGGGCTAAAGCAGTCCACTGTTGAGTAAGGGCCTATCCATTTTGATTTCAGTGAGTAACCCCTTTCCTATTTTAAGGTATATGGGTTGGTTCCCTGTTTCCCACAGGGCTGCCGTTGTGGGCCTTTGTTTCTGAGTTTTCTTGTTCTTGTGTTCGATGGCCTGATTAACCCGCCACTGGAGGATGGTTTTACTTTTTTGTAATTGTTAAAGCCATTGACAATAATCATGTTGGGTTGTATTAGAGCTCTCTTCTTGACCCTGTACCAGATAAGTAGGATTAATTATTGGGCACATTGGATGGCCAAACGAGATTTGGAAAGATTGAATTTTGGTCCTTAGTTTACTACTGCTGCAGATGGCAGCCAAGCTCAGAGGCAGTTTATCCAGCCAGTCTTTCCCAGTGTGATTTACTACCTTTCGGAGCGCTTCCTTAATAGCGTGATTCATGCGCTCTTCTTCGCCTGACAACTGAGGCCAGATGTCTGCCCTCTCAGGCTTGTGCAGCTGGACACTCACCAGCTGAGCATGTTTGAGGCCCACAAACAAGACCCATGTGATTTCAAGTCCCAGCACTCTTCAGGCCCTGCCGCTGGCTCTGGGTTTCTAGGCCCACTCTCATAGTGCAGCTTCCTTTCTCTTGCCTCTCTCTGGGAGCAGAAACCTGCACGCCAAGCACCAAGGCCCTGAGCTTAGCTTTGGCTTGGCTCCCCAAATTCTCCAATTTCTTCAGCACACCCTTCCCAGAGCTCTCTCTTGTGTGTACTCAATAATCAGCATCTACTTGACTTGGCTGTCTGGGTGTAAGCCCAAGGCTGGGCAGCTTTAAGGGAACTGTGTTTTGGCTTCTCTGTAAGCATTAAAGCTTTGTGAAAGCTGTTTTCTTGCTGCCTTGGTAAGTCTAAGTATAAAAATAAGCACATGTTATGGGGATAGTCAGTCAGTCTCTGTCTGACCTTGGACAAGTCATGTCTCCCCCTGCCTCAGTTTACGATCTGTGTAATGTTTATGGTTCATAGTGATTTTCCTTTGCTAGGTGTTTTGAAGACCCCTCAGTGAAAGCTGCTACACACTATGATGATAGTAACTGATGAGAATTGCTGATCTTTGATCCCTTAGAGACAGCCCCATTTGTTTGCCATAAGTGCTTTTGTCTCCTCTTAGGCGATATTTTCAGATCTCTCTGTCTACTATCTACCCATCTATCCTGAGAATTTACAGGATTTCAGATCCTCTGCAGAGATAGACATTATCCCTAGTTTTCTTACTCATCAACTATATTTTTTTAAATACCATCTTTGAGGACCAGAAACACTCATGGACTGAGAGCAGCCAGGACACTGACCTAGAGATCAGCCAATTCCCCTCTAACTCTGCACAGAGCCCAAGAGTTCTCATCTCCCTTTGGGAAAGTTCCTTAATTACTGTTTACTCCTCAATATGGATAACTAGCACAGAAGCAGAAACAAGCTTGTCCACAGCCTGTTTACATTCAGATTCTCCCTTCTCCTCTATAGACTGAGCAAACCCCACTGGGAATACAGAGAGCTATATTGTAAATTGTGCACAGCTCTGTATCAACTCTTGGCGTTGGATGCCGCTGCAGATGCTGGGTTGAGAGTGGTGTGGGTCACAGATATGTGAGGGGGATTCCTTGGGAGGACACTTTCATCTCAGGATTCACAGGTACCATCTCTTGCTGAGGAGCTCACCTGATCAGCCATTTCCAAAATTTATAAGCGTACTCTCTGTGCCATGATCTCAATTGTTGATGAAGACATTGAAAAGAACCAGACCCAGAACTGATCCCTGCGGACCCCACTTGTTACACCCTTACAGCATCACTGTGAAGCATTGATACCTACTCTCTGAGAGCGGTTTTACAACCAGTTATGTATTCACCTTATAGTAGCTCCATCTACACTGTATTTCTCTAGCTTCTTAAAGAGAAGGTCATGAGAGACTGTATCAAAAGCTGTACTAATGTCTAGATATAGCACATCTAGTGCTTCCCCCAATCCCCAGGTCTTGTTATCCTGTCAAAAAAAAATAGCTATCAGGATGGTTTGACATATTTTTTTGTTGACAAATTCTTGCTGATTATCGTTTATCACTTTATCATTTTCTAGATGTTTGCAAATAGTTTCTTTAATTATTTGCTCCATTATCTTACTTGGTACAGAAATTGAGCTGACTGCTTTGTAATTGCCTGTGTTTCCCTTTTTTCCCTTTTTAAAGATAGGTACTATATGTGCTCTTTTTCAGTCTTTCAGAATCTGCCCCGTCTCCCATGAGTTTTTAGAGATAATAGCTAATGGCTCAGATATCTCCTCAGTCAGTTACTTCAGAGTATTCTATGATGAATTTCACTAGGCCCTGTTGATTTTAAGACAGCTAACTTGTCCAATTTTATCTCGTTCTTTCCCTATTTTTATATCTTAACATATACCATTTTCACTGGCATTCTCTAAGTTAGGTGCCCAAACACCCCCATCCTTCTTGGTGAAAACTGAAGCAAAGAAATCAGTAAGCACCTCTGCCATTTCCATATTTCTTGTTACTGTTTTCCCGTCTTCGTTTAGTAATAAACCTACCCTGTCCTTGGTCTTCTGCTTGCTTCTAATGTAATTGTAGAATGATCTCTTCTTACCCTTTATGTCTCTACTTAGTTTGATCTTTTGTGTTTTGCCTTGTTTAATTTTGCCCCTACATACATGTAGTGCCACTGTGATGGGTTGGATCACAGAAACCCCCTCAGGAGCTGCCCATTGATATGCCAAGACTACCTGTGCCACTGCTTACCTGCCCTTTGCAGGTTAGGATGCTGGAATCCTACCTGGTTTGATCCAGACCCACTAGCCATCTCCAAACCCAGACCCAGGTCTATATCCCATATACTAACAGCTGTAGGCTTGCCTGGAAATAGATTAGGAAGCGTACACCACAAAGTGTAGGAATTATTAATGCAGGTAGCACCACAAAATATGGAATTGGATTTAGTAGGTCACTGTTCATAGTTATTTTCTCTGAATAATGAAAATCTCATTTTTTCAGTGTTTGAAGAGTGATCAGTCTCCTTCTTCCATCAGAATAGCCTCCGCTATTGCATACAGTGTCTCATATTAACTTTGTCTCACCTTTCAGGCAATTCTTCTGCAACCATCATCTGAGATCCTGGGAACACACAGAAAGTCAGCGGAACATACAGTAAAGGCAGAAGACACCATTTTACCTCAGAGTTGGACACATTTCTCCCCTCCTGCATGTCAGACGCGAACACAACCGACTTCACCAACCCCTCCACCTTCACCCTACTTGGAATTCCTGGCCTAGAGACAGCCCATAGCTGGATCGCCATTCCCTTCTGTTCTATGTACATCATAGCTGTCTTGGGGAACTTCACCATCCTGTTCATCGTGAAGAGGGAGCCGAGCCTCCATGGGCGCATGTTCTATTTCCTCTGCATGCTGGCCGTCACCGATCTCGTCATGTCCACATCCACTGTGCCCAAAATGCTGAGCATCTTCTGGTTCAATTCCAGGGAGATCAGTTTCAGTGCTTGCCTCACCCAGATGTACTTCATTCTCTCTTTCTCAGGGATGGAGTCTGGAATCCTTGTGGCCATGGCTTTTGATCACTATGTGGCCATCTGCTATCCTCTGAGATATTCCACCATCCTGACAAACTCTGTTGTGGCCAAGATAGGCCTGGCCATGGTGCTGCGCAGTGGCATACTCTCCTTACCCTACCCCTTCGTGGCAAGGCAGTGGCCATATTGCAGAACTAACATCATCCCCCACTACCTTTGTGGACATATAGTTGTGGTGAACCTTGCCTGTGCTGACATCAGCATCAGTTGTTACTATGGCCTGTTTGATTTTTTTCTCTAAGATCGGAATAGATGTGTTTTTTATCGCTGTGTCCTATATTCAGATTCTCCGGGCCATATTCCGCCTCCCCACAAAGGATGCCCGGCTCAAAACTTTTGGGACCTGCATCTCTCTTCTTTGTGCCATCTTAGCTTTGTACATCCCAGATTTCTTCTCCTCTCTCATTCAGTGGTTTGGCCACAATATGCCACAGCATATTCTCCTTCTTATTACCAGTATGTACCAGCTGGTGCCCCCTGTGCTACACCCCATCATTTATGGGGCGAGGACCAAACAAATCCGGGACAGGCTGCTCCAGCTCTTTACTCATAAAGAGACCTAATTTTTTTCTCCTTGTGCTCTGGCTCTCAGATTGAGCTCTGTGCGGAGATGGATGGTGCATGGTGCAGGGGCATCTTCCCTGAGTCACTTACTGGACAGACAGAGAGACATTAAACACTTTCCTGTCCTTACAGGGCTGTGTCAATGTGATGAACTGGGGAATCCGTCTACGTACACTACACTGGGTTGCCACCTATCGAATTGTTGGTATCTCCATCCCTGAAATTGCAATCTTGCCCCAGCTCTTCTTTCGAGCCTTGACACTGCTGTGTGTCTTTTCCCCAGGTCCCTGCCCCTGTCACTTGCTCCTGTCTTCCCCTCCCATTGTCAGCTGTGACCCAGTCATCTCTGAAACCAATGTGTTGTCACATCTTGCGGCAAGTCACTGAAGGGGCACTGGTTAGTGTTACCATTTTAATGTTTCTTCTTAGTTTGTTATTAACTCTGTGGAGAGAGCGACCCCATCGGGACTCCTGGGATCTATCTCAGCTCTGGGAGGGGAGTGGGGTATAGTGTGTTACAGTAGGAGGCAGACACATCTGGGGTGTAAATAAGATCAGAATGGCCACACTGGATAAAACCGATGGTCCATGTAGCCCCGTAGCCTGTCTTCTGACCGTGCCCAGTGCCAGGGGCTTCAGAGGCAATGAACAGAAGCTGGGAATCATCATATGATTCGTATGGAGCAGGGGGAGGGGAGTTGGTGAGAGAAGCCCGACTCCTTTTTGTCCTCTCCATCTTCCATACTGCTGAGGACAACAGGTTGTCTCATTTCTCCTGTCCTCGGAGAAATATCAGGGCACAGGTTTTTTGCCTCCCCTCACTGACTCTTTATGGGCTGCTGTCTTCCCTCCATCTCCCTTTCCTTTTCTGCAGATAGAGACGGGTTGTGCGGTGCCACCGGTACAGTCGCCGCACTGGTGTTCTGCTCCCTCTTTGCCCATCTCTGTGGGCCACAGGATCATAACTGGGGCCAGCCTGAGGATCGTTATTGGTTCACTACCCCTTTCTCCACTGTACTGTGGGATGAGCATCACTGTTTTCTGGTGGACACCTGTGGTTTCAAGGGTAACGTGAAACTCCCTCTCCAGCGTTGGGGAGTGTAAGCGGGCGTGGCGAGTCACCCCTAAGGTGCCTCCTGGCCATCTGGGAATTAGCTCTTTCACCTTCGGAGCACCCTCTGCAGGCCAATGTCCCACTTGCCTCTGGCCCCGTGTCCCTTCTGGACCCCGGTGCCCTCTTCCCTGGGGTGCTGCACCCCTGCAGTACCCCCACAGTCTCACTGGGTCTCCCCTTCCTGGGGAGCCATCATCACAGGCCAGTCATAAGTCATCTTCATAGGCCAGTCATCATAGGCAGGGAGGGTTTGGCCTCCTGCCTCTGTCTACCTGTGGGCTGCCCCTTGAAACCCCACTACCTAGGGTTACCATATTTGAACACTGAAAAGAGAGGACACTCAGTGGGGGGGGGACCTCGTCCCGCCTCAACTCTGCCCCTTCGTCAAAGTCCCCCCCCCCTCCCTGCCCCATTAGACCCCTTCCCCAATGGGGCCAGGATCCCTTGTGCCAGGAGCTGCACAAACACAGAACAAAAAGACAGCACACTGGGAGCCTGGCCTGAGACCCCTTCCAGGCTGATCTGAGGCCAGGCTGAGTGTCCACATGTGGCGCTATGTGTGCTCATCACAGCCAGGCTGCCCTACGGCCCCAGGGGAATTCAGCACCTTCACCTTGGTGGAAAGGTGGAAAAGAACTGGATGCACAGAAAATCTGTTAAAGCAGCTCACGCTGGGACTTATCCTGCCTTAGCAGTCAATAGGAGTGGAAGGTGCTGAGTACCTGGCAGGACTGATCCCAAGAACAGAAACTCTCCCCTCCCCCAGCAAAACAGACATGGCCGCACCAATTCTAGAGTCAGACGCTCCACTGGTGTAGACTCCCATGACTTCAGCGAAGCTGCTCAGTTTACACCAGTGGAGGATCTGCCCCAGCGCTCGGTTTTCGGGAGCAGTCAGGTTACGCAGCTCCCCCTGTTCTGTTTCCCAGCTCCCCGGATACCTTGGAGCACCCAGTTCCTGGGTTCCTGCATCTGGCTGCCCCAGCGCCTTCCATTGCCCGAACTCTGGGGTTCTTGCCAGCCCTGCACCCTCGGGTTCTCGGCTGGCGATTGGCAGCAACCTCCCTCTCCCCCCAGCACTCGTCTCAGTCCCACTGAGTCTCTCAAGTGACCCAAAAAAGTGTCTCAGCTTCGTCCATGCAAACTCCAAATGGGCAGGAAGACCCCGAACTCGCCCCCTGCTCAGTCAGCGGTGCAGGCCAAATCCAATCACCAGCAGCCGCCACGGGCCATGGGTGCCTTGGCTCTGGCATGCAGCACGCCTGCCCAGCGACACTTTCCACCGACACACCAAGGCGTGTACGAGAAGCAGCCTTACAAGGAACCTGATCCTCTGTCACTGCGCCCAACTTCGCACCGACCGCAGCAGCGTCAGGCCAGCGAGCACCAGCCTGCACCGAGTTTCTGTTCTGTTCCCCAGCTCCCCGGATACCGTGGAAGGGGCTTTCAGTCACCAGGAGAGCACCGGGCTGATTTTAAGGAGGGTGGTTTTTACACTGGTGGCTCAGTAGTGAGCACCCCGGCCTACCCCCAGACTTGCTGTGTGCCCTTGGGTGAGTCAGTGCTGGGTGTTTCCTCCCCCACCCCCTGTGCAGGCTCTGTGGGGCAGGGCCCATCCCTCCCTCTGCCTGGGCAGTGCCCAGCAAGTAGCCCGCTCTCATGGCCAAGCTAAGAGGGAGCCGCGGTGCCAGGATACCGGCACGGAGCTGCTGTCTGGCCCGTGTGCTCTAGGAGCACACTTGCCTGGCCTGGCCTGGTGCTCACACTGATAGTGACGGTGCTGACACTGGGCTGCACAGGAATGCTCCTCTCTGTTCCAGAACAAACACCTCATGAACAGGCTGTGTTCTTCCCTTCTCCGGGCAGCTGCTCCGGTACCCGCCCCGCCCAGGAGCCCTGAGCCTCCTCCCATCCAACTCAGCCCAGCCTCCTGGACAAGGTGAAACTCCCCTCACTCCCAGGGCAAGAGGGGGACAAAAGCTCAGGTAGAATTTTATGCAACCCCCAGACGGCTGACCCCACAAGGCCCGGGCTACAGCACGGACCGTTCCCCTCAGGGGACCTGGCTGGAGGGAGGAATGTGGTGTTGGCCATTCAGGCGCCCCACAGAGCCAAGGCTTCCAGCTTTCTCCCGCAGCCAGGACAGAGATGCTGCTCAGTCAGTGACGGGGGATTTTCACCTTCTTGGCCACTCCCACACAGCGTTCATCTGGTTTCACAGACTCTCCCCCGTGCTCTTAGGAGCACACTGTCCCCATTACACATGGGGAAACTGCGGCTCAGAGAGGGTGATGCTCCCTCCCAATACCAACAACATCCCAAGTTTCTATAGCACCTGTGAACCCATGGCCCCCTGAAGATACAAAACCACTGAAATGCAGCCACTTCTGGGCTGGCATGGAAGGTGTTTAACAGCCCACAGTAGCAACCCCACCACATGCACAGCAGTGCACGGGCACAGACTGGGACAGCAGGGGGATTTGGCTTTGCAATCTGCACAGGCCTCAATGGCCGAGGCAGCCCAGGCTCTGACTGTCTTCCACCCCAGTGGAAGCAGCCCTGAGGTCGGGACTTCTACCCTGCAGCTGCCCTGCAGCCCCAAGTTCCTACCGCGGCTCCCGGGCTTCCTCCTCCAGCCTCTCTGTCCTGCTGGGGGCTTCTGGAGGCAGCGTCAGCTTGAGCTTTCCCCTCCCTCTTCTCCCTCCCGTTGGCTACCAACGGCAGAGACAGCCCTGGGGATCTAGTGCTCCCTGCTGCCGCTGGGCTCGGAAGTCCTGCATCCGCCTCCCCGCCCAGTAAAATCCCGGACATTCTGAGCTATTTAAAAAATCCTCCCAGACGGCAATTAGCATCTAAAAAGCCGGACATGTCCGGGAGAATCCGGACGTATGGTAACCCCACCAGTACCCCTTTCTTGGCCACACACTAGGCCCTTCAGCCTGGGGAGTTGCCAGCCTGGAGCTCCCCAGCTCCTCTGGCCTTTCCCCCCAGCCCTGCTCCACTCCAGGTACCTTGTCAAGCTTCCCAGCAGCCAGGCCAGTCTGCCTCCACGGCTAGAGGAGGAGACTCTCTCTGCACCAAACTCTGGGCCCTTTTAGCAGAGCCAGCTTGGCCCTAATTGACTCAGCCACAGCTGTGGCTTCTCTGCCCCTACTGGGCTGTCTTTCCAATCAGACTGGGAGCTGCTTGCTCCCAGCCTCAGCGCTGTTTACCCAGGAGTGGGGCAGCTGCCCCAGTACAGGGAGACAGACATCTCGTCTTCGGGCTCACAAGGGCTGTTTTGGAGGAGTGAAGGGGAACCAGGGGAACCAGGAGGTAGGACATCCTGGTGTACCAGTTGTCCAGCATCTTCTCTGATAAGCCTTTCAGGTTGGTCAGCCATTGTTATAAGGCCGGCTTTGGATCCTCCTGCCCACAAGGATCCTCCTCAGCCCTCAGAGTGAAGCCAACCATCTTTTCAACATAGAACACCAGAGGCTCTAAGTTGAGTCTCCATAGCTACCAGGTGCTCTCCTTCCCTTGTGATGTAGGGTACTCTCTGGTTTGCCTGCAGGAAACCCAGATAGATCTCTTCTGCTTAGGCTAGTTGGTAGATGGAGTTGGGGTACCGGGTATATTTTAGAAAGAATCAGAGGGGTAGCCGTGTCACTTCTGGGTATATTTTAGACACCTCAGCATTCATTCAGCTGAGATTGCCACCCTCTTCTCCACCAACTTACAGTCTAAGATGCTAGGTCACCTGGTGCACCTCCATGCCTGTGATAGCAGCCGACACTGAATTTCTTCAATGTCTATCCCCCTAATGCAGACCCGGAGTGGGTGTGTTTCTATCAACAGGTGTCTGCCTTCCATGGAACCTTGGATTCTCACTAGTGCCTGGGCCTGGGTGAGAATTTAAATACCATCTTTGAGGACCAGAATCGCTCATGGATAGAGAGCAGCCAGGATGCTTCAGGTATCCCCAGAGAGATCATCGATCATCACTCCTTGGTGGATGTCTGGCATGACCAATCTCCCTGTTCACTCAATGCCAGACCTAAAAGTAGCAATTTATCAAGAAGAAATCTTAAAAAAGAGGCTCCAGTGTGAAGCTGCAGAACTGAAATTTATATGCAAACTGGACACCATCAGATTAGGCCTGAATAAAGACTGGGAATGGTTGGGTCATTACGAAAGCTAAACCTAATTTCACCAATATTGATTCCCCCTTACTGTTACTGACACCTTCTTTTCAAGTGTCTGAAATGGGCCACTCCCACTACTACTTCAAAAGTTATTTTTCCTCCCCTGGTATTCTGCTGAAACAACTGATCTTACGGTAATTAATAAATCTGTTTTACAAGTTTTTACTCAATACAGGATGTTGTTTGAAACGTAAAAGAGAAATCTGCTCCGGCTGATGTATTGTCCTCTCCACTCTGAGGGAGGAGCAGACTGGGAAATAAACTTATCCTGGTCAGGCTTTTGGCCAGGGCACGATGGTTCAGCTCTTGGGTCCCTGACTGGGGAATTGTGGGGAACTGCCTGGAGATTCTTTCTTGTAGTTTCATGGATGGCTAGTGAAAGCATTCATGTAACTGCAGCTGGGTGTGTCTTTGTCTCTATATGGTTGTGTAAGTGAAAGACTTGAGAGTATTGCAGCTTCTCACAGCCTCAGAGTGTGAGAGGAGGTTCAGATTGCTATGCCACAGGGCTCAGTGTTCCCCAGTTCCAGGCTGGACCCCAGGGAATTTCATCACCACCCCCAGACTCCAGTGAACAGGTCCTGCATAACTGTGAGTCCAGTTCTCTATTGTCAGGTGGTCACTTATTGAACAAGAGACTATGGCTATGGAAGCAAAGTCAGAAAACCGGGGTTCTGTCAGTCAGTCTCTGTCTGACCTTGGACAAATCATGTCTCCCCCTGCCTCAGTTTACCAAACACTGAAATGGGTACGGTTCATACTGACTTTCCCTTGCTAGGTGTTTTGAAGGTCCCTCAATGAAAGGTGCTGCACAGTATGATGATATTGATGAGAAGCACTGATCTCTGATGCCATAGCAACAGCCCCATGTGTTTGCTGTAAGTGCTTCTCTCTCCTTGTAGTCAACTTTCTCCAGATCTCTCTGTCTACTATCTACCCATCTGTCCTGAGAATTTACAGGATTTCAGATCCTCTAGAGAGTTACACATTATCCCTAGTTTTTTACTTATCAACTATTCTTTTTAAGTATAAACACAAGTATACAGAGCAGCCAATTCCTCCCTGACTCAGCACAGAGCCCAGGAGTTCTCATCTCCCTTTGGGAAGATTCATTAATTACTGTTTACTCCTAAATCTGGACAATTAGCACCAAAGGGGAGACCTGTTCTTCCACAGCCTGTTTATCCAGATGTTCCCTTCTCTAGAGGCAGAGCAAACCCCACTGGGAATACAGGGAGCTCTGTTATAAACTGTGCACAGCTCTGTCGGCTCTCGGTGTGGGATACTGCTGCAAATGCTGGATTCAGAGAGCTGTGGGTCAGGGATACCTGAGGGGATTCCTAGGGAGAACACTTCCATCCCGAATTCACAGACACCCATCTCTTGCTGAGGAACTCACCTGATCCACAAACTCTGTGCAAGGTGAGTGTGGAGGGATGGAGAGTAAGTCTGTGGCCCTTTCCACTCGCAACAGGATGACGCATCCCAGGGCCCTTGTCATAACTGAGGAATTCTCCAAAGAGTCACTGGTCAAAATGTCACTCTTTTCTGTGCACCCCTGCTCAGCCCTCCTGATAGAATACAGCCCCGAGGTGGCACAGTGGATCCTTCAGGATGAAAGATGTTGTTAGATGTGCAATACAAGGCCAAATTCTGAGACCATGACCCGTACAGTGCTCAGGCCCCAGTGAGGCAAAAATCTCCTTGGAGCAAAACCTGACTACAGATGTCAGGACCCAGCTGTGTGCTAATGCACAGACACTGTCATCCGCTCCTCTTGCATTTCGGGGCTCTGTCTGTTAAAGGGGTCAGAGCTGTTACCTGACTTTTATCTGCTGGAAAGTTTGGAAGTAGAACAACAATGAGAATTTTTCAACATGGGTAAAACTTACTTTCCCCGATCTTCATTCCAGAAGTTGGCTAAATTGTTATTCCTGAAACATCCAAAAAGTATTCTGCTCCAAGCAGACACCCAGCGTGGGAAATCTCAGTCCAAACACAGAATGTTTAACAAACCTATAAGCAACTGAAAATGAGGTCTTGTAGAGGAAGATGTCAGAGAGCTGTAATGACAGATGGTGCCACCGACACCGCCTACCTTGGCCAATGATTTGTGAATCTCATTCTTCTGTGCTCAGCAAGCAGTTCTACAGGTCAAATACAAATTATGTTAGGAATTACCTTCTCTCAATGTTATATGTTCAGTATTTCAGTTTTACTAAGTATTCCCTTATTAATGTTCAAGACACATTAAATATAAATGCCTGATCAACTTTCTTTAACAATTGATCTACAGTTTTTAAGGTCAGAAGGGACCATTTGATCATCCAGCCTGACCTCCTTTTAAACATTGGCCCATTTAATTTCTCTCCATTACTGCTGTATTGAACCAAAATACTTATGTGTGCCTAAGGCCTGGTCTACACTAGAATTTTACATCAGAAAATGTTAGAGCCATAGAGTTATAAGGGAACACAGAGGACAGCTAGTCTAACCCCCTGACAAGATTCAGGGTTTCCTTTGTCTTGGTCCTCTAACACTGATGGCTAGTCACATGTCATTGGAAAACCTCCACAGAAGGAGCTTCCATGACTTCCCTGGGAGTCTGTTTCATTGGCCTCCTGTTCTTAAAGTTGATAAGATTTTTTGAAATTTAATTTAAATCTGACATGCTCTGATTTGAACGCATTGCCAGTTGTCCTGCCCCTCTGTGGTAAGACAGAATAACTTTCCTCCACCTTTTTACGGCATCCTTTCAAGAATTTGAAGACCTCTATCATGTTCCCATTCATCTCCTCTTTTTTTAAAAAAAAAAAATTTGCTTCCTTCACCATGCTCATACTACTTGCATTCCATCCCTTGTGTAACATTTGTTACTTGCCTATGGATTCTTTCCCGGTCCTCTACATCCTTTCTATGCATTGATCAGCAAAGATAGACACACAACTCCAACTGAGATCTATTCCACACCAAGTAGAGAATGTTATCATTTACCATGACGTGCATGTTATACTTCTGTTAAAATGAACTACCATTGCATTTTCCTTTTTGAAAAATTTTTCCTAATGTCCAACCTAAACCTCCCTTTCTGTAATTTAAGTTCATTGCTTCTTGTCTTCTCTTCAGAGGTTAAGTAGAATACTTTTTCTCTTTCCTTGTAAAATCCTTTTACATAGTGGAAAACCATTATCATGTCCCCTCACTGTCTCCTCTTTTGCAGACGAAACAAACCAAGCTCTTTCAATCTTCCCTCCTAGGTCATGTTTTCAAGACCCCCAATCATCCTTTTCTATAGTTTTTCCAGATCATTTTGAATGTTTATCTAATTCTTCAAAGGTATCATCTGCAAACTTAAGAATTTTATTCTCTATGCCATGATGTAAATCGTTGATGAAGAATTGGAAAGAGGCGGACCCCAAACTGATTCTTATGGAAACCCACCTGTTATGTGCTTCAATCATCACTGTGAAACAGTGATAAGAACTCTCTGGGAGTGGTTATCTGACCAGTTATGCATCCACATTTTAGTAGCTCCATCTATGTTTAATTTTACTTATTTACAGGTTTCTTATTGACAAGGTCATGCAAGATTATCCAGTATTCCAGTATTCCATGATCTCCTATCTTCCATGACTTTTCAAAGATAATAGCTAATGGCTTAGATATCTCCTCAGTCAGTTCCTTCAGAGTGTTGTAGGATTCATTTAGTCCAGCTCCCGTGACTTGAAGACATCTAACTTGTCCAAGTAACTTCTAATTAGTTCTTTTCCTATTTTAGCATCTGAACCTACCCCATTTTCACTGGCATTCTCTAGGTTAGGTGTCTTAACACAATGAAGTGGGTATTAGCCCACGAAAGCTTATGCTCTAATACTTTAGTTAATCTTTAAGATGCCACAGGACTCTTTGTCACTGTCTTAACGCTACCAACCTTCTTAGTGAAAACCAATAAAATGAAGTCCTTAAGCACACCTGCCATTTCCACATTTATTTTTATTGTTTTTCACTCTTCATTCAGTAAGGGACCTACCGTATCCTTGGTCTTCTCCATGCTTCTAAGGTGTTTGTAGACTGTTTTCTTCTTTCCCTTTTTAGGTCTCAAGTAAGTCTAATCTTTTGTGGTTTGGCCTTTCTAATTTTGCCCCTACATACATGTATCCTTTGTAAATTAACCTTGTTTCCACTTTTTGTAGGATCTTTTTTTGTTTTTAAAATCATTCAGGACCTCCTGGTTAAGGCGTTGTCATCTCGTCCCATACTTCCTATATTTCCTACGCAGTTCACTATTATACCATTAAAATAACAGAATATCACAGAATCATAGAATATCAGTGTTGGAAGGGACCTCAGGAGGTTATGTAGTCCAACCCCATGCTCAAAGCAGGACTAATCTTACTAAAATCTTTACTAATGTATCTCTGAAAAATGGCCAGCTATCATTTATTGGTTTTTCCCCTTAGACTTCAATCCCATAAGATCTCGCTACCGACTTCCTGAGTTTGCTCATGTATGCTTTCTGGCAACCCATTGTCTATATTTTGTTGTTCTCCCTCCTACCATTCCTCAGAATCCTGAACTCCATCATTTCATGATCTCTTTCCACCAATGTGCCTTCCATTTCATAATCTCAACCAGTTGCTCCTTATTTCTCAAAATCAAGTCTAGAACAGCCTCCTCCCAGTTGCTGCCTCCAGCTTCTGGAACAAAAAAATGTCTCCAATACATTCCAGGAACTTGTTGATAATCTGTGCCCTGGTGTAGACAGATGAGTTCTTCCATCAACCTAGCAACCACCCCTCGGGTATTACCTATGCTGAGGGGAGAACCCCTTCCATTTATGGAAGTAGTGTCTACAGTGAAGCACTGTGGCAGCACCGCTGTAGCATTTGAAGTGTAAACAACCTTTCAAAAGGATCTTCCAAAAAAAAAAAATGTCCAGTCCAGAACTGCCAACTTGAGGAATTGGGAGACTAACACTTCCCTTCTCAGTGTGTCCCAATGGTTAATCACACTCAGTACTAAATAATTGGCCGTAATTTTGAGCTGGAATATGCCTCGCTTCAGCTTCCAGCCCTACGCTCTTGCTAAGCCTTTCTCTGGTAGATTACAGAGCCCATTATTACCCATGAATTGCTCCCCATGAAAGTCTCCACCTGATCATCTTTCTCATAAGCTAAAGAGCTATACGTCTTCAAGTCTAACGATCTGCTTTTTCTCTATCCTCCAATCATTTAATCAGGATCTATTCTAGAAATTAAAATATTTTTTTACTCGGACTTCTCTTGTTGTTAATATACTTAATAACTTCCTGTTTGTGATCCATAGCCCTGCCAAACATGGAGTTTTCCCTGTTGTCTTAATGACCCTTATCAATTTTCTTAACTTCCGATTTCCATTCTTGGCTATCTATTTTTCCTTTTTCCTCTTTGTTACATATTGCTTCCCCCTGCCAGCAATTGCTGCCTTCACTTTACCACTGAACTGTGTTTTTACCCAAAGTTGTTCACTTTGTTGACTGTGGAATCATACGTTTTCCACTATCTAATCAACTGTTATCAAAGAATTGCCAATATTCATTCATATTTTTCTGTCTAATTTTTTCCTCCCAATCAGTTTTGCCAACAATTTTCCTCAGCTTTGGGGAATTAATCTTCTTGGAGCATTAACTGTCTATCAATAGTATTGGTTGGGAACTGTCCATCTGAATGTAAATATCTTTCATCTTTTATTTTCCTCTCCTATATCATATGCTCTCTTGTTTGTCTCTTGTGTAAACTAAAGAGCCCCGGATTTTTCTATCTGTTTGCATATGGCAGCCTCCCCCACTTTCAGGCCCTGTCTTGGAAATCCTTTTATATATGCTATATCCTTAAGAGAGATTGGATGACCAAAACTGAACACATATCCTGAACATGGTACTCTGCATCCCATATCTTAGGGATCTGAACTTTGCTTTTGTTTTGTCTGCTTCTGTGAATGAGCAGGTGTTTCCCTTGAGCTACTATCAATGGCGCCCAGATCTTTTCCCTGAGGTATGTTCTACCTGGGAACTTCTCCCAGCACGTCTTCCCAAAAGTTTGTTTTTACCCGTCTCTGACTTTGAGCAACTAGATGAATGGGGAACTCTCTTCAGTATGGACTTCCTATCCTGGCTCTCATTACGTTAAGGAACAATGATGGATAACCGGTATCCACATTTGTGTTTCCTTCAGAGGCCTTCCTTTAGGGGTCCCCCACAACTAAGTGTAGGAATTATTTATGTAATTTGATTCAACAGGTCATTGTTCATAGTTATTTTTTCTGAATAGTGGAAATGTAAGTTGTCAGTCTTTGAAGAGTGATCAGTCTCCTTCTTCCGTCAGAATAGCCTCCGTTATTACATACAATGTCTCATACCAACATTGTCTCTCCTTTCAGGCTTTCTTATGCAACAATCATCTGAGATCCTTGGAACACACAGAAAGTCAGGTTGAACATACAGTAAAGGCAGAAGACACACTTTTACCTCAGAGTTGGACACTTCTCCCCTTCTGCATGTCAGATGCAAACACAACCGACTTCACCAGCCCCTCCACCTTCATCCTACTTGGAATTCCTGGCCTAGAGACAGCCCATAGATGGATCGCCATTCCCTTCTGTGGGATGTACATCATAGCTGTCTTGGGGAACTTCACCATCCTGTTCATCGTGAAGAGGGAGCCGAGCCTCCATGGGCCCATGTTCTATTTCCTCTGCATGCTGGCCGTCACCGACCTGATCACGTCCACATCCACTGTGCCCAAAATGCTGAGCATCTTCTGGTTCAATTCCAGAGAGATCAGTTTCGGTGGCTGTCTCACCCAGATGTACTTCGTTCTCTCCTTTTCAGGGATGGAGTCTGGAATCCTCGTGGCCATGGCTTTTGATCGCTATGTGGCCATCTGCCACCCTCTGAGATATTCCACCATCTTGACAAACTCTGTTGTGGCCAAGATAGGCCTGGCCGTGGTGCTGCGCAGTTGCGTACTCTCCTTACCCTACCCCTTCCTGGCGAGGCAGTGGCCATATTGCAGAACTAACATCATCCCCCACTCCTATTGTGGAAATATGGCTGTGGTGACCCTGGCCTGCGCTGACATCAGCATCAGTAGTTACTACGGCCTCTTTGATCTCTTCTTTCAGATTGTCATGGATGTGTTTTTTATCGCTGTGTCCTATATTCTGATCCTCCGGGCCATCTTCCGCCTCCCCACAAAGGATGCCCGGCTCAAAACTTTTGGGACCTGCATCTCTCATCTTTGTGCCATATTAGCTTTGTACGTCCCAGATTTCCTCTCCTCTCTCATTAAGCGGTTTGGCCACAATGTGCAACAGCATTTCCTTGTTCTCTTTTCCAGTGTGTACCAGCTGGTGCCCCCAGTGGTACATCCCATTGTTTATGGGGTTGGGACCAAACTGATCCGGGACAGGCTGCTCAAGCTCTTTACTCATAAGGAAACCTAAATATTTCTCCTTGTGCTCCAGCTCATGAACCATTGCTCTCTTGTGTACCTCTAAGAGCTGAAACCTTCACGCCAAGCACCAAGGCCCTGAGGCTTACTTTGTCTCGGCTCCCCCAGATTGCTTTAGCCCACCCTTCCCAGACCTCCCGCTTGGGCACAGTCTGTTTCCAGATTCTCCTTTTTAGGTCACATTATCACAAAACCAAATAGCCCCCGATCTTGCAAAAGTGGTTGTGTGACACATAGGCAGAAGGAGTTAAGCGACTTGCAGTCTATTGATCCAGATTCACCCTTTGGAGACAGGTTAGGAAAGTATGCTAATGGCAGTTAGGGCCATTCCATATTAGATAGACTACTGCTTTGAAATCTAGACTTGTATTATGAAAGAACTGGAAGACGTTAGTGACTCTAGCATTCTATGTTTACCGATAGCTTGTAAGAGGTTTACAGTGTTAACAAACAATTCCTGTCTAGAGATGTTTTTGGTTAATTCAGGAATGAAAAAGAAATATTATTAGATGGAACTTGGGTGCAATAATATTATTTTCTATGTGTCACTTTAAAGTTTCTTTTGAACCCTCTATAAACTGTTTAATGGGTAATAACCTTATGCTAATCCAGGTAGTTAATTACCAGTGATGTTTAGGAAATAGAACGTTACCTCAAAGCCTATTGTTCCCCACAAGGACTGCTGTGCTGCCCAGGAACTGTATAAAGTGCTCTTGAAACCCGATCCTTTTTATCTCAGATCTGCTTAAGAATCATCAGCGGAAGTTTAGTTCATAAAAATTGGCTGTAAGTGAGTATTTGGGTAATATCATTTTCATATAATATTCATTTCCCTGGGAGGTGATGTGTAGAATCCTTCTGGGTTGGTAGAACTTTATTATATGATGAACAAGATTTTCAATAGACAGCATCGTACTTGACTTGGCTGTCTGGGTGGAAGCCCAAGGCTGGGCTGCTTTAAGGGACCTGCATTTTGGCTTCTCTGTAAGCATTAAAACATTATGAAAGTTGTTGCTTCCTTGTATTTTGTTGCTTCCTTGGTAAGTTCAAGTATAAGAATAAACACCTGTTTTGGGGATTGTCAGGCCCATTGTTTGAAGTTTGCCCTAATAGAGCAATCGCATAATTGGGATCCCTGGAATTCCATTCACAGGTTGCTAAAACAATTCCTCTACTTCAGAGAGCAGAAGAGATACTCAGATCTGGGGAAACACAACACAACACAATATCTGGACACCATTTCCTTCCTCAGTGGACCTAAGAATGGCCATGTTGGCCTCTAGCTCACTTCCAACGCTGGCCAATGTCTGATGCTCCAGAAAGAATGAACAGAACAGAAAATTATCATGTGACCCATTCTCCATCACCCTTTCCCAGCTTCCAGGAAACAGAGGAAAGGGACATCATCCCTGCCCAGCCTGCCTAATAGTCGTTGATTGGCCTATCCTCCATGAATTCATCTAGTTCTTTTTCAAAACTGTAATACTCTTGGCCTTCACAACATCCTCTGACAAGGAGATTCACAGGTTGACTGTGTGTTGTGTGAAGAAATACTCCCTTTCATTTCTTTAAATCCACTGAAAATTAATTTCATTGGGGGATCCCTACTTTCTGTGTTATGAAAAAGAGTAAGTAACGCTTCCTTACTTACATTCTCCACACCATTCATTATTTTATACCCCCTGTGGCAAATTGCTGGCACTATTATGATGGGTCCCACGCTCTCTCTTCTTGTGGGGGATTCAGTGAGCTATTTCTTGCCCCTGAATAGGGTATTAAGTGCCCCACTAGTATCCTAGAGGAGGGGGAGTGGAGAGGGAGGGACCCAGGCCCGCCCTCTACTCCGGGTCCCAGCTCAGGGGCCCTGAGGATAGCAGTAAACGTCTTGAATTAGCTATTCCTTCCCCTGGGTTACTTACCTCTCCTACCCTTCAGTTTGTGGGGCTTCCTGCCCTCTCTCTACACAGGTCAGGTGTCTCTTTCCCTAGGGTCTGGGTGGTTTGGTTCCAAACTCTCCTCCAACTGTCCACTGCTCCAACTCCTCCAAACCGTTCACTGCTCCAACTCTTCCAAACTGCTCACTGCTCCATCTCCTCCAAACTGCTCACTGCTCCATCTCCTCCAAACTGCTCCCACTCCTCCAAACTGCTCCAACTCCTATTCTCCTCCCCTGTCTGCCTGAAGCAGGGGGGTTTATTAGGTTCTTAACAGGGCCTTAATTGATTGCAGGTGTTCCAATCAACCTGCAACCTTCCCTAGTCCACAGGGAGCCATGCCTCAATTAGCTCTGAGCTTACATATCTCCCCTCAAGCACTCTACCGGAGCTCTCTGACCCTCCTCTATCACACCCCTTAGTGGTCTCTTTCCCAAGTTCCAAATACCCACTCGTATTAATCTCTCCTCATATGAAAATAGTTCTTTACATTATTACCTATAATCACTTAAACAAGCGATCTTTGGCTAATTAATAAATCTGTTTTATAATTTTTTACATAATAATGTTGTGTGAAATGTAAAAGGGAAATCTGCTCATGGTGATGCATTGCCCATTGAGGGAGGGGCAGACTGAGAAATAAACTTATACTGGTCAGGCTTTTGGCCAGGGCAAGATGGTTCAGCTCTGGGGACCTAGGCTGGGGATCTGGGGGGAATTGGCTGGAGCTTCTCTGTTATTGGTTCATGGATGGCCAGTGAAAGCATTTATGTCACTGCAGCTAGGTGTGTCCCTGCCTGTGTAGCTGTAGAAGTGCAAGACCTGAGGGGATTGCAGCTTGTCACAGCCTCACAGTGTGAGAGGGGTCCAGATTGGTATGCCAGTGGCTCGGAGGTCCCCAGTTCCAGGTTGCACCCCATGGAATTCCATCACAAACCCCCGCCCTCCCCCAGTGAACATCCCCAAAAGACAGTGAGTCCATTTCTCCGTTGTCATGTGGTCACTTACTGACAGAGAGACCGTGGTTAGGGAAGGGAAGTCAGCACACTTGGGTTCTGTCAGTCAGTCTCTGTCTGACCTTGGACAAGTCATGTGTCCCCGTGCCTCAGTTTACCGATCAGTGAATGGGGATGGTTCATAGTGACTTTCCCTACCTAGGTGTTTTGAAGATCCCTGAATGAAAAGTGCTACACACTATGATGACAGTAAATGAGCAGAAGCACTGATCTCTGACCCCTTAGTGACAGCCCCATGTGTTTGCCGTAAGTGCTTGTGTCTCCTCTTAGCCGATTTTTTCCAGAACTCTTTGTGACGGTGCTGTTCTTGGTGGGACTCAACTGAGAGTGCCAAGTCAGTACAAAATGCTTTCAACAGGGCAATTACAGCCCATAGCTGGGGTTTCTCCACCTCTAAGGCAAACAAAACCAGCCAAACAGAAAAGACTTTGATTTTGCCCCCCTGGCTAGCCACAAGTCACACAAGCAGTTCCCTTAGACACTCCAGCTTCCCAGTATCACCACCAGCAGCCACCTGTCCTGGGGACAAATGGTTATGAAAACCAATACCCCAAATAAAGAAAATGGTTCTCCTCAATTCCAAAGAATCAGGCCCCAGACCTAGGTCAGTATAAAAACCCAATCTTACTCACAAATCACGCTGTTGCCAATCCTTTAGAATCTAAAATCTAAAGGTTTATTATACAAGGAAAAAGAGATAGGGGAGGGTTAGAAATGGTTAAAAGAAATCAATTGCATGCAGTAATGGCAAAGTTCTTGGTTCAGGCTCGCATCAGTGCTAGAGTAAACTGCAGGTTCAAATCAAAGTCTCTGGAGTATAAACATCCACAGCTGGGATGGGTCATCAGTCTTTTGTTCAGAGCTTCCATTTGTAGTGAAGTTCCATCCAGAGATAGGAGCAAGACTGAAGACCAGATGGAGGGGCTGCAGCAGCTTTTTATAGTTTTTCCCAGGTGCAAGAATCTGTTTGTAACTGCTGTGAAAAGTACAGCCCATGGACTTCTGGAGTCACATGGGCAAATCACATGACCATGCATGACTTACTCCAGAGTTTCCCAAACTGTGTTCTGTGGAACACTGATGTTCCGCACGATGGGAATAGGTGTTCCATGAAAGAACCATAATTTTAAAAAGGGTCTTTAATTTTTTTTTTCATTTTAACTTTGTGTAACCCCCAAGGAGATGACAGGGACTCCTGGGTCTCTGTCTGCTGGACGACTCAGAGTCTGCCCAGCAACCACTAGGGAGTGAGAGGCTCTCCCCGGGAGTGGAGGAAAGGGGAGAAGACATTTTGAGTGAGTGGAGAGCCAGGCAGGAAAAGGGCAGGACTGGCTGTGTGGGGAGCGGGTGAGTCCTAGGCCTGCATGCAGGGTTCCCCCTGAGAACAGGCCTCTAGGGACCTGATAGCAGATCCCTCAGCGGGGTTTTTCCTTCCCCACTGGTGATTCCCCATTTGTAGAGTTTGCTGGGAAACTTCCCCAGCCTGGCTGAGTTCACCCTCCAGCTCCTTAGGTGAGACCAGTCCCCACATGGTCAGCTCTGCTCTGTCCCCCCGTCCAGGGAAGCAGCTGCTGAGTGTGTGTCTGGACACGGGGCTGGGAGGCGACAGTCTGGATGTTAGTGTTGTTGTGTAACCTACACCTTGAGCCCTGCACCCCTTTGTGGTGAGGGGAAATCCTGGAACCGACGCAGCCTGATTTCTGCCTGAGGAGGATCCTGCCAGCAGAGAGCAGCCCCTCTGCAGAGACTGAGGAGTCCAGTCATCCTCGAACCTGAGGATCATTCATGGAGACTGTGAGTGCCCCATTGTTTAGTTACTTAGTCAGGTGATTTGTTTTGGGGACCCCCTACTCCCTGAACTGTGTCCTCAAGCCAGGGAGTGTGGGTTTGAGGATTTTATAACCTGCTGCATACTACACCTGTGGAGGAACTTACCACCTTCTCCCACTTGTGAGTCCTTTGGGCTGTACTGAACCCAGTCAGCCACACTGCTACACCACTGCAGAGAAGGATTGTGTGGTTATAGGTCACCAAGGGCCCCAGCACAGTACGTGTACCAACGGGACACTAATTTTACATTTGATGCATCAAGTCACAGGTATTTTCAGGGCACCGGTGACCCTAAAATTAGTGTTTTACCCTGTTATGTTGTATTTGTCTCCTATTTAATATAATTATTGTGTTGAATATATTGTATGCATTGGTGTTATTTCTTGGAAGTCTCCAACTATCTGGTCAGTAAGTGGAGATTACCCTGTAGTTAGAATTTTCCTCCCAAGCTGCTCTGGGGACCCTGCCAGGAAGGAGTGAGGAGGGTGGAGGTACCGCCAAATAATTTCCTAGGAAGAAAAAAAGAAGGTACACCCTGCTGAGTGGGTGGTGGGATCAAAAAGAATCCAGACCTGTCCATCAAAACCTGCAAGCCAATTGGCAATAACGAAGGTAACTAGGTGGAGAGGAGGCACGTGACTTTAGGATTCAACTTTCCAGCATTATTCCTAATATTAAGTGCATTTGTGTTAAAAAACATTAAGAAACACCAATTCCATGAAATGCAAATTTGTATTTCTGTTTATAAAAATAGATTTTCCTAGTAAAAATCTAATTTGTTTGGTGTTTGTATATATATAAAAACAGCATTTTTTAAGTAGAACAGTTTTCAATTTTCACTCTTGCACTTGATTTTTGTACTATTTTATGTACACTTTCCCGTTAGAAATTGTTAGTTCAAGTTGTTTTAAATTTGTACTTTTTCTTCATTTTATAAAATAAAATGTATTTGAGCATAAATAACACAATTTTTAATTTGAAAAACAAACGACTACAGAATAATATTATAAGTGTTCTGTAAATATATACCAGGCTAAAAAGTGTTCTGTGGCCAAAAAAGTTTGGGAAACACTGACTTAGGCTTTGCAGGTGGCAGCCATTACCCAAAGGCTTTTTTGCATGTCTTCTGGTAGACTTCTCATGTGGGTTGGAGCTTTCCAAGCTCTCCCTGGGTTCATTGTGTAGCTGATGGTCCTTAATGGGCCATCAAGCAGGCTAGGTGGGGACAAAAACAAGTTGTCTGGAATGTTACCCAAAAGCAGAGCATGAGTTTGAGATACAGACATTATATAGCCAACATATATATCTTTAACTACAGAAATGATACACACATACAGGTAGCATAATCATAATTGGGAAACCATAACCTGGTCGTAGACACCTTATATGACCCCCTTTACACAAGAGTTGGGGCCCTTACAGGACCTAGGTTGCACCAATGATCTATATGACCTGAAATTCTTTCAGTAACGTGACACTCTTTGTCTACTATCTACCATCTATCCTGAGAATTTACAGCATATCAGATCGTCTGGAGAGTTAGACATTATCCCTAGTTTTCTTAATAACCAACTATAATTTTTAAATATATACAAATAAATGTACAGAACAGCCAATTCCTCTCTGACTCTGCACAGCGCCCAAGAGTTCTCATCTCCCATTGGGAAAGTTACTTAATTACTGTTGATAATTAAGTGGATAATTAGCACTGAAGTGGAGACATGCTTGTCCACAGCCTGTTTACATTCAGATCCTAAATTCTCCTCTAGAGGCTGAGCAAACCCCACTGGGAATGCACAGAGCTATATTATAAACTGTGCAAACCCCTCTTTTGGCTCTCGATGCGGGATGCTGCTGCAGATGCTGGATTGAGAGAGATGTGGGTCACGGCTACCTGTGGGGGATTCCTAGGGAGGACACTTCCATCTCAGGATTCACAGGTACCATTTCTTGCTGAGGAGCTCACCTGATCAACAAACCCTGTGCAAGGTGAGTTTGGAGGGAAAGAGAGTAAGTCTGTGGTCCTTTCCACTCTGCACTAGCATGACACATGCCAGGGCACTTGCCCTAAGTGATGATTTTTCCAAAGAATCACTGGGTAAAATGTCACTGATTTCTGTGCACCCCTGTTCATCATGCCAGATGAACTTAAACACCAAGGTGGCACCATTTCAGTGCCACTGTGGATCCTTCAGAATGAAAGATGTTATTAGATGTGCAATACAAAGCCAAATTCTGAGATCATGGCTTGTACATTGCTCAGGCCCCAGGGAGGGAAAACACACCATGGAGCAAGAACTGAATACAGATGTCAGGAGGCAACTTCATGTTAATGCACAGATACTGTCACCTTCTCCTCTTGCATTTCAGGGCTCTGTCTGTTAATGGGTCATGGGGACAGGGGCTGTTACTTGACTTTTATCTTCTGGAAAATCGGAAGTGCTAGGGCTCCTTAGTAGAACAATAATGAGAATTTTTCAACATGGGTAACACATACGTTCTCCGAGCTTCATTCCAGAACTTGGTCGAACTGTTATTCCTGAAAAGTCCAAAAATTATTCTGCTCGAATCAGTCACCCAGCATGGGAAATGTCAGTCCAATCACCTAATATTTAGCAAACTTATAAGCAACTGAAAATGAGGTCTTGTAATGGAAGGTGTCAGACAGCCTTAACTACATGTGATGATGCCAGCACCACCTGCAATGGACAGTCTATTTGTGAATCCCATTCTTCTATGCTCTTCACTCCCATAATGTTGATATCAAAGAGTTTTACAGGCCAAATATGAATTATGTCGAAAGTTACCTTTTCTCAAAGTTATTTTTTGAGACTTTAAATTTAACTAAATATTTCCTTGTTAACGTTATGAGACATACTAAATATAAGTGTCTGACCTACTTTCTTTAGCAATAGATCCATAGGGTTTAAGGTTAGAAGGGACAATTTGATCATTCAGATTGACCTCCTGTAAAACACAGGCCCATTAAATTTCACTCAGTTACTGCTGTATTGAGCCAAAAGGCTTGTGTGTGACTAAGGCCTGGTCTACATTAGGATTTTACATCAGAGATGTAGAGCCATAGAGTTATAAGGGAACGCAAAGGACAGCTAATCCATCCCCCTTCTGATATGCAGGAGTTGTTTTGTCTTAATCCTATAAGACTGATGGCTGATCACGTCTTTGGAGAACCTCCACAGAAAGAGGCTCCATGACTTCCTTGGGAGTTTGTTTCATTGGCCACCTCTAGTTAAAGTTAGGAAGATTTTCCTGAAATTTCATTTAAATCGGCTATGCTGGAATTTGAACCCGTTGCCTCTTGTCCTGCCCCTCTGTGGTAAGACAGAATCACTTTCTGTTACTTTTTAATGGCAGCCTTTCAAGTATTCACTATCATGTCCCCCATTAAGCTCCTCTTTTCCAAATAAACATATTGGTTCCTTTGGTGTGTTCATACAGCTTACATTCCATCATTTGTGTAGCCTTTGTTAGTTGCCTATAGATCCTTTCCAGGTTCTCTATGTCCTTTCTATACATTGGTCAGCAAAATTGGACACATTACTCCAGTTGAGACCTAACCCACTCCGAGGAGAGGAATGCTGTCATGTACTTTGACATGCCTGTTATACTTCTCCTAATATAAACTGACGTAGCATTTGCATTTTTTGAAATTTTTTTCCTAATGTCCAACCTAAACCACGCTTGCTGCAAGTTAAGTCCATTCCTTCTTGTCTTGTCTTCAGTGGTTAAGAAGAACAGTTTTTCTCCCTCCTTGAAAAAAACTTTTGGGTATTTGAAAACTGTTATAAACCTTCCCCTCCCCTCAGTCTTCTCTTATTGAGAGTAAATCAACCTAGCTCTTTCAGTCTGCGAGCAAAGATCGTGTTTTCAAGGCCCATAATCATCCTTTTCTCCAGTTTTTCCAGATCATTTTGAATGTTTATCCGATACTCCAAAAGACTTGCATCCCCTCCCTACTTTGTATCATTTCCATACTTAATAAGTGTACTTTCTATGCCATGATCTCAATTGTTGATGAAGACACTGAAAAGAACCGGACCCAGAACTGATCCCTGTGGAACCCCCCTTACTACGCCCTTCCAGCATCACTGTGAAGCATTGATAACTACTCTCTGAGAGCAGTTTTCCAACCAGTTATGTATTCACCTTATAGTAGCTCCATCTGCATTGTATTTCTCTAGCTTCT
The DNA here is from genome assembly GCA_007922305.1 of Dermatemys mawii. NCBI lineage: Eukaryota > Metazoa > Chordata > Testudines > Dermatemydidae > Dermatemys > Dermatemys mawii. Next base: position 2,597,611 of record ML677393.1, on the reverse strand, counting down.
TAATGAGAAGTCATGAGAGACTGTATCAAAACATGTACTAATATCTAGATATATCACATCTAGTGCTTCCCCCCATCCCCAGGTCTTGTTATTCTGTCAAAAAAGCTATCAGAATGGTTTGACATATTTTATCCCTCAGAAATCCATGCTGACATTTATCACTTTATTATCTTCTTCATTTTTGCAAATTGATTCCTTAATTATTTGCTCCATTATCTTACCAGGTACAGAAGTTAAGCTGACTGTTTAGTAATTGCCTGTGTTTCCCTTATTTCCTTTTTTAGAAGTAGGTACTATATGTGCTCTTTTCCAGTCTTCTGGAATCTCCCGTCTCCTATGAGTTTTCAAAAATAATTGCTAATGGCTCAGATATCTCCTCAGTCAGTTCCTTCAGAGTATTCTACGATGGATTTCACTAGGCCCTGGTGACTTGAAGACATTTAACTTGTCCAAGTAACTTTTAACTTGTTCTCTCCCTATTTTAGCATCTGAACCAACCCCATTTTCACTGGCATTCTCTATTTAAGGTTTCTGAGCACCACCAACATTCTTGGTGAAAATTTAAGCAAAGAAGTCATTAAGCACCTCTGCTATTTCCACATTTAATGTTATTGTTTTTCTCACTCCATTTAGTAATGAACCTACCCTGTCCTTGGTCTTCCGCTTACTTCTAATGTACTTGTTGAATGTTCTCTTGTTATCCTTTATGTCTCTCCCTAGTTTGATCTTTTGTGCTTTGTCCTTTCTAATTTTGCCTCTACATACTGCAGTATTTTTTTATGAACCAGAGGGGTAGCCGTGTTAGTCTGGAATTGCAGAAGTGACAAAGAGTCCTGTGGCACCTTAAAGACTAACAAAAAATTTTAGAGCATAAGCTTTCGTGGGCTAATACCCACGAAAGCTTGCATCCGACGAAGTAGGTATTAGCCCACGAAAGCTTTTTTTTTTTATTCCTCCTTTGTATTTTGACCCTGTTTCCACTTTTTGTAGCATCCTTTTTTTGTTTTTTAGATCATTCAAGATCTCCTGGTTAAGCCATTGTGATCTCTTGCCATACTTGCTAACTTTCCTACGCAGTGGGATAGTTTGCTCTTATGAGAGGTACAGAATCACTTACCTGTAATGGGTTAAAAGTTCAATTAACCTAATTGACACTTCACCAGAAGAACCAATGGGGAAATAAGATACTTTGGTTCATAGAGGATGGTTTTCTTTTTGCTCTTTGTTTTGGTTCACTCTCAGGACAAAGAGAGAGACCCAACAGGCAATGCAGCTCCTACTAAAATGATACATCTATAATTACAGAAAGTGTAAGTAATAGCAAGGAAATGTGTTAGATTATCTCTTGTTTTAGCTTGTGAATTTTTCCTATGGTAAGAGGGAGTTTTATACCTGTTTTTTGTAACTTCGAAGCTAAGCCTAGGGAGGAATCCTCTGTGTTTTAAATCTTTTTATTTGTCCTGTAAAGTTACCCTGCCTCCTGTTTTTAAAGGTTAGATTATTTTACATTTTTTTATGCTCACTTTGCAACTAATTGATTAGCATACTATTCTCAGTCCTCCCCAGGAAATGGGATGAAGGAGCTTCCAGGGATATCTTGGGGGAGACAGGGCTCCAACTGGCCCCTCTCTGAATGTTTGTTTAAACGACTTGGTGATGTCAGCAATACTGTCAAAGGAAAAAAAAAGAATTTGTGTCTTGGGGAAGTTTTTAAGATAAGCTGGTGGAATATAAAATGGGGGGGGGGGTTCATGCAGGTCCCCACATCTATACCCCAGTGTTCAGAGAGGAGAGGGAGCCCTGACAATGTCTCTCTTGAAAACTGCCAGTTGTCTTCTATTGTTTTTCCCCTTAGACTTGCTTCTCTTTAGATCTTTCCCAACTCCCAGAGTTTGCTGAGGTCTTCCATCTTGAAACACATTGTCTTTATTTTGCTGTTCTCCCTCCTACCATTCCCTAGAATCCTTAACTCTACAATTTCATGGTCACTTTCCACAAAGCTGCCTTCCCCTTTCAAATTTTCAACCAGTTCTTCCTCATATGTCAAAGTCATGTCTAGAACAGCCTCCCCACAGTAACTGTCTCCAGCTTCTGGAACAAAAAAATGTCCCCAATACGTTCCAAAAAATTATTGGATAATCTGTGCCCTGGTATAGACAGCATGAGATGAAATCTTCTATTGACCTAGCTACCCCCTCTCGGGGATTAACTAGGCTGAGGGGAGAACCCCTTCCATCTCTGTAGATAGTGTCTATATTGAAGCATTATGGCAGCAGCGTTGTAACATTTTAAGTGTAAACAACTCTTCAAGCAGATCTTCCCGGAAAACATCCAGTCTAGATCTGCCAAGACGGGGAATTTGACAGTCCAACACTAGTTTTCTAAGAGTTTCCCAATGGTTAATCACCCTCAGTGCTAACTATTTGGCCCTAATTTTGAGCTGGAATATTCATGGCTTCAGCTTCCAGCCCTTCACTCTTGCTCAGCCTTTCTCTGGTAGATTACAGAGCCCATTATTACCCATGAATTGCTCCCCATGAAAGTCTCCACTTGATCATCTTTTCGTTAAGGTAAAGGGATATATACCTTGATGTCTAAGGATCCACCTTTTTCTTTATCCTCCAGTCATTTCTGTGCTCTTTTCATCCCCCTGTCCAAGTTTTCAACATCTTTTTTCAAATGTGAACCCCTGAACTGGATGCAATTTGTTTCACCAATCTCATGTACAGAGGTAAAATCCTTCCCCTGCTGTAATCCACCAACTCAATATTTCCCCCTACTAAATGAGAAATCAAGGCAAGTTGCATCTGCATTATTCCCTTGATCCACCAAACCCTTGATTAACTAATGTGTACTCTCATAAAAGTATGAAATCAGGTGGATTTGACAAGATCTGTTTTACATACACCCTTTTTTGTGATCCATAGCCCTTCCAAAATGGAGATCTCCCTGATGTGTTAATGTCCCTTATCAATATTCATAACTTCAGATTTCCATTCTTGGCTAGCTATTTCCCTTTTTCCCTTTGTTACATATTTCTTCCCCCGCCCCCCCCGAATTTCTGCCTTCACTTTACCATTGAAATGAGTTTTTACTCAAAGTTGTTCAGTTTGTTTACTGTGGAACTATGAGTTTTCCACTATCTAATCAACAGTTATCAAAAAATTACCAGTATTCATTCACATTTTTCTGTCTAAATTTTTCCTCCCAATCAATTTTGCTGAGAATTTTCCTCACATTTGGGTAATTAGTCCTCTTGGAGCACGAAGTGTCTATCAATAGTACTGGTTGGGAACGCTCCATTTGAATGAAAATTGGTTTCATCTTTTATTTTCCTCTCCTTTATCATATGCTCTCTTCTTTGTCCAAGGCTTTTTTATCTTTTTGAATATGACAGCCTCCCTCATTCTCAGAGCCTGTCTTTGAAATCCCTTTTATATATGCTATATCCTTACTAGAGACTGGGTGACCAAAATTGAACACACATGCCAAAGACGTTATTCTCTATCCCACATTTTAGTGAACGGAACAATTCTTTTGTTTTGTTCAGTGCAGCAAATGAGCAGGGGTTTCTCTTGAGCTGCTAGTAATGGCACCCAAGTATTTTCCCTGAGGTATTTCCTAGTTGGAGTGCTTCTCCCTGACCATGTCTTCTCAAAAGTTATTTTCCCCTCTCTGATTTTGAGAAACTGGATGAAGGGGGAACTCTCTTCGGTATTGACTCCGTATCCTGGCTCTCATTGGCTTCACAAACAACAATGGATAACCGGTATCCACACTTGTGTTTCCTTTGGGTCCGTCCTTTAGGGTTCCCCCACCACAAAGTGTTGGAATGATTAATACAGGTAGCACCACAAAACATGGAACTGAATTCAGTTAAATCTTTGTAGAAGTGGCAAAGAGTCCTGTGGAACCTTAAAGACTAACTAAAGTATTAGAGCATAAGCTTTCATGGGCTAATACCCACTTCGTCGTATGAAGTGGGTATTAGCCCACGAAAGCTTATGCTCTAATACTGTACTTTAGTTAGTCTTTAAGGTGCCACAGGACTCTTTGTCACTTCTGCAATGCCAGACTAACACGGCTACCCCTCTGATTCTAGTTAAATCATAGTTCACAGTTATTTTCTCTTCATAATGAAAATGTAATTTTTCAGTGTTTGAAGAGTGATCAGTCTCCTTCTTCCATCAGAATAGCCTCTGCTAGTGCATGTTAACATTGTCTCTCCTTTCAGGCATTTCTTCTTTGGCCATCACCTGAGATTCAGAGAACACACAGAAAGTCCGGTAAACATACAGTAACTGCAGAAGACACCCTTTTACCTCAGAGTTGGACACTTCTCCCCTTCTGCATGTCAGCCGTGAACACAACCGACTTCACCAACCCCTCCACCTTCATCCTACTTGGCATTCCTGGCCTAGAGACAGCCCATAGATGGCTCTCCATTCCCTTCTGTGCTCTGTACATCATAGCTGTCTTGGGGAACTTCACCATCCTGTTCATCGTGAAGAGGGAGACGAGCCTCCACGGACCCATGTTCTATTTCCTCTGCATGCTGGCTGTCACCGACCTGGTGATGTCCACATCCACCATGCCCAAAATGCTGAGCATCTTCTGGTTCAATTCCAGGGAAATCAGTTTTAGTGCCTGCCTCACCCAGATGTACTTTGTTCTCTCCTTCTCAGGGATGGAGTCAGGAATCCTCGTGGCCATGGCTTTTGATCGCTACGTGGCCATCTGCAATCCTCTGAGATATTCCATGACCCTGACAAACTCTGTTGTGGTGAAGATAGGCCTGGCCGTGGTGCTGCGCAGTGGCATACTCACATTACCCTATCCCTTTCTGGCGAGGCAGTGGCCATATTGCAGGACCAGCATCATCCCCCACTTCTATTGTGGACATATGGCTGTGGTGAAGCTGGCCTGCGCTGACATCAGCATCAGTAGTTACTATGGCCTATTTGATCTTTTCTCTGTGGTGGGCATGGATGTGTTTTCTATCACAGTGTCCTATATTTACATCCTCAGAGCCATCTTCCGCCTCCCCACAAAGGACGCCCGTCTCAAAACTTTTGGGACCTGCATCTCTCATCTTTGTGCCATCTCAGCTTTGTACATGCCAGATTTCTTCTCCTCTCTCATTCAGCGGTTTGGCAACAATGTGCCACGGCATTTTCTCATTCTCATTACCAGTGTGTACCAGCTGGTGCCCCCTGTGCTAAACCCTATAATCTATGGGGTGAGGACCAAACAGATCCGGGGCAGGCTGCTCCAGCTCTGTGCTCCTGCTCTGGCTCTTAGATTTAGTTCTGTGCAGAGCTGGCTGGTGCACGGTGCAGGGACCTCTTCCCTGAATCACTGACTGGACAGTCAAATTGAGATTAAACCCTTTCCTTTAGAGAGAGAGAGTTGGACCCAAATGCAACGGGAGAGAGAGGGAGAGAGAGAGGATGAAATCTTCTAGAACAGGGACTCCCTGTCTGTACAGTTCTGTGGACCACTTTCCAAGGGAGACACAAACCTTGCCCTTAACCACAAACAGGCCCTGTGTGTTCCAGAAATATTTCCTGCAGGGAAGCCCAGCTCGATCAGGTCTGGAATGAGAGCACTTGGGAAAGCACAGACGGCAGAGGATCCACATTTGGGTGAAGAAAATAACTTGTGGCACCTCCCTGGCCAGGCCCATTCCCCTTCCACATCTATGTAGCAGCTCGAGGTTTGCTGTCACACCCTGCTCAATCTCGTGCAGCTGGACACTCACCAGCTGAATGTGTTTGGGGCCCACAAACAAGACCTTAGTGATTTTGAGTCCCGGCACTGTGCGGGCCCTGCCTCTGGCTCTGGGTTTCAAGGTCCAATCTCTCAGTGCAGCTTCTGTTCTTGTGCCTCCTTCTAGGAGCAGAAACCTGCACACCAACCATTAAGGTCCTCAGGCTCACTTTGGATCAGCTCCCCCAGATTCCCCAATTACTTCAGCACTCCCTTCCCAGAGCTCCCTCTTGGGCATGCTCTGTTTCCAGTTTCTCCTTTTTGGGTCACACACTCTCAAAACCAAACAACCCCAGGCCTTGTAAACGAGATTGTGTGACACATGGCCAGAAAGAGTTAAGCAACTTGCAGGCTATTGATCCATATTCACCTTTTAGAGACAGGTAATTAGGGCCATTTCATATTAGATAGGCTAGAGCTTTGAAATATAGACTTGTATTATTATAGAACTGGAAAAAGTTAGTAACTCTAGTAGTCTCCGTTTACTGACAGCTGGTTAGAGGTTAACAGTGTAACCAAACAATTCCTCTCCAGAGCTATATTCAGAGATAAAAATGAGATAGTATTAGATGGAACTTGGGTGCAATAATATCATTTTCTATGTGTCGCTTTAAATTTTCTTTTGAACTCTCTATAAACTGTTTAATGGATAATAACCTCATGTTAATCCAGGTAAATAATTACCAGTGAAGTTTAGGAAATTGAAGGTTACTTTAAAATTCTATTGCTCACCCAAGGGCTGCTGTGCTGCCCAGGAAATGTATAAAGAGCTCTTGGCACCTATTCCTTTATATCTCAGATCTGCTTAAGAATCATCAGGGGAAGTTTAGTTCATAAAAATTGTCTCTAAGTGAGTATTTGGGTAATATCTGAAATATTCATTTACCTGGGAGGTGATGTGTAGAATCTTTTCGGACTGGTAGAACTTTATTATATGTTGAACAAGATTTTCAGTAGACAGCATCGTACTTGACTTTGCTGTCTGGGTGGAAGCCAAAGGCTGGGTTGTTTTAAGGGAACTGTGTTTTGGCATCTGTGTAAGCATTAAAGCATTGTGAAAGCTGTTTTGTTGCTTCCTTGGTAAGTCCAAGTATAAGAATAAGAATAACGACCTGTTTTGGGGATTGGCAGGCCCATTGTTTGAAGTTTGGCATAATTGAGCAATCTCAGAATGGGGACCGCGGGAATACCATTCACTGTTTGATAAAACAATTCCTCTACTTTAGAGAGCAGAAGAAATACCTAGATCCAGGTAAACACAACACAACACAATATCTACCCACCATTTCCTTCCTCGCTGCACCTCAGAATGGCCATGCTGGGTTAGACCATAGGTCCACGTTGCTCAGTATCCTGTCCTCCAGCAGTGGGCAATGTCTGTTTCTTTTAAACCACTGCAAATTAATTTTATTGGGTGACCCCTACTTTTTGTGTTATGAGAAAGAGTAAAGAACACTTCCTTACTTACATTCCACACACCATTCATTATTTTATAGACCTCTCCCATATCCCCTTAGTGATCTCTTTCCTAAATTGCAGAGACTCATTAATCTCTCCTCGTATGAAAGCAGTTCTTTACACTGTTACATGTAATCACTTAAACAAGTGATCTTTCACTAATTAATAAATCTGTTTTATTTTTTTTTACTTAATAGAGGATGTTGTTTGAAATGTAAAAGGGAAATCTTCTCAGGCTGATGTATTGTCCTCTCCACATTGAGGGAGGGGCAGCCTGGGAAATAAACTTATACTGGTCAGGCTCTTGGTCAGGGCAAGCTGGTTCAGGTCTGGAGATCTAGGCTGCAGAGCTGGGGGGAACTGGCTGGAGCCTCTCTGTTTTTGTATCATGGATGGCCAGTGAAAGCATTCATGTAACTGCAGCTGGGTGTGTCCCTGTCTGTGTAGCTGTAGAAGTGAAAGATCTGGAGAGGATTGCAGCTTGTCAGAGCCTCACAGTTTAAGAGGGGGCCCAGACTGGTATGAAACTGGCTTGGCGGTCCCCAGTTTAGGTTGCACCCCATGGAATTCCATCAGAAACCCCCGTCCTCCCCCAGTGAACAGTCCTTGAAAGACTGTGAGTCCATTTCCCCGTTGTCATATGGTCACTTACTGACAGAGAGACCGTGGTTGTGGAAGGGAAGTCAGGACACTTGGGTTCTGTCAGTCACTCTCTGTCTGACCTTGGACATGACATGTCTCCCTATGCCTGAGTTTACCGATTGGTGAAATGGGGATGCTTCATAGTGACTTTCCCTTGGTAGGTGTTTTGAAGATCCCTCAGTGAAAACTGCTACACACTATGATGATAGTAACTGATGAGAAGTACTGATCTCTGATCCCTTAGTGACAGACCCATTTGTTTGCCATAAGTGGTTGTGTCTCCTCTTAGTCAATTTTTTTTCCAGATCTCTCTGTCTACTCTCTACCCATCTATCCTGAGAATTTACAGCATATCGAATCCTCTGGGGAGTTAGGCATTATCCCTGGTTTTATACTCATCAACTATGTCATAAGTATAAAGTAGCCTAGAATTACTGTTTACCTGTAAGGAGTTAAGCTAAAGGTAATCTGAGAAGTGGGCAACTGACCTATGAGAAATTCCTGAGGAGACAAAGGATTTTGAGTTTCAGTTTCTCTCTGAGTCTCTTCTCTGTTCAACTCAGCTATGGGATGAACACAGCTATTTCTTTTACAGTATAACTATACCTTTCTATCAAGTAAGGTAGTCAGGAAATTTACCTTCTTTTTATCACTTGGAGGGTTCTCAGGGGTGAGTGTTGGCTGAGTGCTTCTTGAGATTGTAAGATTCAGCAGAGATATCAACAATGGGAGAAAGTTGCCTCGGGGGAGAGGTTTGGGTTCTTGATTCTTGTGTTAATTATGGTAGATGCTGTTCTGTTGATGGTTATAAGGGATTTATTCCTTTCTTTTTTTCTTTTATTAAAATCTTTCTTTTAGTTCTCATCTCCCTTTGGGAATATTCCTTAATTACTGTTTACTCCTTAATATGGATAATTAGCACCAAACCGGAGACATGCTTGTCCACAGCCTGTTTACATTCAGATCCTGCCTTCTCCTTTAAAGACTGAGCAAACCCCACTGGGAATACAGGGAGCTATCTTGTAAATTGTGCACAGCTCTGTGTTGACTCTCTGCATGGGATGCTGCTGCAGATGCTGGACTGAGAGAGGTGTGGGTCACGGATACCTGAGGGGGATTCCTTGGGAGGACACTTCCCTCTCAGAATTCACAGCTACTCATCTCTTGCTGAGGAACTCAGCTGATCGACAAACCCTGTGCAAGGTGAGTGTGGAGGGATAGAGAGTAAGTCTGGGGTCCTTTCCACTCTGCACAAATGTGACACATCCCAGGGCCCTTTTTCCAAAGAATCACTGGGCAAAATGTCACTGGTTTCTCTGCACCCCTGTTCATCACGCCTGATGGACTCAAACCCCAAAGTGGCTGCATTTCAGTGCCACAGTGGATCCATCAGGATGAAAGAGGTTAGTAGATGTGCAATACAGGCCCCAGTGAGGCAAAACACCCCTTGGATCAAGAACTGAGTACAGATGAGGTGCAGCACCTCAATATAAACGCACCTCTATGGCAGCACCGCTGTGGCATTTTAAGTGTAAACAACCCTTCAAGCAGATCTTCCCAGAAAACATCCAGCTAAGATGGGGAATTGGAGAATCCAATACTTGCTTTCACAGAGTGTCCCAATGGCTAATCACCTTCCGTGCTATATATTTGGCCCTAATTTTGAGCTGGAATTTGCCTGGCTTCAGCTTCCAGCCATTCTCTTTTGCTCAGCCTTTCTCTGGTAGTTTACAGAGCACATTATTACCCATGGTTTTCTCCCCATGAAAGTCTCTGCTTCGTCTTCATTTTGATAAGGTAAAGAGAAATACACTTTCAAGTATAAAGATCCATCTTTTTCTCTATCCTCCAATCATTTTTGTTACACTATTCTGCCCCCTGTCCAAGTTTTCAATATCTTTTATTAAATGTGGATCCCAGAACTGGATGTAGTTTGTTTCACCAGTCTCATGTGCAGAGGTAAAATCCTTGCCCTCTCCAACTCACCAACTCAATATTTTCCCTTACTAAATGAGAAATCAAGGTATGTTGCATCTGCATTATTCCCTTGATCCACCAAAGGTGAACCCTTGATCAACCAATGTGTACTCTCATAAAAAGATGAGATCAGATTTATTTGAAAAGATCTGTTTTACATACACCCTTTTTTGTGATCCATAGTCCTTCCAAACAAGGAGCTTTCCCTGATGTCTTAATGTTCCTTAGTAATTTTCTTAACTTCCAATTTCTATTTTTTGCTGTTTCCATTTTTCCCCTTTGTTACATATTGCTTCCCCCCATTTCTGCCTTCACTTTACAACTGAAATGAGTTTTTACCCAAAGTTGTTCACTTTGTTGACTGTGGAATCATGAGTTTTCCACTATCTGATAAACAGTTCTCAAAGAATTACCAATATTCATTCATGTTTTTGTGTCTAAATATTACTTCCCAATCAGTTTTGCTAAGAATTTTCCTCAGATTTGGGAATTAGTCCTCTTTGAGCACTAAGTGTCTATCGATAGTATTGGTTAGGAACTGTCCATTTGAATGAAAATTGGTTTCATCTTTTATTTTCCTCTCCTTTATCATATGTTCTCTTCTTTGATTTGTGTGCAAACTAAACAGTCCCAGACTTTTCTGTCTGTTTCAATATGGCAGCGTCCCCCATTCTCAAACCCAGTCTTTGAAATCCCTTTCATATATGCTATATCCTTAATAGAGACTGGGTGACCAGAACTGAACACAAATGCTGAACATGTTATTCTCCATCCCATATCTTAGGGATCTGAAGATTGCTTTTATTTTGTCCACTGCTGTGAATGAGCAGGTGTTTGTTCTGAGTTGCTATTAATGGTTTCCAGTTCTTTTTCCTGAGGTATGTTTCTCCCAGCACATATCATGGAAAAAGTTTGTTTTTTTCCCACTCTGATTTTGAGCAACTGGATGAATGGGAAACTTCCTACAGCACCACAAAATATGGAATTGGATTCAGTAGGGTCATTGTTCATAGTTCATTCACTTTCCCTGAATAATGAAAATGTAATTTTTCAGTGTCTGAAGAGTGATCAGTCTCCTTCTCCCTTGATAACAACCTCCACTAGTGCATGTCATGTCTCATATTAACTTTGTCTCTCCATTCAGGCATTTCTAGTGCAACAATCACCCAAGACCCTGGGAACACACAGAAAGTCAAGGGAACATACAGTACATGCAGAAGACACACTTATGCCTGAGAGTTGGACACTTTCTTCCCCACTCCATGTCAGATCCCAACACAACCAACCTCACCAGCCCCTCCAGCTTCTTCCTACTTGGCATTCCTGGCCTAGATGCAGCCCATATATGGATCTCCATTCCTTTCTGTGCTATGTACACCATAGCCGTGTTGGGAAACTTGGGAATCCTGTTCATCGTGAAGAGGGAGACAAGCCTCCATGGGCCCATGTTCTATTTCCTCTGCATGCTGGCCATCACCGACCTGGTCCTCTCCACGTCCATCCTACCAAAAATGCTGAGCATCTTCTGGTTCAATTCCAGGGAGATCAGTTTCAGTGCCTGCCTCACCCAGATGTATTTGGTTCATGCCTTCTCAGTGATGGAGTCTGGAATCTTGGTGGCCATGGCTTTTGATCGCTATGTGGCCATCTCCAATCCTCTGAGATATTCCACAACCCTGACAAAGTCTGTTGTGGCCAAGATAGGCCTGGCCGTGGTGCTGCGCAGTGGCATACTCACATTACCCTATCCATTGCTGGCAAGGCAGTGGCCATATTGCAGAACCAACATCATCCCCCACTACTATTGTGGGTATATGGCTGTGGTGAGGCTGGCCTGTGCTGACATCAGCATCAGTAGTTACTATGGCCTGGTTTATATTTTCTCTGTTTTTGGAATGGATGTGTTTTTTATCGCTGTTTCCTATATTGAGATCCTCCGGGCCATCTTCCGCCTCCCCACAAAGGATGCCCGGCTCAAAAAGTTTGGGACCTGCATCTCTCATCTTTGTGCCATCTTAGCTTTCTACATGCCAGATTTATTCTCTTCACTCATGTACCAGTTTGGCCACAATGTGCCACTTCATTTCCTCATTCTCATTCTCAGTGTGTACCAGCTGTTTCCGCCTGTGCTACACCCCATCATTTACGGTGTGAGGACCAAAGACATCCGGGTCAGGCTGTTCCAACCTTTTACTCATAAATAGACCTAAATGTTTTCTCCTTGTGCTTCAACTCTCTGATTCAGATCTGTGCAGAGCTGGCTGGTGCATGGTGCAGGGGCCTCTTCCCTGAATCATTTACTGGCAAGTCAAGTTGAGTTTAAAGCCTTTCCTGTCCTTAGTGTGCTTTATCAATGTGATGTACTGGGAATCAGACAGTGTACACTGCTCTGGGTTTCCACCTTTCTAATTGCTAGTAGCTGAATCCCTGACAATTGGCATCTTGCCCCATTTTTTCTATCAATCCTCAACACAGCTGTGTGTCTTTCTCCCCAAGGCCCTGCTCCTGTCACTTGTTCCTTCCCCTTCCCTTGTCAGCTGCGACCCAGTCCTCTCTGAAACCAATATGTTCTCACATCTTGTGGCAAGTCACTTAAGGGACACTGGTTAGCATTAACATTTTAATATTTATTCTAAATTTGTTACTAAGCCTGTGGACAGAGAGACCCAGTCAGGACTTCTGGGATCTATCTCAGCTCTGGGAGGGGAGTGGGGTACAGTGTGTTAAAGCAGGAGGCAGATACATCTGGGGTCTATATAAGAAGATCAGAATGACCATACGGGGTAAAACCGATGGTCCATGTAGCCCAGTAGCCTGTCTTCTGACAGTGCCCAGTGCCAGGGGCTTCAGGTGGAATGAACAGAAGATGGGAATCATCATGTGATTCATGTGGAGGAGCTTGGCAGAAGCCCCAAACCCAGGATGTCTCAGCTTCAGCTGGCAGGAGTTCAAGCCTCCAGCCCCAGTAGGAGCCAGCAGGGGACGGGAAGAGCCCACGCTGCCCCGCCTGCAGCAGAAGAAACCCTCAAGTCAGGTAGCCCCAAGCACTGACCGCAGCCACAAAGCGGAGGAAGGAGCTGCAGGGGCATGGGGGAGAGAAGCCCTATTCATTCCTGTCCCCGCCATCTTCCATGCTGCTGCTGACCAGGGGTTGTCTCATTTCCCCTGCACTTGGAAGATATCAGGGAACCTTTTTTCTCTCCCATCCCTGACTCTTTACAAGCTGCTCTCTTCCCTCCATCTCTTTTCCCTTTCTGGAGATAGAGACAGGTTGTGTGGTGCCACACTGGTGATCTGCTCCCTCTTCACTCATCTCCGTGGGCCATAGGCCATAACAGGGGCCCAGCCAGAGGATCATCATAGTCCCATGACACCGTCACCCACTGTGCTACGGGATGAGCTTCACCGTTTTGTGGTGGACACCTGTGATTTCAAGGGAAAAGTGAAACTCTCTTTCACGAGGGCTGTTATGTAGCAGTGGAGGGGAGTGGGAGGCAGGACATCCTGGTCTGCCAATGGATCTGCAACTTCTGTGACAAGCCTTTCAGGTTGGTCAGCGATCATTGGAAGTGCAGCTGCCCAAGAGGATTCTCCTCAGTTCTGGAGCCAATCATCTTTTCAACATTGAACCCCAGAGGCTCTAGGGTGGGTCTTCACAGATGCCAGGTGCTCTCCTTCCCTTCTCATATAGGGTACTGTGTGTTTTGCCTGCAGGTAACCAACATTGATCCAGCCACCAAGTCTAGTAGGTGGCTGGACTGGGAGAACCGGATATATTTTAGACATCTCAGCAGTAATTTGGTTGGGATTGTTCTCCTCCAAACTAAAGCCTGAAATTCTGAGATTTGCTGAGGTCATGCCGGCTTGCCTACTTCACCTCCAGGCCTGTGTGGAGGGACTGACGTTGAATCTGTTCAACGTCTAATCCCTGAATGTAAACCAGGAGTGGGTGTGTGTCTGTCAACCAGTCCCAGGCCTTGCAAAAGCGGCTGTGTGTCACATGACCAGCACGAGTTAAGCAACGTGCAGACTTTTCTAAGTAACTTTTGTTAAATATCGTAACGCAAAGGTAGCTGCTAATGGAAAATCCAATGACAAAAAAAAATTGCTTTTGATGACAAACCTATTAAAAGGTGTAGCAGGCATGCTTTTGGCATGAAGCTTTAGGACATACTAGGAGTAATCAACAAGAAGCCATGTATGGCTATTGCTTCTCAGTTAGCACCTGTTCACAGGCTCAAAGCTTGTCACTGGAGGGAAATGATAATAAACCTGGTCTGCAGTCTGGAGGGGGAAACTGAGTTACAGCACCTCATAGTGTTCATTAATATCTATACTGAGTAATCACCAGTAGGAAAAGCACAATGGTTAATGCTGCACTAGCCCACGAAAGCTTATGCTCTAATACTTTAGTTAGTCTTTAAGGTGCCACAGGACTCTGTCACTTCTTGTCCTTCCCCTCTGTGGTAAGACAGAATCACTTTCCTTCACCTTTTCATGGCAGCCTTTCAAGTATTTGAAGACCACGATCATGTCTCCCATTAAGCTCCTTGTTTCCAGCTAAACATATTGCTCCATTCGGTATGCGCAGCAGCTGCATTTCATCCCTTGTGTAACATTTGTTCCTTGCTCTAATCGCGTGACGACTCACCCCTGCCACACCTCCTTCTGGTCGTCCAGGGAATTATCTCTTCCAGTCGTTGAAGTGCCCTCTGCAGGCTTGTGTCTCACCCATCTCTGGCCCCATTTCCCTCCCAGACCCCAGTGCCCCTTTATCTGGCAGCTGCCCCCTGCCAGTAACCCCTCACTCTCAGGGTTTCTCCTCCTGGGGACCTCCAGCCCCACAACCCACCTTGCCTCAGCTGGTGGCTACTGCCAGTCAGCAAAGAGCCCCTGCTCCCTGGGGCAGACTGCAGTAAAAAAGCCAGTCATCACAGGCAAGGGGGTAGGACCTTCTGTCTTCCTCTACCACACATTACCTTGGGGTAGGGCCTAACACCAGGTCCTGCAGCCTGGGGAGTAGCCAGCCTAGGGTTCCCCTGCTCCTCCAGCCTTTCCCCACCCCAGCTTCACTCCAAATACCTTCCTATAGACAGCCAGGCCCTGCTTCTTCCAAGACTGGAGAGAGGGACCGACTAGCTCGACGCTAGCAGCCCTTTTATAAGGACCTGCTGTGCTCTCTTTGGGGTGTGGCCCAAGCTGTGCCTGCTTTTCTAATCAACCTGGCTTTTCCTTATGACCTCAACCCTCTCACCGGGCTGGCCTTAGCCTTGTCAGGGCCAGAGCAGGTAACCATCCCACTACACTTGCCTATAGATCCCTTCCAGGTTCTCTACGTCCTTTCTTTACATTGTTGAGCAAAACTGGACATATTACTCTAAATGAGATCTAGCCCACACTAAGCAGAGGAAAACTATCATGTACCTTTACTTGCATGTTATAATTCGGCTAATATAAACTAACATTGTATTTACCTTTTTTGAAACATTTTTCTTCATGTCTAACCTAAAGCTCTCTTGCTGTAATTTAAGTCCATTGCTTCTTGTCTTCTCTTCAGAGGTTAAGGTGAACACTTTTTCTCCCTGCTTGTAATAACCTCTTAGATGTTTGAAAACTGTTATCATGTCCCCTCTCAATCTTCTCTTTCTCAGACTAAACAAACCTGTCATTCTTCCCTGATAGGCCATGTTTTTAACACCCCAATCATCCTTTTTTCCAGTTTTTCCAGATCATTTTGAATGCTTATCCGATTCTCCAAAGATTGCAACTCCTCCCAATTTGGTATCATACGCAAACATAATAAATGTACTTTCTATGCTATTATCTAAATCAATGATGAAGACATTGAAAAGAGAAGGACTCAGAATTGATTCTTGTGGAAACTTATTTGCTATGCCTTTCTAGCATCACTGTGAAACATTGATAACTACTCTCTGGGAGTGGTTTTCCAACCAGTTGTGCATCCATCTTATAGTAGCTCCATCTACATTATATTTCACTGGCTTCTTAAAGAGAAAGTCATGCAAGACTGTATCAATAGCCTTAATAATACCTAGATATACCACATCTGCTGCTTCCCCCATCCATAGGGCTTGTTACCTTGTCAAAGAAAGCTATCAATTTGGTTTGACTTGATGTGTTCTTGACAAATCCATGCTTACTATCACTATAACTTTATTATCTTCGAAATGTTTGCAAATTGATTCCATAATTATTTGCTCCATTATATTACCTGATACAGAAGTTAAGCTGATTGGTTTGTAATTGCTGTGTTTCCCTTATTTCCCTTTTTATAGTCCGGCACTATATGTGCCTTTTCCAGTCTTCCAGAATCTCCCCTGTCTTCCATAACTTTTCAGAGATATTAGCTAATGGCTCAGATATCTCCTCAGTTAGTTCCTTCAGAGTATTCTAGTATGCATTTCATCAGGCCTCAGTGCTTTGAAGATATCCATCTTGTCCAAGCAATATTTCACTTGTTCTTTCCCATCTGTTCTTTTCCAACTTGTTCTTTCCCATCTGAACCTACTCCATTTTCAGTGGCATTCTCTTGGTTAGGTGTCTGAACACCAACAACCTTCTTGGTGAAAACCGAAAGAAAGAAGTAAGTCCTTAACCACATCTGCCATTTCCACATTTATTGTTATTGTTTTTCACTCTTCATTTAGTAAAGGACCTACCATTTCCTTGGTCCTCCACTTGCTTCTAAAGTATTTGTAGAATGCTTTCTTGTTACCCTTTGAGTCTCTAGGAAGTTTGAACTTTTGTGCTTTGGCCTTTCTAATTTGGCCCCTACATACATGTATTATTTGTTTATATTCCTCCTTTGTAATTTAAACTTGTTTCCACGTTTTTAGGATCCCTTTTTGTTTTTTACATAATTCAAGATCTCCTGGTTAAGGCATTGTCATCTCTTGCCAGACTTCCCATATTTCCTACGCAGCTGGATAGTTTGTTCTTCTGCCCTTACTAATGTCTCTGAAAAATTGCCAGCTATCTTCTATTTTTTTCCCCTTAGACTTGCTTCCCATAAGATCTTGCCTACCAGCTCCCTGAGTTTACTCATGTCTGCCTTCTTGAAATCCATTGTCTTAATTTGCTGTTCTACCTCTTACCATTCCTTAGAATCCTGAACTCTATCATTTTATGATCACTTTCCCCAAAGCTTCCTTCCATTTTCAAAATCTCAAGCAGTTGCTCCTTATATGTCAAAATCAAGTCTAGAACAGCCTCTTTCCTAATAGCTTTCTCCAGATTCTGGATCAAAAAATTGTCTCCAACACATTCCAAGAACTTGTTGGATAATCTGTGCCCTGATGTAGACAGATGAATTCTTCCATTGACCTAGCTATCCCCACTCATGTGTTACTGAGGAGAGAACCCATTCCATCTCTTTAAATAGTGACTATATTGAAGCTATGGTGAGATGGCAGCACCGCTGTAGCATTTTAAGTGTAAACAACTTTTCAAGCAGATGTTCCATAAAAAGCATCCAGTCTGGATCTGCCAACATGGGGAATGAGATTGTCCCTTCTGAGTGTGTCCCAATGGTTAATCACCCTCCATGCTAAAAACTGGTCTCTAATTTTTAGATAGAATTTACCTGGCTTCCCTTTCCAGCTCTTCAGTCTTGCTCAGCCCTTGCCTGGCAGATTAAAGAATCCATTATTATTCATTAGTTTCTCCCCATGAAATTCTCTGTTTGATCACGTTTTTGATAAGTTTAACGGTTACTTCCACTGCATGCATCTGACGAAGTGAGTATTAGCCCATGAAAGCTTATGCTCTAATACTTTAGTTAGTCTTTAAGGTGCCACAGGACTCTTTGTCACTTCTGTCTGTCAGTAACACTGTTTGGGAACCGTCCATTTGAATGGAGATTAGTTTCATCTTTCATTTTCCTCTCCTATATCATATGCTCTCCTCTTTGTCTCTTGTGCAAACTAAAGAGTCCTAGACATTTTTATGTGTTTGGACATGGCAACCTCCCTCATTCTCAGATCCCGTCTTGGAAATCCCTTTTTTATATGCTATATCCTTAAGAGAGACCAGGTGACCAAAACTGAATGCATATTCCGAACATGATATTCTCCATCCCATATCTAAGTGATCTGAATATTGCTTTTGTTTTGTCCACTACTGCAAATGAGCGGGTGTGTTTCTTGAGGTGCTGTCAATGGCACCCAGGTCTTTTCCCTGAGCTATGTTCTAGTTGGGATATTTCTCTCAGCAAATGTCTTCCCAAAAGTTTGTTTTTTCCCCCTCTCTGATTTTGAGAAACTGTATGAACATGGAACTCCCTTCAGTATGGACTCCCTATCCTGGCTCGCATTGCATTAAGGAATAATGATGGATAACCAGTATCCACACTTGTGTTTGGTTCTTGTACCACTTAAGGTTCCCCCACCACAAAGTATAGGAATTATTAATGCAGGGAGTTCCACAAAATATGGAATTAGATTTAGTAGAGTCATTGTTCATAGTTATTTTCTCTGAATAATGAAAATGTAATTTTTCAGTTTGTGAAGAACGGTAAATCTGCTTCTCCCATGAGAACAATCTCCACTAGTGCATGCAGTGTCTCAAGTTAACGTTGATTCTCCTTTCAGGCATTTCTTCTGCAACTATCACCCGAGATCTTGGGAACACACAGCAAGTCAGGGGACCATAAGGTAAATGCAGGAGACACCCTCTAACTTCAGGATTGGACATCTTTTTGCCTCCTCCATGTCAGAATCAAACACAACCGACTTCATCAATCCCTCCACTTTCATCCTACTTGGCATTCCTGGCCTAGAGGCAGCCCATGTATGGATCTCCATCCCCTTCTGTGCTATGTATGCCATAGCTGTGTTGGGGAACTTGACCATCCTGTTCATCATGAAGAGGGAGCCGAGCCTCCACAGGACCATGTACTATTTCCTCTGTATGCTGGCTGTCATCGACCTGCTCATGTCCACATCCACACTGCCCAAAATGCTGAGCATCTTCTGGTTCAATTCCAGGGAGATCAATTTTGGTGTCTGCCTCACCCAGATGTACTTCGTTCTCTCCTTCTCAGGGGTGGAGTTTGGGATCCTCATGGCCATGGCTTTCGATCACTATGTGGCCATCTGCCATCCTCTGAGACACTCCACCATCTTGAAAAACTCTGTTGTGGCCAAGATAGGCCTGGCCGTGGCACTGCGCAGTGGCATATTCGCATTACCCTATCCCTTCCTGGCAAGGCGGTGGTCATATTGCAGAAGCAACATCATCCCCCACTCCTGTTGTGTGCATATAGCCGTGGTGAAGCTGGCCTGCTCTGACATCAGCATCAGTAGTTACTATGGCCTGGTTTATATTTTCTCTGTGATCGGAATGGATGTGTTTTTTATCACCGTGTCCTATGCTCAGATCCTCCAGGCCATCTTCCACCTCCCCTCAAAAGACACCCGAGTCAAAACATTTGGGACCTGCATCTCTCATCTTTGTGCCATTTCAGCTTTGTACATCCCAGATTTTTTCTCCTCTCTCACTCAGCGGTTTGGCAACAATGTGCCACAGCATTTTCTCATTCTCATTGCCACTGTGTACCAGCTGGTGCCCCCCATGCTAAACCCCATTATTTACGGGACGAGGACCAAACAGATCCGGGGCAGGATGCTCCATCTCTGTACTCATAAAGAGACCTAAATATTTACTCCTTGTGCTCTGGCTCTCAGACTGAGCTCTTTGTGCAGAGCTGTCTGGTTTATGGTGCTGAGGCCTCTTCCCTGAACCATTGACAAGGCAGTCAAAGTAAGATTAAACACTTTCCTGTCCTTACTATGCTGTGTTAATGTGATGAACTGGGGAATCATATGCGGTACTCTACACTGGGTAGCCTCTTTCTAATTGCTGGTAGCTGGATTCCTGAAATTGCAATCTTGCCCCACTGCTTCTGTCAAACCTTGACCCTGCTGTGTGTCTTCTCCCCAAAGCCCTGCCCCTATCACTTGCTCCTGTCTTCCCCTCCCATTGTCAGCTGACAACCAGTCATCTCTAAAATGAATATTTTCTCACATCTTATGGCAAGTCATTTAAGGGACATTGGTTAGTGTTAAAATTTTAATGTCTATTCTTACACTGGTACTAGGTCTGTGGAGAGAGAGACCTCATCAGGACTCCTGGGATCTATCTCAGCTCTGGGAGGGGAGTGGGGTATTGTATGTCACAGTAAAAGACAGATACATCTGGGGTCTATATAAGAAGATCAGAACAGTCAGACTGGATAAAACCAATGGTCCATGCAGCCCAGTACATCATGTGACTCATGTGAAGCAGTGCAGCAGAAAGGGGAAGAAGCCCCAAACCCATGGCATGTCAGCTTCATCTGTCAGGAGTTCAAGCCTCCATCCCCAGTAGGGGCTGCTCGGGGAGGGGAAGATTCCAGGCTTCCCTGGCTTTCAAGTTGGCCTACGATTAGTGAAGCTCAGCTGGGGATCCTCCTGCCCACTAGAATCCTTCTCACCCTCAGAGTGAAGCCAACCATCTCTTTAATACTGAACCCCAGAGGCTCTAGGGTGGGTCTCCACAGGTGCTCTCCTTCCTTTTTCACATAGAATACTCTGTGTTTGCCTGCAGGAATCCCACATGGATCCAGCCTCCAAGTCTAGTTGGTGGCTGGAGTGGGGGGACCAGGTATATTTTAGACACCTCAGTGCTCATTTGCCTGGGTTGGTGTTGTATCAAGCAGGCAAGATACTAACAAACTTTAACAGACTTTATTTAACAACAGTGAAACCTCTTACAAAGCTGCTGCTGCACCCCTCTGTAGCTCTAACTCAGCCTAGGCTCAACTCCTCCCCTCTCCTTCCTGTTTCCTGGCCTACAGACTCTCAGTTCTAATAATTACAGGCAGCATCTAAACCCCGACAGGTGGCCACCTGTTCTCCACCTGAGGTGCTGGGAGTTGCCATGGTGATGACAGTTGGCCTGATACACCTCCAGGTCTGTGTGGAGGGGCTGACACTGAATCTGTTCAATAGCTATCCCCTGAATGCAGGCTCGGAGCTGGTGTGTTTCTATCAGCAGATATCTTCACTAGTGCCTGGGCCTGGTGGGGATTTTAATACCATCTCTGAGGACCAGAATCACTCAGGTATCGAGAGTAGCCAGGACGCTGCAGGCATTGTCAGAGAGATCATCAGTCATCACTCCTTGGATGTCTGGCATGACCAACACCCAGATGACAATTCCACCTTTACCTATGCCCAGGTGGATGTCGATTGGTTTTGCCACACCTGGTTGTTCCACATGTAAGTATTGTGTTTTCATCTTGCCTGGGCCCATGCCTCCAGCATTCAGCTGGACCAGTTCTCGGCCTACCATTTAGGAGCCATGATGGCCTCTTTCATCTTGGAACTCACCTAGGGCTCTTCACCCTTTGAACTCCGCTGCACATCCTCCAGGAGATGTGGCCGCATTATTCCCTACTGCTCGGGCATTCTTGAACGGGTCCTTCAAGAGGTTGCTCCCCATCCACCCCTCACCCCAGGACCTCTGGAATCCTTGATTGGGCTCCTGTCCCCTGAGTCCCACCAACACCCTCCCTTTCATTACCCGAATGGGCTGCACGCCCTGCAGCTGGTTGATTTCTGAAATCCACCAAAGGAACAACTTTACATGCTCATTCTCCATACGCTTCACCTTCTCGCATACCCTAATACCAAGTGGTGGAACCTAGTACTGCCTTTGGGAAGGTGAGGAACTCCGGAGGGACAGAAAGTATTCCAACCATGTCCCATGGCAAACCAGGGATATGGGTTCGTGGTTTCTTCATGAAGCCATGAGCAGGGGCATGTACGTGACATAGTTCACCCCCATTCCAGGTGCCTGCTCATTTTTCAACATCATGCAGACCCTGGCGCAGTCCTGTCTAGAATGCACAAGGATGCAGCCCCGTTCCAACTCCTCCACAATTTCAATAGGAGGTTCTGGCTTCACTTTTCCCCATACCTTTTCATAGACACTTAGAACTGGATCAAATGATCACTAAACCAACCACCCCAGACCTCGCAAAAGAGATTGTGTGATACCTGACCAGCAAGAGTTAAGCAACATGGAGGGTATTCTAAGTATCTTTTGTTAAATCTTATAGTGCAAATTTAGCTGTTAATGGAAAATCTTATGACAATAAGAAATTGCTTCTGATGGCAAACCTATGAAATGGTGTAGCAGGCATGATTTTGGGCTGAAGCTTTCAGACATACTAGGAGTAATCAACAAGGAGCCGTATGTGACTGTTGCTTCTCAGATACCACCTCTTCACAGGCTGAAAGCTTATCATGGGAGGGAAATGTTAATAAACCTGGTCTGCAGTCTGGAGGGGGAAAGTGATTCACAACACCTCATGGTGTTCACGAATATCTGTATTGAGTAATCATCAGTAGGAAAAACACAATGGTTAATGTTGCACTGAAAGCAGATTTGCTGACTTTTGAGATCAATAGGCTGATGTACAAAGCGTTGAAAGGTATGCAGAAAATTGCAACTACAGCTGTGGATATCACTCTTGGGGAGGAGGGATAGCTCAGTGGTTTGAGCAATGGCTTGCTAAACTGATGGTTCTGAATTTAATCCTCGAGGGGGCCATTTAGAGATATGGGGCAAAAAATATGTCAGGGGACAGTACTTGGTTCTGCTAGTGTAGGCAGGGGGTTGGATTCAATGACTTTTCAAGGTCCTTCCAGTTCTATGAGATAGGCATATCTCCATATAATATTATTATGTGTTTGCAACACTTGGGAGTTTTATAGTTAAAAACTAGAGAGTCTTCTGCACACTGCTTCTGTATTCGTCAGTGATGAACACTCCTGCAGTGCACTAAAGAGGGAGGTGTGACGTTCCGTGCCCCAAAGCAACACCCTGGCACCCCCATATTTACTGTGGTGATATGATTACAATGTGATTTTTGGAAAGTGTATAAATACATCATGTAAGATATCAATGGAAAAGTTATGAGTTGCTGAATATGATTACCCTATTTTTATGCATATGCCATTTTTGTATCTAAAGTTCTGACCAGCCCCGTGACACTGGACTTCATCTTGTGGCTGTTGTTTTCCACTAACTGTGCTGGGGGTTTTCATGGAAAAATGAAGCTCCCTCTCAGGGTCAGCTCTACCTTTTTTGCCACCCCAAGGAGCTCTGCTGCTTTTCCTCGGCGGAGCTGCCACAGCTGTGCAGCCAAAGAGGGAAGAGTGGCACAGCTGCCTCAGGTGTCCCACTGAACACGCCAGCGGCAGCTTCGCCGCCTCAGTGTCACCCTGACAGTGCCCAGAATGCTTCCCCTGCCATTATCCCCACATACTCCTGCTTTCCAGGCTGGTGCCTGGAGCCGGCCCTGCTCCCTCTACATGGCAGCAGCTATAAAATGTGGAAGCGACTTCATCATTAGGCCTCATTGCCTCACAACTCAACACTTTAGAAACCCTGATGGAACTGGGGATGTGGTCCCAGGCTGAAGGGTTTCTAGCCTGAGTATGGAAGTTTGATGGATTGTTTCTATCATCAGGGTCACACATGGCTTGATTCAAAGCCTGACTAGTGGATAGAACTTAGAGTGTGAATTTGTTTATTTCTCAGATTTCAGCTTTGTTCTTTACACTGTTACTTATAATCACTGAAACAAATGATCTTTCTCTGATTAATACACCTGTTTCATAAATTTTTTTACTTAATACAGGTTCTTGTTTGAAATTTAAAAGGGAAATCTGCTCAGGTTGAGGTATTCTCCTCTCCACATTGAGGGAGGGATTAAGGTAATAATCATACACTTGTCAGGCTTCTGCTGATGTAAGACACCACAGCTCTGGGGACTTAGGCTGGGGAGCTGAGGAGAACTGACTGGAGCGTCTCTATTGTTGGTTCATGGATGGCCAGTGAAAGCATTCGTGTAACTGCAGCTGGGTGTGTCCCTGCCTGTATATGGCTGTGTAAGTGCAAGATCTGGAGAGGATAGCAGCTGGTCACAGCCTCGCAGTGTGATAAGAGGCCCAGATTGGTATGCCAGTGGCTCAGTGGTCTCCAATTCCAGGTTGAACCGCAGGTAATTCCATCACCTCCCGCCCCAGAGATCGGGCCCGGGAGGAGTATGAGTCAATTTCCCCGGTGTCATGTGGTCACTTGCAGACAGACAGACCGTGGTTATGGAAGGGAAATGAAGACATTTGGGTTCTATAAGTCAGTCTCTGTCTGACCTTGGACAAATCATGTCTCTTCCACCTCAGTTTACCGATCAGTGAAATGGGGATGGTTCATAGTGACTTTCCCTTGCTAGGTGTTTTGAAGATCCCTCAATAAAAGGTGCTACACAGTATGATGATAGTAGCTGATGAGAAGTACTCATCTCTGATACCTTATCCACAGCACCATGTGTTTGCTGTAAGTGCTTTTGTCCCTTCTCAGTCAATTTTCTCCAGATCTCTCTGCCTACTATCTACCCATCTACCCTGAGAATTTACAGGATATCAGATCCTCTGGAGAGTTAGGCATTATCCCTAGTTTTCTTACTCATCAACTATAATTTTTAATTATATACACACAAACGTACAACAAACAGCAGCCAATTCCTCCTTGCCTCATCACAGGGCCAAGGAGTCCTCATCTCCCTTTGGGAAAATTCCTTAATTACTGTTTACTCCTAAAGCTGGATAATTAGCGCTGAAGCCGAGAAATGCTTATTCACAGAGTGTTTACATTCAAATCCTCCCTTTTCCTCTAGAGGCTGAGCAAATCCCACTGGGAATACACAGAGCTATATTGTAAACTGTGCAAACCCCTCTTTTGACTCTCGACATGTGATGCTGCTGCTGCTGCTGGATTGAGAGAGGTCTGGGCCATGGCTACCTGAGGGGGATTCCTAGGGAGGGCACTTCCCTCTCAGGATTCACAGGTACCATCTCTAGCTGAGGAGCTCATCTGATCGACAAACCCTGCGCAAGGTGGGTGTGGTGGGATAGAGAGTAAGTCTGTGGTCCTTTCCGCTCTGCACAATGATGATTCATCCCAGGGCACTTGCCCTAAGTGATGAGTTTTCCAAAGAATCACTGGGCAAAATGTCACTGATTTCTGTGCATCCCTGTTCATCCCGCCTGATGAACTTAAACACCAAAGTGGCTGCATTTCAGTGCCACAGTGGATCCTTCAGGATGAAAGGGGTTAGTAGACGTGCAATACAAGGCCTAATTCCGAGATCACCGCTCATACATTGCTTAGGCCCAGTGCGGCAAAACACCCCTTGGAGCAAGAACTGAGTACAGATGTCAGGAGCTAATTTCATGTTTATGCACCGACACTGTCACCATCTCCTCTTGCATTTCAGGGCTCTGTCTGTTAATGGGTCGTGGGAACAGGGGCTGCTAACTGACTTTTATCTTCTGGAAAATTGGAAGTGCTAGGGCTCCTCAGTAGAACAATAATGAGAATTTTTCAACATGGGTAACACATTCTTCCTCCGAGCTTCATTCCAGAACTTTGCTGAATTGTTATCCCTGAAACGTCCAAATATTATTCTGCTCGAATCAGTCACCCAGCATGGGAAATGTCAGTTCAATCACCTAAAATTTAGCAAACTTATAAGCAACTGAAAATGAGGTCTTGTAGTGGAAGGTGTCAGACAGCCTTAACACAGGTGATGACACCAGTACCACCTGCAATGGACAATCTATTTTTGAATCCCATTTTTCTATGCTCTTCACTCCAGTAATGTCGGTATCAAAGAGTTTTACAGGCCAAATATGAATTATGTGGGAAGTTATCTTTTCTCAAAGTTATTTGTTACCTTTTCTCAAAGTTATCTCTTGCAGAAGAACTCATCTGATCAACAAACCCTTTGCAATGTGAACGTGGAGGGATAGAGAGTAAGTCTGTGGTCCTTTCCGCTCTGCACAATCATGACTCATCCCAGGGCCCTTGCTATGACTGTTGAGTTTGCTAAAGAATCACTGACCAAAATGTCACAGATTTCTGTGCATCCCTGTTCATCCCGCCGGATGGCCTTCAGCCCCCAGTGGCTGCATTTCAGTGCCACAGTGAATCCTTCAGGATGAAAGATGTAATTAGATGTGCAATATAAGGGCAAATTCTGAGACTATGACCCGTGCTTTCCTCAGGCCCCGGTGAGGCAAAAGTCCCCTTGGAGCAAGAAGTGAGTAGAGATGTCTAGAGCCAGCTGTGTGCTCATGCACAGACACGGTCACTCGCTCCTCTTGCCTTTCAGGGCTGTGTCTGTCAAAGGGGTCAGAACTATTATCTGACTTTTATCTCCTGGAAGGTTTGGAAGTGCTAGGTCTCCTCAGTAGAATAATAATATTTTATCATATGGGTAATACAGACTTTCTCCGAGCTCCATTCCAGAAGTTGGCTGAATTGTTATTCCTGAAAGTTCCAAAAACAATTCTGCTCAAAGCAGACACCCAGCAGGGGAAATCTCAGTTCAAACACTTAAAGTTTGGCAAACTTATAAGCAACTGAAAATGAGATCTTCTAATGGAAAAATAAAACAGCCTTATATTAACATTATGTCACCAGCACCACTTAAAATGGCCAGTGCATTTGTGAATCCCATTCTTCTATGATCTTCACTCCATAATGTTGGTAGCAGACAGTTCTACAGGTCAAATATGGATTGTTAGCCATTACCTTTTCTCAGTGTTATATATTCAGACTTTCAATTTAACTAAATGTTCTCTTGTTAAATGCCTGATCTACTTTCTTTAGGAATAGATCCATTGGGTTTAAGGTCAGAAGGGACCATTTGATCATCCAGTCTGACCTCCTGTAAAACACAGGCCCATTAAATTTCACTCTGTTAGTGCTGTATTGACCAGAAAGGCTTGTGTGTGACTAAGGCCTGGTCTACACAAGGATTTTATATCATAGAATGATAGAGCCATAGAGTTATAAGGGAAGGCAATGGACAGCTATCCTATCCCCATGACAAGATGCCAGATTTGTTTTGTCTTAGTCATCTAAGATTGATGGTTATTCACACATCTTTGGAAAACCTTCACAGAAGGAGCTTCCAGGACTTCCCTGGGCATCTGTTCCATTGGCCTCCTATAATTAAAGTTAAGAAGATTTTCCTGAAATTTGATTTAAATCTGCTATGCTAGAATTTAAACCCATTGCCTCTTTTCCTGTCCCCCTGTGGTAAGACTGAATAACTCTCCTTCACCTTTCTATGGCATCCTTTTGAGTATTTGAAGATCACTATCTTGTCCCCCATTAATCTCCTCTTTTCCAAATAAACATATTGGTTCCTTCTATGTTTTTATATGGCCTGCATTCCATCCCATGTGTAACATTTGTTACTTGCCTATGGATCCTTTTCAGGTTCTCTACACCCTTTCTTTACAATAGTGAGCAAAACTGGACGCATGATTCCAGTTGGGACCTAGCCAACACTAAGTAGAAGAATACTAGCATGTACCATGAATTGCATGTTATACTTTGTCTAATATAAACTAAAATTGCATTTGTCTCTTTTTAAACGTTTTGCCTAATGTCCAACCTAAACCTCCCTTGCTGTAATGTAAGTCCATTGCTTCTTGTCCTATCATCAGATGTTAAGAACACTTTTCCTTCCTCCTCGTAACAACCTTTTATGTGTTTGAAAAGTGTTATCATGTTACCACACAATCTTCTCTTTTTCAGACTAAACAACACTAGCTCTTTCAGTTTTCCCGCATAGGTCATGTTTTGAAGACCCCTAATCATCCTTTTCTCCAGTTTTTCCAGATCATTTTGAAGGTTTATTTGATTCTCCAAAGATTTGCAACCCCTCTCAACTTGGTATCATCTGCAAACTTAATATGCATACTCTCCATGGCATTATCTAGATCATTGATGAAGACATTGAAAAGAGCCAGACCACAAATGGACCCCTGGCGAACCCCATTTGTCTTGGCCTTCCAGCATCACTGCAAATCATTGATTACTAATCTCTTGGTGTGGTTTTCCAACCAGTTGTGCATCCACCTTATAGCAGCTCCATTTGCTTTGTATTCTACTGGTTTTTTAATGAGAAGATCATGTGAGTCTGCATAAAAGCCGTGCTAATGTCTGGATATACCATATCTAGTGCTTCCCCCATCCACGGGGCTTGTTACCCTGTCAAAGAAAGCTATCAGGTTGGTTTGATATGATTTGTTCTTGACAAATCGATGCTATCTCTTATCAACTTATTATCTTCCAGATTTTTGCAAACTGAGTCCTTAATTAATTGCTCCATTATCTTATCTGGTACAGAAGTTAAGCTGACTGGTTTGTACTGGTTTGCAATTTGTGTTTCCCTTATTTCCCTTTGTATCGATAGGCACTATATCTGCTCTTTTCCATTATTCCATGATTTCCCGTCTTCCATGGCTTTTCAATGATAATAGCTAATGGCTCAGATATCTCCTCAGTCAGTTCCTTCAAAGTATTCTAGGATTCATTATATCAGACCTCCATGACTTGAAGACATCTAACTTGTCCATGTAACTTTTAACTTGTTCTTTCCCTATTTTAGCATCTGAACCTACCCCATAGTCACTGGCATTCTCGAAGTTAGGTGTCTGAACATCACCAACCATCTTGGTGGAAACCAAAACAAAGAGGTCCTTAAACACATCTGCTATTTTCTTCATTTAGTAACAGACCTACTGTTTCCTTGGTCTTCCACTTGCTTCTAAGGTATTTACAAATTTTTTTCTTGTTACCCTTTATGTCTCTAGCAAGTTTAATCTTTTGTGCTTTGGCCTTTCTAATTTTACTCCACATACTTGTACTATTAGTTTTTATTATTCCTTTGTAATTTTACCTTGTTTCCACTTTTTGTAGGATCCTTTTTTTTAAGATTATTCGAGATATTCTGGTTACGCCATTGTCGTCTCTTCCCTCTATTTCCTGCACAGTGAGATAGTTTGCTCTTTTGCCCTTACTAATGTCTCTCAGAAAAATTGGCAGCTATCTTCTATTGTTTTCCCCTTAGACTTCCCATATTGTCTTGCCTACTAATTCCATGAGTTTGCTCAAGTCTGTCTTCTTGAAATTCATTGTCTTTATCTTCTCCCTCCTCCCATTCCTGAGAATCATGAACTATACCATTTCATAATCACTTTCCACCAGGCTACCTTCCACTTTCAAAATCTGAACCAGTTCGTGCTTATGTATCAAAATCAAGTCTAGAACAGCCTCCCCCCCCACCCCCCGCAGGTAGCTGTCTCTAGCTTCAGGAACAAAAAAAATTCTCCAATGCATTTCAAGAATGTGTTGTTTAATCTGTGTCCTGGTGTAGATAGAATGAGATGAATTCTTCCATCAATTTAGCTATCACCTCTCGGGCTACCTATGAGGAGGGGAGAACCCATTCCGTCTGTGTAAGTAGTGTCTACACTGAATCATTTAGACTAACATCATGCCTGACTAACCTAATTGCCTTCTATGATGAGATAACTGGCTCTGTGGATGAGGGGAAAGCAGTGGATATGCTATTCCTTAGCTTTAGCAAACCTTTTAATACATTCTCCCACAATATTCTAGCCAGCAAGTTAAAGAGCTATGAGCTGGATGAATGGACCGTAAGGTGGGTAGAAATCTGGCTGGATCGTGAGGCTCAACGGATAGTGATCAATGGCTCCATGTCTTTTGGGAGCCGGTATCCCCCGCAGAGTACCCCAAGGGTCTGTCCTGGGGCTGGTTTTACTCAATATCTTTATCAATGATCTGGAGGATCGAGTGGACTGCACCCTCAGCAAGTTTGCAGATGATACTAAACTGGGAGGAGTGGTAGATACGCTGGAGGGTAGGGATAGGATACAGAGAGACCTAGTTAAATTAGAGGATTTGGCCAAAAGAAATTTGATGAGATTCAACAAGGACAAGTGCAGAGTCCTGCACTTAGGATGGAACAATCCCATGCACTGCTACAGACTAAGGACCAAATGGCTAGGCAGCAGTTCTGCAGAAAAGGACCTAGGGGTTACAGTGGACGAGAAGCTGGACATGAGTCAACAGTGTGCCCTTGTTGGCAAGAAGGCTTAAAGTATTTTGGGCTGTATAAGAAGGGCAATTGTTAGCAGATTGAGGCGTGTGATCATTCCCCTTTATTCGACATTGGTAAGGCCTCATCTAGAGTACTGTGTCCAGTTTTGGGACCCACAGTACAAGAAGGATGTGGAAAAACTGGAAAGAGTCCAGAGGAGGGCAACAAAAATGATTAGGGGCCTGGAGCATATGACTTATGAGGAGAGGCTGAGAGAACTGGGATTGTTTAGTCCACAGAAGAGAAGACTGAGGGGAAATTTGATAGCTGCTTTCAACTACCTGAAAGGGGGTTTCCAAAGAAGATTGATCTAGACTGTTCTCAATGGTAGCAGATGACAGAACAAGGCGTAATGGTCTCAAGTTCAGTGGGGAAGGTTTAGGTTGGATATTAGGAAAATCTTTTTCAATAGGAGGGTGTTGAAGCACTGGAATGGGTTTCTAGGGAGGTGGTAGAATCTCCTTCCTTAGATGTTTTTGAGGTCAGGCTTGACAAAGCCCTGGCTGGGATGATTTAGTTGAGGTTGGTCCTGCTTTGATCAGTGGATTGGACTAGATGATCTCCAGAGGTCCCTTCCAACCCTGATATTCTATGATTCTATGAAACACTGTGGCTGCACCGCTGTAGCATTTTAAGTGTAAACAACCCTTCAAGCAGAACTTCCAGAAAAACATCCAGTCTGAATCTGCCAACATGGAGAATGAAGAATCCAAAACTTCCTTTTACTGTGTGTCCCAATGGTTACTCACCCTCAGTGCTAAAATTTGGGCCCTAATTTATAGCTGGAAAGCTTCACATTCCATCTCTTCGGTCTTGCTCATCTCTTGTCTAGCAGATTACAGAGTCCATTACTATCCATTATTTTCTCCCCATGAAAGTCTCCACTTTGTCATTTTATTGAGAAGTTAAGGAGATAAATGCCTTCAAGTCTCATGATCTGACTTTTCTCTATCATTCCATCATTTTTTGTGGCTCTTTCTTTCCTAAGAATTGACATAAAACTTTTTTAGGATTTCTCTTGTTGTTAATATACTTAATAACCTCCTTTTTGTTATCCATAGCCTTGCCAAACATGGAGTTTTCCCTGATGTCTTAAGGTCCCTTATCAATATTTTTAGCCTCCAATTTGTATTCTTGGCTATCTATTTTCCCTTTTCCCTCTTTATTACATATTGCTTCCCCCCATCAATTGCTGCCTTCACTTTACCACTCAACTGTTTTTTTACCCAAAGTAGTTCACTTTGTTGACTCCAAAATCATGAGTTTTCCACTATCTAATCAACTGTTATCAAAGAATTACCAATATACATTCATATTTTTCTGTCTAAATGTTTCCTCCCAAACAGTTCTGCTGACAATTTTCCTCAGCATTTGGGGAATTAGTCCTCTTGGGACCATATCAATAATCTGCAGGTCACTACTATCCAAGGGTCTATCAATAGTGCTGTTTGGGAAATATCCATTGTATGTAAATCAGTTTCATTTTTCATTTTCCTCTCATATGTCATATGCCTCTTCTTTGTCTCTTCTGTAGAAAAAAGAGTCCCAGACTTTCCTATCTGCTTGCACATGGCAGCCTCCTCCATTCTCAGACCTTGTCTTCGAAATACCATTTATACAAGTAATATCCTTAATAGAGACTGGGTGGCCAAAACTGAACACATATCCTGAACATGTTATTCTCCAGCTCATATCTTAGTGACTGATCATTGCTTTTCTTTTCTCCACAGGTGCAAATAAGCAGGTGTTTCTCTTGAACTGCTACCAATGGCACCCAAGTCTTTTCCCTGAGGTATGTTCTAGTCTGGATGCATTTCCCAGTCTGTCTTCCCAAAAGTTTGCTTTTTTACCCTCTCTGATTTTGAGCAACTGGTTGATAGGGGAACCGCCTTCACTGTTGACACCCTATCCTGGCTCCCATTGCATTAAGGAACAATGATGGATAACGAGTATCCTCACTTATGTCTCCTGTTGGTGCCTTTTTGGGTTCCTCATCACAAAGTGTAGGAATTATTAACACAGGAATCACCACGAAATATGGAATTGGATTTAGTAGGGTCATTGTTCATAGTTATTGTTTCTGAATAATGAAAATATCATTTTTCAGTGTGTGAAGAGCAATTGATCTGCTCCTCCCATGGGAACAACCTCCACTACTGCATGCAGTGTCTCAAATTAACGTTGTCTCTCCTTTCAGGCACGTCTATTGCTACTATCACCCGAAGTCCTGGGAACACACAGAAATTCTGGGGAACATACAGGAGCCACGTTTATGCTTCAGAGTCGGACACCTTCTACCAGCCTGCATGTCAGACTTGAACACAACCAAGTTCATCAACCCCTCCACCTTCATTCTCCTAGGCATTCCTGGCCTAGAGTCAGCCCATATATGGATCTCCATCCCCTTCTGTGTTATGTATGCCATAGCTGTGTTGGGGAACTTCGCCATCCTGTTCATCGTGAAGAGGGAGACGAGCCTCCACAAGCCCATGTTCTATTTCCTCTGCATGCTGGCCATCACCGACCTGGTCATGTCCACATCCATCCTACCGAAAATGCTGAGCATCTTCTGGTTCAATTCCACGGAGATCAGTTTCAGTGCTTGCCTCACACAGATGTACTTTGTTCACTGCTTCTCAGCAATGGAATCAGGAATCCTCGTGGCCATGGCTTTTGATCGCTACGTGGCCATCTGCAAACCTCTGAGATATTCAACGACCCTGACAAACTCAGTTGTGGCCAAGATAGGCCTGGCTGTGGTGCTGCGCAGTGGCATAATTACATTACCCTATCCCTTCCTGACAAGGCAGTGGCCATATTGCAGAACCAACATCATCCCCCACTACTATTGTGGGCATCCTTCTGTGGTGAAGCTGGCCTGTGCTGACATCCGTATCAGTAGTTATTATGGTCTGTTTAAACTTTTCGCGGTAATCGGATTAGACTTGTTTTTTATTGCTGTGTCCTATATTCAGATCCTCCGGGCCATCTTCCACCTCCCAACAAAGGATGCCCGGCTCAAAACGTTTGGGACCTGCATCTCTCATCTTTGTGCCATCTTTGCTTTGTACGTCCCAGATTTGTTCTCCTCTCTCACTCAGCGGTTTGGCTACAATGTGCCACGACATTTTCTCATTCTCATTACCAGTGTGTACCAGCTGGTGCCCCCCCGTGATACACCCCATCGTTTACGGAGTGAGGACCAAACAGATCCGGGGCAGGCTGCTCCAGCTTTTTACTCAAAAAGAGACCTAAATAGTTCTCCTTGTGCTCTGGCTCTCAGATTGAGCTCTGTGCAGAGCTGGCTGCTGCATGGTCTGGGGCCTCTTCCCTAAGTCACTGACTTGACAGACAAAGAGATATTAAGTGCCATTTTCCGATGAGGGGTTGTCTCATTTCCCCAGTCCTTCAATGAATCTCAGGGTGGGGGTTTTTTTTGGTCTGCCCTTCCCAACCTATAAGGGTTGCTCTCTTCCCTCCACTTCCCTTACCCTTTCTGGAGACAGAGTCAGGTTGCACGGCACCACCGGTACTTTCGCCACATCGGTGGTCTGCTCCTTCTATGCCCATCTGCCACAGGGTCGTAACAGGGGCAGAGGTAGATGATTATCATGGGTTCACGACACCGTCCCGCACTGTGCTGCGGGATGAATTTCACTGTTTTCTGGTGAACATCTGTGATTTCAAGATCAAGGTGAAACTACTTCTCCAGCTTTGGAGAGACTGCCTTCTTGTCCTCTGGGTCACAAGGCCTGTTTTGTGGAAGTGGAGGGGAACTGGGAGGCAGGACATCCTGGTCAACCCTTGGGTCCGCAAGTTCTGTGACAAGCCTTCAGGTTGGTCAGTGACTGTTTCAAGATCGGCTGGGGATTCCCTGCCCATAAAGATCCTCCTCGCCCTCAGAATGAGGCCAACCATCTTGTGAATGTTGAACCCCAGAGGCTCTAGGGCGGGTCTCCACAGCTGCCAGGTGCTCTCCTTCTCTTGTGATGTAGGGTACTCTGTGGTTTGCCTGCAGGAAAATCATATGTATCCAGCCACCAAGACTAGAAGGTGGCTGGAGTGGGGGGACAGGGTATGTTTGAGAAACCTCAGCGTTCATTTGGCTGGGGTGGTGTCACATTACTGAAATTATCTGGGATCATATAGATCATTGGTGCAACCAAGATCCTGTAGGGGCACCAAATCTTATGTAAATGGGGTCATATAAGGTGTCCACGACCAGGTTATGATCTGCTGATTATGATTATGCTCTATGTATGTGTGTATTATTTTTGTAGTTGAAGTTATGAATATTGCCTCTGTACTGTCTGTCTTTCCAAATATTATTCCCTGCTTCGGGGGTGAAATCCCAGACAAATTGCTGTTTACTCTGCCTTGGCCTGCTTGATGGCCCATCAAGAACCATCAGCTATACAATTGACCCATTGAGAGAGGGTAGACACATCCTGTGTCTTAGCATGGGGTCAGGGATTTCCCATGTAACTCAATACTCCATTTTGCTGTAAGTTTCCACAGCAAAAGAAAAAGAGAATTCCTGCACCTGGGATAAAATATAAATAAACCTGCTGCAGCCTCTGCATGGGGTTTTCAGTCTCCAGTCTTCACTCTGTCATTCTTACTCTGGAGAAATTCTGGCTACACACAGAAGTTTTCAACAAAGGACTGTATGACCCATCCCTGGAGGAGATGTATTCCAGAGGCTTTGATTTGAACCTGCAGTTTATTTTACCACTGATGCAAGCCATTACTGCATGTAATTGATTTCTTTTAACCATTTCTAACCCTCACCTAGATCTTTTTCCTTGTATAATAAACCTTTAGTTTTTAGATTCTAAAGGATTGGCAATAGCGTGATTTGTGGGTGAGATCTGATTTGTATATTGACCTGGGTCTTGGGCCTGATTCTTTGGAATTGGGAAGAACCGTTTTCTTTATTTGTAGTATTGGTTTTCATAACTATTTGTCCCCAGGACAGGTGGCTGCTGGTGGTGATACTGGGAAGCTGGAGTGTCTAAGGGAATTGCTTGTGTGACTTGTGGCTAGCCAGTGGGGCGAAACTCAAATCTGTTCTGTTTGGCTGGTTTGGTTCGCCTTTAAGGTGGAAAAACCTCAGCTCTGGACTGTAACTGCCCCCTTTGGAGCAATTTGTCCTGATTTGGCATTCTCAGTGGGTCCCACCAGGAACAGCGCCGTCACAGGTGGCAACCCTGTTCTCTACCAACCTCCAACTTGAGATGCTCGAGTTGCCAAGGTGATGACAGTTGATCTGATGCACCTTCAGGCCTGTTCGGAGGGTCTGACATTGAATCTGTTCCACATCTAACCCCTGAATGCAAGCTCAGAGTGGATGTGTTTCTATGAACAGGTATCCTCACTAGTGCCTGGGCCTGGACGGGATTTTAATACCATCTTTGAGGACTAGAATTACTCAGGGATCAAGAGGAACCAGGCCACTGCAGGCATCCTCAGAGAGATCATCAATCATCTCTCTCTGGTGCATGTATGGCCTGACCAACACCCAGGTGACAATTCCACCTATACCCATGCCCAGGTGGAGGTCAATCAATTGTGCCGCTCCTGCTTGTTCCACAGGTAAGTATTGTGCTTCCATCTTGCCCAGGCCCACTACTCCAGCATTCGGCCGGACCACTTCTCGGCCCACCATTTAGTGTCCTCTTTCATCTTGGAGCTCACCTGGGGTGCTTGACACTTCAGATCCACCAGCACATCATCCAGGAGGTGTGGCCACATTATTCCCTACCACTCAGGTTTTCCTTGAACAGGTCCTACAAGAGGGTTCTACCCATCCACCCCTCACCCCGGGACCTCTGGAATTCTTGATTGGGCTCCTGTCCCATGAGTCCCCCTGACCTCCTCCCTTTCATTACCCAAGTGGCCTGAATGCCCTGCAGCTGGTTCATTTCTGAAGTCGGAAAAGGGAACAAGTTTACATGCTCATACTCCATACGCTTCACTTCCTCAGATGGCCTGATACCAAGTAGTAGAACTGAGTACCACCTTCAGAAGGGTGAGGAATCCTAGTGGGACAGTAAGTACTTCAGCCGAGTCCCACCACCATCTGGGGATATGGGTTCGTGGTTCCTTCACGAAGCAATGCACAACGATGCAGCCTCCATTCCAATTCTCCACAATTTCAATAGGAGGTTCTGACTGCACCTTTCCCCATACCTTTTCACAGACACTTAGAACTGGATCAAATGATCACTAAACCAATCACCAATCCCAGACCTTGCAAAACGGATTGTGTGTCACATGACCAGCAAGAGTTAAGCAACATGCAGGCTTTTCTAAGTACCTTTTGTTAAATCTCATAATGCAAAGTTAGCTGCAAATGGAAAATCTTATGACAAAAAATTTGGTTCTGATGGCAAACCTGTGAAAAGGTGTAGCAGGCATGATTTTGGTTGGAAGCTTATGGACAAACTAGGAGTAATCAACAGGGAGCCGTATGTGACTATTGCTTCTCAGCTATCACCTGTTCACAGGCTCAAAGCTTGTCACATGAGGGAAATGATAATGAACCTCATCTGAAGTCTGGAGGGGGAAACTGAGTCACAAAACCCCATGACATTCATGAATATCTGTATTGAGTTATCGCTAGTTGGAAAAGCACAGTGGTTAACAATGCTGCACCAAAAGCACACTTGCTGACTTTTGTGATCACTAGGTTGATCTACAAAGTGTTGAAAGGTACGCAGAAATTTGCAACAACAGCTGTGGATAATACTATGATGTTTTATGGTGTTTTATGGTCAAAAAATAAATGGAGTCTTATGCACACTTCTTCTGTATCCGTCAGTGACTAACACTCCTGCAGTGAACTAAGGGGGGAGTTGTGACATTCTGTGCCCCGAAGGAGCACCCTGTTGCCCCCATATATACCATGGTGATATGATTACAATGTGATTTTTATAAAGTATATAAATATGTCATATAAGATATCAATGGAAAAGCTGTGATTTGTCGGACAGGATTAGTTTATTTGTATGCATATATC
Organism: Dermatemys mawii; assembly: GCA_007922305.1. Taxonomy (NCBI): domain Eukaryota; kingdom Metazoa; phylum Chordata; order Testudines; family Dermatemydidae; genus Dermatemys; species Dermatemys mawii. The sequence continues at coordinate 2,560,694 of ML677393.1, read as the reverse complement.
ATTTTGGTACCTAAAGTTCTGACCAGCTTCTGTGACACTGGACTTCATCTCGTGGCTGTTGTTTTCCACTAACTGTGCTGGGGGTTTTGCTTGGAAAAATGAAGGTCTCTCAACATGATAGAAACTGAAGAATGTGGAATTGACTTCATCATTTGGCCTCACACCCTCACAACTCAATGCTTTAAAAGCTATGAATGAGCAGGGGATGTGGTCGCAGGCTGAAGAACTTTCTAGCCTGTGTTTGGTAGATTGGTGGATTGTTTGTACCATCAGGGTCACACATGGCTTGATTCAAAGCCTATCTACTGCATAGACCTTGGATGGTGATTTTGTTTCTTTCTCAGATTTCAACTTTGTTCTTTACTTATAATCACTTAAACAACCGATCTCACTGTAATTAATAAATCTGTTTCATATATTTTTTTACTTAATACAGGATGTTGTTTGAGGCATAATAGGGAAATCTGTTTAGGCTGATGTATTTTCCACTCCACATTGAGGGAGGGGTAGACTGGGAAATAAACTTATCCTGGTCAGGCTTTTGGCCAGGGCAAGATGGTTCAGCTCTTGTGTCCTAGGCTGAGAAGCTGGAGGGGGACTGGCTGGGACCTTTCTCTTGGTGTTTCATGGATGGCTAGTGAAAGCATTCACATAACTGCAGCTGGGTGTGTTCCTGTCTCTCTATGGCTGTGTAAGTGCAAATCTGGAGGGGATTGCAGCTAGTCACAGCCTCACAGTGTGAAATGGGGCCCAGATTGGCATGCCAGAGGGCTTGACGGTCTCTAATTACAGGTTTGAGCCCAGGGAATTCTGTCACAATCCCCCACCCCAGTGAAGAGTCCAGGGAAGAGTGTGAGTCAATTTCCCCATTGTCATGTGGTCACTTACTAACAGAAAGACCATAGTTATGAAAGGGAAGTCAGGACACTTGGGTTCTGTCAGTCAGTCTCTGTGTGACCCTCAACACATCATGTCTCCCTGTGCCTCAGTTTACCGAACAGTGACTGGGAATGGTTCATAGTGACTTTCTCTTGCTGGGTGTTTTGAAGATCCCTCAATGAAAGGTGCTTCACAGTATGATGGTAGTTATTAATGAGAAGTACTGATCTCTGATCCCTTAACAACAGCCCCATGTGCTTCCTATAAGTGATTGTGTCTCTTCTGAAGGGTCTGTTTGTGTTCAGTTTAAACAAAGTGTTATTTGGAAGATACATATGTCTAGAGAGTCATCCTGTGGCTCAAAACCCTAGGAACACTCAGGGCCATTCTGGAATCACTCACCACCCAGTGGGAGGGGAGTGAGCTCATCATGTGTAGTGAAGGGGAGGGGCATCTGGCTGGAGAGACTGGGGCTGCTTGTTGTTAGCAGGGGCTCTCCCTCCCTGTGCACATTGTATTGAATTGAATTGAATAAAATGTCAAAAACCCGTGATTCTGCCTGTCCTCTGACTTACTGGGAATCACAAATCCCAACAATTTCTTGGCGCAGCGAGGAGGATGAGAAATATTTTTCGGGATCCTGACCAACAATCAAGTTACAGGGTGAGTTTGTTCTTTTTTATTTGGTTGTGTGTCTTGACCTGACCGGTGACTCTCAGACCTTCTGTAGGAAGCAAGTCTTGGGGTTTTACTGCAGTCCTGGAACATTTATGTCACAGTTTTAGGACACTGTACTAAGTGTGGGAGCAGGATAAGCTGTAAGATCCTGTGCCTAAATGTTGTTGAAGTGGGAAATCAAAGAGGCCATAAGGAACAACAGTTAGCGTAGGGGCAGGTCTAGCCTAGTACCTCTAGCTAATGTGTTGGCAGGTCCAGATCTCCCAATTGGAAATTGTAATTGTGCAGATCAAAGAAATTGGAAAGTGGATCAATCTGCTGAGTGAGCATTTCAGTCTGGAGTGTTTGATTTAAATAAACTGTTTGTCTGTAAACAGAATTGTATTTAAAAATTTGAAGATTGGAGGATATTTAGATTAAAAACAGAAAAAAGGGAAAAGATGAAGGGATATAGTGATATGAAGAGTGTGTAATTAGTGTTGTTATAACTACTGTAGCAGTAAGGTTATTAGTTTTCTTGTTGAAGTATTTTGGAAAAGGAAGGGTGGGAGAGTTAGAAGAAGAGGTAGAAGAAAAACTGCAAGTAGAAGCAAAAAAGTATAAAGAAGCAGACTCGCAGGAAAAGAGACCTTGTCCCTCAGCACCTTTGAGCCCTACATGTGGAACATGGGGATATCAGTCTAGTTTCATGGCTCCGGTGAGAGTACACACTGCCCCTAATCCTAATCAAGGAGAAGGGGACCCTGCTACTGTTCGTTGCCTAGAACACACTCCTGTGAGTCCATCTGACTTGCAGAGCATGTTAAAAGTATTGCCAACTTTGCAGCTTAATAACTCAAACCTGTCCTTCACGGAAAAGGTGCAGGAGTGGATGGTAGTGGGAGGCTTACATGCTTTTGATGTTTTCAGCATGGTAAAAGCAAATTGGCCTGGCACAGGCTGGAGTAGGATTGCTGTGTTTTTAATAACTCTGCATGGGCAGCTGCTCTTTTTTGCCTCCTCAGCTGATATGGAAACTGCAGTGCAGGATTTCCGACAGGCTGTACTGGTGGGTTGGGGCCAGGTACTAATTTGTTCTCATTGTATGCTAACTGAAAACAGCATCCAAATGAGCCATTTGAAAAATATGTGAAAGACAAGTTTGAGTTGTATCAATAGTATGGGGGGCAACAGAATGCTGCTCGTGAAGACGCTGTATTCATAGAGGGGGTACTTGATGGGGTATGTGGCCTGTATAAGGCAGCCCTGAAAACTGGCTTTCAGCCTCCGGGTTACGCTGAATTATTAACATCGGCTTCAAACAGTAGCAGATACAATCAGGAAGAGGGTACAGGAGAAAAGATGCACAGAATGCAAACTCAAGGACAGAAAGGAATAATAAAATTGAACATGAGTTTGGGAGATAGGTTTGTTGCTGAAGTTAAAGCAGCAAATGTAGAAGGTGATAATTGTAGTTGCTGCAGAATGTTGGGCCATAACCAAAAGGAATGTTATAAACAAGAGGGTGGAAGAGCTAATCGGAGTAAGAAATGTGACCCTAGTACTATTCTTTCTACTCTACCTAATGATCAAGTAGTGTTTTCAGCCTTGGACATTAGCAATGGCTTTTGGTCTGTTCCTGTGCACCCTGACAGTCAATTTTGATTTGCATTTACTATTAAAGGGAAACAATGTACCTTTACTTGCCTAAGCCAGGGTTTTCATAATTCTCCTGCTTTGTTTCATAGAGTATTAGCTGATGTGCTGGCAAAGCTGCCAGACATGGCTTCTTGTGTTGTACAATATGTTAATGATCTCATCTCCTCACCAGATCACCAAACACATGAAAAACTTCGAAGTGATCCTGCAGCACTTGGCAGACAGTGGGGTAAAATGTAATGCTAAAAAGTCTCCAATTGCAAAGGAGGAAGTATCATATCTGGGGTATCTAATATCCAGAGGGTACAAGCATTTAACTATTGTCCGCACTGAGGCTATGAATACATGCCCATGACCAGTTATGGTCAGAGGAGTTAGAAAAGGGTTGGAACTTCCTGGTCCATTCATGTCTTTTCCGTTGCACACACATGTCAATGAGAGACAGATGGCAGCAAAACATGGGGACATACATCATCCAGTAGCATACCGCTCTTCTAAACTAGATGTTGTCACTCAGGCAATGCCACCGTGCCTCCAGGCAGTGGAAGCAGCTTCTATGGCCCTAGATCAGGCTGCAGCACTTACTGGTGCACAGGATGTAAATATTGTCGTGCCTCACGCTGTCCTTGCTATTTTATGAGGAAAGAAATCCTCGTCAGTCCATGTGGCAAGATGGACTCGATGGGAAACGAGCTTGCTAATACCTTCAGTACATTGGCAAAAAGTGTCCTCGCTAAACCCTGCCACCCTCATGCCTACCCCAGATGAGGGACACCCACATCATTGTTGCCTAGAGAAAGAGTCAATAAACCTTCCATTGTTAACAGAAACTGAAATATCTGGTGCCCCTTTCCTATACGTGGATGGTTCTTCCTTCTATGTGGATGGCAAACAACACACAGGATGGGCCGTTTATACTCAAGATGGGCAGCTGTTGGCACAAAGCAGTTTACCTGGGGCATCTGCACAAGTAGCAGAACCTCAAGCGTTAGCTGCAGCATGGGAAGCTGCGGAAGGTCATGCTGTAAACACATGTACTGATCCTAGATTTACATTTGGGGTTGTACATGATTATATTAACTTCTGGGTAAATCGGGGATTCCTGACGAGCATGGGAGGATAAATGGGGGGATAGTGGAGAACCTTTGTGCAGCCATGCAGAAATCTCCCGAAGTAGCAGTGATAAAAGTGAGAGCCCACACAAAAGGGACAGACCCTTATAGCAAGGGGAACCGAAGGGCAGATGAACTAGCTAAATAAGCATCAGTGGAAGGTAAAGAGACAGAATTGCTTGTTGCAATACAATCTCCCATAAAAACCCCAAACATTTTTGAATTACAGGACATACAACATGCTGCATCAAGGGCAGAAAAGTGATTATGGATGGATAACGGGAGCAAACTGTGTGATGATAACACTTGGAGAGGTCCAGGGACCACATTAGTGTTACCAAATATGCTGATGGGAACTGATACAAGAGTATCACATGCTGGGACATGACGGAGCACGGAGGGTGATCCACCCAATGGTGAACACCTGGTAGCATCCTAAGCTTAATTCAAATGTGTATGATTATGTGAGGAGGTGTGTAACGTGTACTCAGTGTAATTCTGTTCTCACAGTGAAAGTGAGAATGCAACATCAGCCAGGACCAACACAGACCTTCACACAGTTACAAATAGATTTCCTTGGGCCCCTGCCAAAGTGCAGAGGGAAAGAATATGTTCTGGTGATCGTGAATCACTTTACTAATTGGGTGGATACTAAGTGACCAAAGCCACAGCATCTGATGTAGGTAAAATACTGATGACTGAAATAATTCCCCGGTGGGGACTTCCATGCTTTATTGATAGTGACCAAGGTACACATGTTACAGGGAAAATGATGAATACTGTATGCAGTTAATCAAACAGACGTTTTCTGTTACAGGGAAAGACTAGGTCACCAACCTACCAGTGGTTCTAATGTCTATGAGAGCCAGTCTTACTAATCCACATTCCTTATCTCCTTTTGAAATGCTGACAGGGTGGGCTATGAGGACGCCAGAAAATCTGTGCATAGGGGGTGGGAACTGTATGTCGTGGGTGACCAGCTTGCTGAATATTGCAAATTGTTATCTCAGTGTGTTTCACAGCACCCCCAAACTGAACCAGACCCAAAGGCCGGCAAAGAGGACACGTGGGGTGTAGCCTGGTGATCAGGTGCTGGTGAAAGCCTATAGAAAATGAACCTTTGAACCAGCCTGGACTGGGCCTCACACGATTCTCTTGGTAACTCCTTCAGCAGCCCGGGACGCTGGAATTCCAGTTTGGGTGAATCTTTCATGAGTAAAAGTATACAAGGTTGAGACTCAACATGAGGCACAGTAATTCCTGTTTACCTTATGAACTCCTGGAGGGCCATTCTCAGTATTTTTAACTGTTTTCATTTAATATTCCCAGTTTAAAATTGATGTAACAATTTTGTATTCTATTCTTTTAGGTGGTTTCTAAAATTTGAAAGTTTTTGAAGGTCTCATTTTAATAATGTTTTAGTGGTTTTCTGTGTTTTATTGATGTAATCAGCTGGGGAAGAGCCACTGGATGTAAATGTCATTACTGAAGGTATCAAGTCTAATAGGGACTGGGGTTAAAAATTTGTTAACAGCAGGGATGATAGTTTATTGTGTTAACAGTAGGGTTCATTTTTAATCAAGTTAGATATCACCCTAACTCAGCAACACAGTTGGTCAGGTCCTCACTGTTGTACTCAGCCATCTATTAAAAACTACTAAAATGTATGAGCAAACATTGGCCTAGGCGTGTGGAAGAGTTGTGTAATCATCCTGACATGGTGTTCAGAATGAAAGTTGCAGCCCTGATAAGAGACTTGCTCATGTCACAGGTGCCCTGTAGGGTGAGAGCTGCGGTTCTCAAAGACTGAATGTCTTCACCTTGGATGATGGCAGGGGAGCGGTCTCTGTCGTTAACAGGGGCATGTTGGAATGGTCATTCCATCCTTGGAAGGGTGTTGGTTCCTGTGAGCTGGGCTCCTGAACTGGAGGCTCAGCCTGTCCACCCACTCTCATTCTCATCTCACAGACACCCATGTAGTATCAAGAATTATAAGGACCGGAGATAACTGTATAGCTTTCCCATGGGGCCAATGTTCCATCCTGGGAGGATGGGTTTTGTGAATGGGAAACCTGAAGTCAGGACAAGCCTTATCTTAAATGTTGGGACTTGACTTAATTGGTGCATGTAATGATTAATTAAATGAATGATATAACAGTGAGGAAGGATACCATTACCTGGTGTGGATTGGGTGATTAAGTTTGCAAGCAAGTCTTGCTTGAATATATCTCGTTCTTCCTATTGTGTTAAATCTATTAGAAGATATTATAAAAGAAGCGGTAGGATAATTGTAGTAATTCAGTGGATAGAAGGGTTTGCTATTGTAGGAACAAAGATTCCATGGGAATGGATTTTGTTTGTGTTGTCACAATGGGTATGGGAACTTATAATTTTTATTGTAAATAACATTATGTATTATTTAATTCTGTTACCAAAATTGTGGTTAGTTAGGTGTTAATAAGGTCAATTATTGATTCTAATAAATACAAGAAAGTGATGTTGGTGAGGTCTAAGAATTGTTCTTAGCCCCAAAACCAAAAGGGGGAGCTGAAGGGTATGTTCGTGTTCAGTTTAAACAAAGTGTTATTTGGAAGATACATGTGTATGGAGAGGCATGCTGCAGTTTCCCACCCTAGGAACAATTTGAAACCATCTGGAATCACTCACCACTCAGGAGGAGGGGGACTGAGCTCACCATGTGGAGTGAAGCGGGGGTGCTTCTGATTAGAGAGACTCTGGCTGCTTAGTGTTAGCAGGAGCTCTCCCTCTTTGTGCACATTGTATTGAAATGAATCAAATCGAATTTAATAAAATATCAAAACCCCTTGATTCTGCCTGGCCTCGGACTTATTGGGAAACACAAAATCCGAACATCTCTTAGCTTTCTCCACATGTCTCTACTATCTACCCATCTATCCTCAGAATTTACAGGATATCAGATCCTCTGGAGAGTTAGGCATTATCCCTACTTTTCTTCTCTTCAACTATCGTTTTTAAATATATGCCCACAAATATATTGAGCAGCCTGTTTCTTCTTGACTCACCACAGAGCCCAAGAGTTCTCATTTCCCTTTGGGAATGTTCCTTAATTATGTTTACTCCTAAAGCTGGATAATTAGCACCAAAGGGGAGACATGCTTGTCTACAGCCTGTTTCCATTCAGATGTTCCCTTCTTCTCTAGAGGCTGAGAAAACTCACTGGGAATACAAAATGCTATATTATAAATTGTGCACAGCTCTGTGTCGACTTTCGGCATGGGATATTTTTGAAGATGCTGGGTTGAGGGAGGTGTGGGTCATAGATACCTGAGGGGGATTCCCAGGGAAAACACTTCCATCTCAGAATTCACAGGTCCCCATCTCTTGCTGAAGAACTCACCTGATCAACAAACTCTGTGAAAGGTGAGTGAGGAGGGATAGAGAGTATCTTTACCACTGAACTGGGTTTTTATCCAAAGTTGTTCACTTTGCTGACTGTGCAATCGTGAGTTTTCCACTATCTAATTGCCTGTTATCAATGAATTACCAATATTCATTCATATTTTTCTATCTAAATTTTTTCTCCCAGTCAGTTTTGCCCACAATTTTCCTCAGGTTTGTGTATTAGTTCTCTTGGAACACTATCCATAGCCTGCAAGTCACTACTATCCAAGGGTCTATCAGTAGTACTGGTTGGGAACTGTCTATTTGAATGTAAATCAGTTTCATCTTTCATTTTCCTCCCATATGTCATATACTGTCTTCTTTGCCTCTTGTGTAAAAGAAAGAGTCCCAGACTTTTCCAACTGCTTTCATGTGGCAGCCTCTCTCAGTCTCAGATCCTGTCTTGGAAATACCTTTTATATATGCTATATCCTTAACACAGACCGGGCGGCCAAAACCGAACACATATCTGTGATGTTGCGCTCTATATAATTTTATAAAATATACTGATGAGTGCGGATATAATGTAATTGGGGTATGCTTCATGTGAAAGGTTCTCTTGTAAGGTATCATTACAAAGCTTATAATCTACTTCTACTGGATGTGTTTATTCTATTTGTATGAATGTATCATTCTTGCATCTGAAACTAAATATATAAAATATAACTCTGAGGACCTATTGTAATTGTGCAAAGTGTGGGCCATTAATGGTGGTCTGGAATCTTGATGGCTCCCATTAACCAGGAAATTGATTGTAGATGCCTTTGTTTTACTTGTAAGTCTTCCTGTATGCTTGTGTGCTTGCAAATGGGTAATGAAGTCTTACAGCGACACGTGATCATGTCTCCTGAACTGGAATCCATCTTTAATCTGGTGCTTTTCCATTTAGAAGGAGGGGTGGGAACCCAGAGAAGGACAAAGGATTCCTGCCTTGTGCAAAAGGTATATAAGGGGGTGGAAGAGAACAAAGGGGGCTGTCATCATGAGAAACCCTCTAGCTACCACCTGAGCTGGAACAAAGGCTGTACCAGGGGAAAGGAAGTTGCCCAGAGTAGGAAGGTATCCAGTCTCAGATAGAAATTTATTGAAACATCTCTGAGGGGAGATTTTATCTGTATTCAGTGTTATTACTTATTAGACTTAGAATTGCATGTTCCATTTTAATTTATTTGGTAATTCACTTTGTTCTGTCTGTTACAACTTGGAACCATTTAAATCCTATTTGCTGTCTTTATTAAAATCACTTTTTACTTATTAATTCACCTGGAGTTAAGTGTTAGTACCTGGCCTGGGGGGCAAACATCTGTGCATATCTCTCTAACAGTGTTATAGAGGGTGAACAATCTATGACTTTGCCCTGTATAAACAGGGTAAAATGGTTTTATTCATGGTTTGGACCCCACTGGGAGTTGAGAATCTGAGTACTAAGGACAAGAACACTTCTTAATCTGTTTCCAGGCAAGCCCACAGCTATTTGGGGACGTGGCTCAAACCTAAGTCTGGGTTTGCAGCAGGCTAGTGAGTCTGATTCAAACCGTACAAGGTTCTGGCATCCCAAGCTGCCAGGACAGGAAAACAGGGGCAGGAGTAGCCTTGGCACATCAGTTGGCATGAAACTCTAAGAGGGCTTCCATGATCTCAACCCGTCATAATATCCCGAACACGTTATTCTCCATCCCGTATCTTAGTGATCTGATCATTCATTTTGTTTTGTCCACAGATCCGAATGAGCAGGTGTTTCTCGTGAGCTGCTACCAATGGCGCCGAGGTCTTTTCCCTGAGGTATGCTCAAGTTGTGATGCTTCACTTAACACATCTTCCCAAAAGTGTGCTTTTTTTCCCTCTTTGATTTAGAGCAACTGGATGATTGGGGAGTTCCCTTCACTGTGGACTCCCTATCCTTGCTCTCTTTGCATTAAGAAATAATGAGAGATAATCAGTATCCACACTTGTGTCTCCTGCTGGTGCCTATGAGGGTTTTCCAACCACAAAGTGTAGGAATTATTAATGAAGGTAGCACCACAAAATATGGAATTGCATTTAGTAGGGTCATTGTTTGTATTATTTCTGAATAATGAAAATGTCATGTTTCAGTGTGTGAAGAGTGATTGATCTGCTCCTCCCATGAGAACAGCATCTGCTAGTGCATGCAGTGTCTTATATTAACATTGTCTCTCCTTTCAGACACTACGACCATCACCCGAGTTCCTGGGCACATACAGGAAGTCAGGAGAACGTACAGTAAATGCAGGAGACAGCTCATAGTTGGACACCTTCTACCCTCTTGCATGTCAGACTCGAACACAACTGACTTTATCAACCCCTCCACCTTCATCCTCCTAGGCATTCCTGGCCTGGAGGCAGCCCATATCTGGATCTCCATTCCTTTCTGTGCTATGTACGCCATAGCTGTGTTGGGGAACTTCACCATTCTGTTCATCGTGAAGAGGGAGACAAGCCTCCATGGGCCCATGTTCTATTTCCTCTGCATGCTGGCCATCACCGACCTTGTCATGTCCACATCCATCCTACCGAAAATGCTGAGCATCTTCTGGTTCAATTCCAGGGAGATCAGTTTCAATGCCTGCCTCACCCAGATGTACTTCGTTCATTCCTTCTCATCGATGGAGTCCGGAATCCTCATGGCCATGGCTTTTGATCGCTACGTGGCCATCTGCCATCCCCTGAGACATTCCACCATCCTGACAAACTCTGTTGTGACCAAGATAGGCCTGGCCGTGGTGCTGCGCAGTGTCATACTCACATTACCCTACCCCTTCCTGGCAAGGCGGTGGTCATATTGCAGAACCAACATCATCCCCCATTACTATTGTTCACATATAGCAGTGGTGAAGCTAGCCTGCTCTGACATCAGCATCAGTAGTTACTATGCGCTGTTTTGTCTTTTCGCTGTGATCGGAATGGACTTGTTTTTTATTGCCATGTCCTATACTCATATCCTCCGGGCCATCTTCCGCCTCCCCACAAAGGATGCCCAGCTCAAAACTTTTGGGACCTGCACCTCTCATCTTTGTGCCATCTTTGCTTTGTACGTTCCAGATTTGTTCTCCTCTCTCACTCAGCGATTTGGCCACAATGTGCCACGGCATTTTCTCATTCTCATTACCAGTGTGTACCAACTGGTACCCCCTGTGCTACACCCCATTATTTACGGGGTGAGGACCAAAGAGCTCCGGGAAAAGCTGCTCCAGCTCTTTACTCATAAAGAGACCTAAATATTTTGTCCTTGTGCTCTGGCTCTCAGATTTATTTCTGTGCTGAGCTGTCTGGTGACATGGTGCTGGACCCCCTTCCCTGAATCACTTACTGGACAGACAGAGAGACATTAAACCCTTTCCTGTCTTTATTATGCTGTGTGAATGTGATAAACTGGGGAATCAGTCTACGTGCACTACACTGTGTTGCCACCTTTCTAATTGCTGGTAGCTGGATCCCTGAAATTGCAATCTTGCCCCACATCTTCAGTCAAACCAAGACACTGCTGTGTGTCTTCTTCCCAAGGCCCTGCCCTGTCACTTGCTCCTGTCTTCCCCTCTCCGTGTCAGCTATGATGCAGTCATCTCTAAAACAACATTTTCTAACATCTTATGATATGTCACTTCAGGGACACTGGTTACTGTTAAAATTTTAATGTTTATTCTAAATTGTTACTAACTCTGTGGAGTGAGGAACTGTTACCCAGGGTTCTTTCAACCCAAAGCTCTTGGCAACTTTCTGTGTGAGGTGGTGACAGGAAATAAATCAAGGGAGACACGGCCGTACGATTGATAGATGGATGGCATAAACAGGACAACACAAGAGTGCTTTCACTTAAAGCTAAACTTTCTTAGTCTTAAGCACTTACACACGTCCGCAATAGGTTAGTAAAACACCCCCAACCCTTGATAATTACGGAGGCTGAGCATGGCTTTTGAGTGGCACCGTGACAGGCATCAGCTGGCCTGGCTTCCATCTGACCATGGGGACCCAAAGATGCTTCCAGAGGGAGCGTCCCTGAAGGGGCACTCCTGAGAAGTCCGATTACCTCAATCTTTTCCCCCTTATGTCTATGTCAGTAATGCAATGACATATAGTAATACAATGACATTCCGCTCAGAGAAAACTTGCTAAACAAGGATATTTTTTCTTTCCAGAATGTCCAGGAGTTGGGGCCCTGGCAAGCATTTCCAGGGGTGCATATAGACAGGTTTCCTATTTTTCTAAAAACATATATCAGCAATTTCAATAGTTCTTAGCAGGAAAGACACAGGGTCAAGCTACCTTTTCTATGGCACCCCTCTAAGTAGGAAAGATGTAGAGTCAAGCTGCCCTGTCTAGGGCACCCGAAACCTCCTCCCCTCCTGTCTTGATTACTGCAAGACCGCTGTATGATCAATTTATGACATGCCTACTTGACTACTTTTAGCAATAAGCAGGAATGGTTAACTAAGGCCTGCTAACAGAGCTACTGTTAGGGCTGGTCTACACTAGGGGGAGGGGTCGACCAAAGAAACACAACTTCAGCTATGAGAATGACATAGCTGAAGTTGGCACATCTTCGACTGACTTACCTGCCGTCCTCACAGCAGCAGCACTCTCCCCCGTCTACTGCAGGTTGTGCCTTTCGATGACCTGGAGTTCTGGAGTCAAGAAGAGCACTGTTGGTGATCAATTTATCGTCTCTTGATGAAATGTCAATAGATCGATTACTACCCGCCCATCTGGCGGGTCGAGAACACATACCCTTAGCGAAAAAGCAATAGTGGAATAGGCCTTGTACTCGTTTTCCAAAATCTCCCGGTGCAGAACCCCATCAGGACTCCTGGGATCTATCTCAGCTCTGGGAGGGGAGTGGGGTACGGTGTGTTAAAGCAGGAGGCAGATACATCTGGGGTGTATATAAGAAGATCAGAATAACCATACTGGGTAAAACCAATAGTCCATGTAGCCCAGTAGCCTGTCTTCAGACAGTGCCCAGTGCCAGGTGCTTCAGGGGGAATGAACAGAACATGGGAATCATCTTGTGATTCATGTGCAGCAGCTCGGCAGAAGGAGACAAAAGCCACTGAGGTTGGGTTACCTCAGCTTCAGCTGGCAGGAGTTTAAGCCTCCAGACCCAGCAGGAGCCGCTGGGGGAAAGGAAAAGCCCAGTCTGCCTTGGCTGCACCAACAGAAGAAGCCCTCAGCTCAAGCTATCCAGAGGCTTGGCCGCAACCACAGAGAGGAGGCAGGAGCTGCATGGGGCAAGTGGGACAGAAGCCCTACTCATTTCTGTCCCCTACATCTGCCATACAGATGCCTATTGGGAGGTGTCTCATTTCTCCAGTCCTTGGATGAATTTCAGGGGCTTTTTTTTTGTCTGTCCTCACTGACCTATAAGGGTTGCTCTCTTCCCTCTACTTCTCTTACCCTTTCTGGAGATAGAGTCGGGATATATAGCACCACAGTTAGTCACCACACCGGAGGTCTGCTCCCTGTATGACCATTTCCATGTGCCACAGGGTCATAACAGAGGCAGAGGAAGAGGATTATCATGGGTCCATGACACCATCTCCCTCTGTGCTGCAGGATGAGCTTCACCATTTTCTGATGAATGCCTGTGATTTCAAGGTCAAGTTGAAACTCCCTCTCCAGCATTGGAGACACTGCCATCTTGTCCTCTGGGTCAAAAGGACTCTTTTAGAGATCTGGGGGCAGGACATTCTGGTGTACCGGTGGGTCCACAAGTTCTGTCCCAAGCCTTTCAGGTTGGTCAGCAACTGTTACAAGGTCGGCTGGGGATCCTCCTGCCCAAGAGGATCCTCCTCAGCCCTCGGAATGAAGCCAACCACCTTTTCAAAATTGAATACTAGAGGCTCTGGGGTGGGTCTCCACAGTTGCCAGGTGCTCTCCTTCCCTTTTGATGTAGGGTACTCTGTGGTTTCCCTTCAGGAAACTCATATGGATCCAGCCGCCGAGACTAGTACATGGCTGGAGTTGGGAGACTGGGTATATTTCAGACACCTCAGCACTCGTTTGACTGGGGTGGCCACCCTGTTCTGCACCAACCTCCAACCTGAGATGCTGGGAGTTGCCAAGGTGATGCCAGTTGGCCTGCTGCACCTCCAGGCCTATGTGGAGGGGCTGACATTGAATCTCTTCAACGTCTAACCCCTGAATGCAGGCTTGGAGTGGGTGTGTTTCTATCAACAGGTATTCTCACTAATGCCTGGACCTGGTGGGGATTTTAATACCATCTTTGAGGACTAGAATTACTCAGGGATCAAGCGGAGCCAGGCCACTGCAGGCATCCTCAGAGAGATGGTCGATAATTACTCCATGGCAGATGTCTCGCCTGACCAACACACAAGTGACAATTCCACCTCAACTTATGCCCAGGTGGAGGTTGATCAATTGTGCCACTCCTGGATGGACTGCATGTAAGTAAGTACTCCTGGATGGACTGCATGTAAGTAAGTACTTTCATCTTGACCAAGGCCACTCCTGCAGCATTCAGCCGGACCAGTTCTCAGCCCACCATTTAGTGGCCATGATGGTCTCTTTCATCTTGGAGCTTACCTGTAGTGCTTCACCCTTCAGACTCTGCTGCGCATCATCCGGGAGGTGTGGCCACATTATACCAAACTGCTCGGGCATTCCTTGAACATGTCCTACACGGCGGTGCTCCCCATCCATGCCTCACCCCAGGGCCTCTAAATTTCTTGATTGGGCTCCTGTCCTATGAGTCCCCCACGACTCCCTAGTTTTCATTACCCAAGCAGGCTGCACACCCTGCAGCTGGTTCATTTCTGATTTCCACAAAGGGAAGAAATTTACATGCTCATGGTCCACACGCTTCACTTCCTCACATACCCTGATACCAAGTAGCAGAACCTAGTACAATCTTTGAGAGAGTGAGGAACTCCAGAGGTACAGAAAGTACTTCATCCAGATATCAGGGTCAAACGGGGATATGGGTTCGTGGTTCCTTCACAAAGCCATAAGCAGGGGCATGTACGTGACACAGTTCACCCCCATTCCATGTGCCTGCCCATTTTGCAAAATCATGCAGATCCTGGCACACTCCTGTCTAGAATGCACAAGGATGCAGCCCCCATTCCAACTCCTCCACAGCTTGAATAGGAGGTTCTGGCTGCACCTTTCCCCACACCTTTTCATAGACACATAGAACTGGATGAAATGATCACTAAACCAACCAGCCCCAGACCTCGCAAAAGGGGGTTGTGTGACACATGTCCAGCAAGAGTTAAGCAACTTTCAGGCTTAAGTACCTTTTATTAAATCTTATAATGCAAAGTTAGCTGCTAATGGAAAATCCTATTACAAAAAATTTGGTTTTGATGGCAAAGCTCTGAAATGGAGTAGGACGTGTGATTTTTGTTGGAAGCTTTTGGACATACAAGGAGTAATCAACATGGAGCCGTATGTGACTCTAGCTTCTCAGCTAGCACCTTTTCACACGCTCAAAGCTTGTCACGGGAGGGAAATGATAATAAACCTGTTCTGCAGTCTGGAGCGGGAAACTGCTTCAAACACCCTATGGTGTTCATGAATATCTATATTGAGTTATCCCTAGATGGAAAAGCACAATGGTTAACAATGCTGCACCGAAAGCAGACTTGCTGACTTTTGAGATCACTAGGCTGATCTACAAAGTGTATGCAGAAATTTACAACTACGATGTCAAAAACTAAACCAAGTCTTCTGCACACTGCTTCTGTATCAGTCAGTGATTAACACTCCTGCAGTGAACTAAGGGGGCAGGTGTCATGTTCTTTGCCCCAAAGCAACACCCTGTCACCCTCCATATACCATGGTGATATGATTACAATGTGAGTTTTATAAAGTATATAATAAATATGTCATGTAAGATATCAATGGAAAAGCTGTGATTTGCTGAATATAATTACCCTATTTGTATGCATATGTCATTATTGTACCTAAAGTTCTGACCAGCTCCTGTGACACTGGACTTCATCTTGTGGCTGCTGTTTTCTACTAACTGTGCTGGGGGTTTTGCTTGGAAAAATGAAGGTCTCTCGACATGACAGAAACTATAGAATGTAGAAGCGACATCATCACTTTACCTCACAACTCAACACTTGAGAAACCATGACTGAACTGGGGATGCAGCCCAGCACACCCCCACTGGGGATGTGGTCCCAGGCTGAAGGGGTTTCTAACCTGTGTTTGGTAGACTGGTGGATTGTTTGTGCCATCAGGGTCACACACAGCTTCATTCAAAGCCTGTCTAGTGCATAGACCTCGGATTGTGATTTTGTTTATTTCCCAGATTTCAACTTTCATTTTCTTCTTTATATTAATAATTGTAATCACTTAAAGAAAATCTGTCACAATGCCTCACCTCAGCGAAGAGTCCAGGGAAGAGTGTGAGTCAATTTCCCCATTGTCATGTGGCCACTTACTAACAGAAAAAACGTGGTTATGGAAGGAAAGTCAGGACACTTGGATTCTGTCAGTCAGTTTCCATGTGACCTTGGACATGTCATGTCTCCCTGTGTCTCAGTTTACTGAACAGTGAATGGGGATGGTTCACAGTGACTTTCCCTTGCTAGGTGTTTTGAAGATCCCTCAATGAAAGATGCTACACAGTATGATGGTAGTTACTGAGAAGAACTCAATAACTACCTGTGCACACCTGTGATTTCAAGGGTAAGGTGAAACTCACTCTGCAGCATTGGAGACACTGCCATAATTTTCCTTAAGCTCAAGGGCAGAGGTATAGCTCAGTGGTTTGAGCAGTGGCCTGCTAAACCCAATGTTGTAAGCTCAATGCTTGAGGGGGCCATTTGGGGATCTAGAGTGAAAAATCTGTTAGGGCACGCTACTTGGTCCTACTAGTGTAGATATGGGACTAGACTCAATGGCCTTTCAAGGTCCTTCCAGCTCTATGAAATAGGTATTTCTCCATATATTTTTATCAACAGGTATCCTCACCTGGGTCTGGTGGGGATTTTAATACCATCTTTGAGGACTAGAATTACTAGAGATCAAGAGGAGCCAGGCCACTGCAGGCATCCTCAGAGAGATGGTCAATAATTATTCCCTGGAAGATGTCTGGTCTGACCAACACCCAGGTGACAATTCCACCTCTACCCATGCCCAGGTGGAGGTCGATGAATTGTGCCACTCCTGGTTGTTCCGCATGTAAGTATTGTGCTTCCGTCTTGCCCTGGCTCACTCCTCCAGCATTCGGCCTGACCGGTTATAGGCCCACCATATAGTGATCATGGTGGCTTCTTTCGTCTTGGAGCTGACCTGGGGCTCTTGACACTTCAGATCCTCCTGCACATCATCCAGGAGGTGTGGCTGTATTATTCCCTACTACTCAGGTTTCCTTTAACAGGTCCTACAAGAAAGTTCTGTTTATCCACTCCTCACACCGAGACGTCTGGAATTCTTGACTGGGCTTCTGTCCCATGAGTCCCCCTGACCTCCTCCCTTTCTTTACCCAAGTGGGCTGCACACCCTGCAGCTGGTTCATTTCTGCAATCCACCAAGGGAACAACTTCACATGCTCATACTCCACACACTTCATTTCCTCATATGCCCTGATACCAAGTAGTGGAAACTACTACCACCTTCGGAAGGGTGAGAAACTCCGGTAGGACAGAAAGGACTCCAACCAGATCCCACAACCAACCCGGGATATGAGTTTGTGGTTCCTCCACGAAGCCATGATCAGGGGCATGTATGTGACACAGTTCACTCCTATTCTATGTGCCTGCCCATTTTGCAACATCATGCAAACCCTGGCACATTCCTGTCTAGAATGGGCAAGGATGCAGCCCCCATTCTAGACACATAGAACAGGAACAAATGATCACTAAACCAACGAGCCCGAGGGCTTGAAAAAGGGGATGTGTGTCACATGACCAGCAAGAGTTAAGCAACTTCCAGATTTTTCTAAGTACCTTTTGTTAAATCTTATAATGCAAAGTTAGCTGCTAATGCAAAATCCTATTACAAAAAAATAGGTATTGATGGCAAACCTATGAACTAGTGTAGCAGGCATGATTTTGGTTGGAAGCTTATGGACATACAAGGAGTAATCAACAAGAAGCTGTATGTAACTATTGCTTCTCAGCTAGCACCTGTTCACAGGCTCAAAGCTTGTCACAGGAGGGAAATAAAAATAAACTTTGTCTGCAGTATGGAGTAGGAAACTGAGTCACAACACCCTATGGTGTTCATGAATATCTGTACTGAGTTATTACTAGTTGGAACAGCACAATGGTTAACAATGCTACACTGAAAGCAGACTTGCTGACTTTTGAAATCACTAGGTTGACCTACAAAGTGTTGAAAGTTATGTAGAAATTTGCAACAACAGCTGTGGATAACACTGTGATGTTTGCAACACTTGGGAGTTTTAGGGTCAAAAACTAAATGGAGTCTTATGCACACTGCTTCTGTACCCGTCAGTGACTAACACTCCTGAAGTGAACTAAGGAAGGATGTGTGATGTTCTGTGCTCCAAAGCAACACCCTGTCATCTGCCTATGTACCATGGTGATATGATTACAATGTGAGTTTTATAAAGTATATAAATATTTCATGTAAGATATCAATGGAAAAGCTGTGATTTGCTGAATATGATTACGTAATTTTTATGCATATATCATATTTGTACCTAAATATGACATATGCATATATCATATGCATATATCATACCAGCTCCTGTGACACTGGACTTTATCTTGTGGCTGTTGTTTTCCACTAACTGTGCTGGGGGTTTTGCTTGGAAAAGTGAAGCTCCCTCGACATGACAGAAACTACAGAATGCGGAAGCAACTCCATCATTTGTTCTCACTCCCTCACAACTCAACACTTTAGAAACCATGACTGAACTGGGGATGTGGTTCCAGGCTGAAGGGGTTTCTAGCCTGTGTTTGGTAGATTGGTGGATTGTTTGTACCATCAGACTGACACACGGCTTGATTCAAAGCCTGTCTAGTGCATAGACATTGGATTATGATTTTGTTTATTTCTCAGATTTCAACTTTGTTCTTTGCATTAATAATTGTAATCACTTAAACAAATGATCCCTATGTAATTAATAAATCTGTTTCATATTTTTTTACTTAATACAGGATGTTGTTTGAAGCATAATAGGGAATTCTGCTCAGGCTAATGTATTTTCCACTCCACATTGACGGAGGGGCAGACTGGGAAATAAACTTATATTGATCAGGCATTTGGCCAGGGCAAGATGGTACAGTTCTTGTATCCTAGGTTGGGGAGCTCTGGGGAACTGGCTGGGGCCTCTCTATTGTTGTTTCATGGATGGCTAGTGAAAGCATTCACATAACTGCAGTTGAGTGTCACCCCAGTGAAGAGGCCCGGGAAGAGTGTGAGTCCATTTCCCCGTGATCATGTGGTCACTTTCTGACAGAAAGACCATGGTTATGGAAGGGATCAGGACACTTGGGTTCTGTGAGTCCATCTCTGTGTGACCTTGCACATGTCATGTCTCCCCGTGCCTCAGTTTACTGAGCAGTGAATGGGGAGGGTTCATAGTGACTTTCCCTTGTGAGGTGTTTTGAAGATCCCTCAATGAAAAGTGCTACACAGTATGATGGTAGTTATTGATAAGAAGTACTGATCTCTGATCCCTTAACAACAGCCCCATGTGCTTCCTATAAGTCATTGTGTCTCCTCTGAAGGGTCTGTTTGTGTTCAGTTTAAACAAAGTGTTATTCGGAAGATACATATGTCTAGAGAGTCATGCTGTGTCTCACCACCCTGAGAACATTCTGGAACATTCTGGAATCACTCACCACCCAGGGGAAGGGGGATTGAGTTCACCATGAGGAGTGAAGAGTGGGTGTCTGGGTAGAGAGACTGGGGCTGCTTCTTGTTAGCAGGGGGTCTCCCTCCATGTGCACATTATATGAACTGAATCAAATTGAATTGAATAAAACATCAAAACCCCCTGATTCTGCCTGGCCTCTGACTTGTTGGGAACCACAAAATCCCCACAGTTTCTTGGTGCAGCGAGCAGGGTGAGAAATGTCCTTCAGGATCCCAACCTACAATGAAGTTAGAGGGTGAGTTTGTTCATTTTTATTTGTCTGTGTGTCTCTGACCTAACCGGTGACTCTCAGACCTTCTGTAGTAAGCGTGTCTTGGGGTTGGGGAATTCAAGGAATTAGTTGCAGTCCTGGAACATTTATGTCGCAGTTTCAAGACATTGTACTTAGTGTGGGGGCGGGTTAAACTGTAAGTTCCTCCCACTAAGTGTTGTTGAAGTGGGAAATCAAAGAGGCCATAAGGACCAACAGTTAGTGTAGGGGCAGGTCTAGCCATAAGTACCTCTACCGAATGTGTTGGCAGGTCCAGATCTCCCAGTTAGCTATTATAATTGTGCAGATCAAATAAATTGGAAAGCAGATCAGTGTGCTGTTTGGGCATTTCATCCTGGGGTGTTTGATTTAAATAAACTGTCTGAAAACAGAAATGTATTTAAAAATTTGGAGATTGGAGGATATTTAGGTTAAAAAAGAGAGGAAAAAAAAGGGAAAAGATGAAGGGATATAGTGATCCACTATATGAAGAGTGTGTAATTAGTGTTGTTATAACTATTGTAGCAGTAAGGTTATTAGTTTTCTTGTTGAAGTATTTTGGAAAAGGAAGGGTGGGAGAGTTAGAAGAAGAGGTAGAAGAAAAACTGCAAGTAGAAGCAAAAAAGGATTAAGAAGCAGACTTGGAGGAAAAGTCCCTGAGCACCATTGGACCCTACATGTGGAACATGGGGATATCAGTCTAGTTTCATGGCTCCGGTGAGAGTACACACTGCCCGTAATCTTAATCAAGGCAAAGGGGACTCTGCTACTGTTAGTTGCCTAGAACACACTCCTGTGAGTCCATCTGACTTGCAGAGCATGTTAAAAGTATTGCCAGCTTTGCAGCTTAATAACCCAAACCTGCCCTTCACAGAAAAGGTGCAGGAGTGGATGGTAGTGGGAGGCTTACATGCTTTTGATGTTTTCAGCATGGTAAAAGCAAATTGGCCTGGCACAGGCTGGAGTAGGATTACTGTGGTTTCAATAACTCTGCAAGGGCAGCTGCTCTTTTTGCCTCCTCAGCTGATATGGAAACTGCAGTGCAGGATTTCCGACAGGCTGTACTGGTGGGTTGGGGCCAGGTACTAATTTGTACTCATTGTATGCTAACTGAAAACAGCATCCAAATGAGCCATTTGAAAAATATGTGAAAGACAAATTTGAGTTGTATCAACAGTATGGGGGACAACAGATGCTACTCGTGAAGATGCTGTATTCATAGAGGGGGTACTTGATGGGGTAGGTGGCCTGTATAAGGCAGCCCTGAAAATTGACTTTCAGCCTCTTGGTTATGCTGAATTATTAACAAGGGCTTCAAACATTAGCAAACACAATCAGGAAGAGGGTACAGGAGAAAAGATGCACAGAATGCAAACTTGAGGACAGAAAAGAATAATAAAATTGAACATGAGTTTGGGAGATAGGTTTGTTTCTATAGTTAAAGCAGCAAATGTAGAAGGTGATAATTGTAGTTGCTGCGGAATGTTAGGCCATAACCAAAAGGAATGTTATAAACAAGAGGGTGGAAGAGCTAATCGGTGTAAGAAATGTGACCCTAGTACTATTCTTTCTACTCTACCTAATGATCAAGTAGTGTTTTCAGCCTTGGACATTAGCAATGGCTTTTGTTCTGTTCCTGTGCACCCTGACAATCACTTTTGGTTTGCATTTACTATTAAAGGGAAGCAATGTACCTTTACTCGCCTAAGCCAGGGTTTTCATAATTCGCCTGCTTTGTTTCATAGAGTTTTAGCTGATGTGCTGGCAAAGCATATACTGATTCTAGATATGCATTTGGGTTTGTACATGATAATATTAACTTGTGGATAAATCGGGGATTCCTGACAAGTACAGGATCCCCAATACAAAATGGGAGGATAGTGGAGAAGCTTCATGCAGCCATGCAGAAACTTACCGAAGTAGCAGTGATAAAAGTGAGGGCGCACACAAAAGGGACAGATCCTTATAGCAAGGGGAACCGAAGGGCAGATGAACTAGCTAAACAAACAGCAGTGGAAGGTAAAGAGACAGAATTGATTGCTGCAACACAGCCTCTCATAAAACCCCCAAACTTTTTTGAATTACAGGATATTCAACCTGCTGCACCGAGGGCAGAGAAAAGGTTATGGATGGATAATAGGGGCAAACTGTGTGATGATAACACTTGGAGAGGTTCAGGGAAAACATTAGCATTACCAAATATGCTGATGGGAAATATGATACAAGTTTATCAAAAGTTGGGACATGAGGGAGCATGGAGGGTGATCCACCAGATGTCAAACACTTGGTTAGTGCAAATGTGTATGATTATGTGAGGAAGTGTGTAACATGTGATCAGTGTAATTCTGCTCTCACAGTGAAAGTGAGAATGCAACATCAGCCAGGACCAACACAACTCTTCACCAGTTACAAATAGATTTCATTGGGCCCCTGCCAAACTGCAGAGGGAAAGAATATGTTCTGGTGATCGTGGATCACTTTACTAAGTGGGTAGAAGCTTTCCCAGTGGTCGAGGCCACTGTGTCTGATGTAGCTAAAACACTGATGACTGAAATAATTTCCCAGTGGGGACTTTCAGGCTTCATTGATAGTGACCAAGGTACCCATTTTACAGGGAAGGTGATGAAAACTGTATGCATGGCACTGGGATCAAACAGAAATTCCACTGAAGGTGGAATTTTAAAACAGAAAAAACTTCTAAAACAGACTCCAACGAGAAGCTGAGGAACTGGAATTAATTTGCAAATTGGACACTGTCAAGCAAGGGTTAAACAGGGACTATGAGTGGCTTTGTCATTACACTAATTTAATGCATTTTCCTAGTTAAGTCTCTTTTACAGATTCTTATGAACTCTTAGCCATAGAGCCACTAAATTTTCACTACAAAAGTTTTGTTTTTTTCCTGCTGATAATGGCTCATCCAAATGAAACAGCCTCTTAGAATCTGTATGGTAATTTACAGCTTTTTTTTCTCTATGTATAAATAGATGTTACTTCTGTTTGTTCCATTCTATGCATACAATGAAGTGGGCTATAGCCCACAAAAGCTTATGCTGAAATAAACAGGTTAGTCTCTATAGTGCTACAAGTATTCCTCATTTTATTTACAGATACAGACTAAAACGGCTGGTATTCTTAATGAAATTCCACTGTCCCTGCCATCCCCAAAGTTCAGGATTAATAGAAAGAGCTAACTGAACCATTACAAACAAATTAACCATACAGATGTTTTCTGTTACAGGGAAAGACTGGCTCACCAACCTACCAGTGGTGTATGAGAGCCAGTCCCACTAATCCACATTCCTTATCTCCTTTTGAAATGCTGACAGGGTGGGCTATGAGGATGCCAGGAAATCTGTGCATTGGGGGTGGCAATTGTATGTCATGGGAGACCAGCTTGCTGAATATTGCAAATTGTTATCTCAGTGTGTCTCACAGGATCCCCAAATTGAACCAGACCCAAAGGTGGTGAAGAGGACACATGTGGGGTGTAGCCTGGTGATCAGGTGCTGGTGAAAGCCTATAGAAAATGAACCTTTGTACCAGCCTGGACTGGGCCTCACACAGTTCTCTTGGGAACTCCTTCAGCAGCCCAGGACGCTGGAATTCCAGTTTGGGTGAATCTTTCATGAGTAAAATTATAGAAGGGTGAGACTCAACGTGGGACACAATAATACCTGTTTAGCTTATGAACTCTTGGAGGGCCATTCTCAGTGTTGTTAAGTGTTTTCATTTAATATTCCCAGTTTAAAATTGATGTAACAATTTTGAGATCTATTAATTATTTTAAGTGTTTTCTAAAATGTAAAAGTTTTTGAAGGTCTTATTTTAATAATGTTGTAGTGGTTTTCCATGTTTTTTTGAGGTAATCAGCTGGGGAAGAGCCACTGGATGTAAATGTCATTACTGAAGGTATCAAGTGTAACAGGGACTCGGTTGAAAATTTGTTAACAGCAGGGATGATAGTTCATTGTGTTAAGAGTAGGGTTCATGTTTAAGCAAGTTAGATATCACCCTAACTCAGCAACACAGTTGGTCAGGTCCTCACTGTTGTACTCAGCCGTTTATTAAAATACTACTAAAATGTATGAGCAAGCATTGGCCTAGGAGTATGGAAGTGTTGTGTTATCATCCTGACATGGTGTTAAACATGAAAGTTGCAGCCCTGATAAGACACTTGTTCATGTCACAGGTGCCCTGTAGGGTGAGAGCTGAAGTTCTCAAAGACTGAATGTCTTCACGTTGGATGATGGCAGGGGAGCGGTCTCTGTCATTAATGGGGGCATGTTGGAATGGTCATTCCATCCTCGGAGGGTGTTAATTCCTGTGAGTTAGACTCCTGAATTGGAGGCTCAGCCTGTTCACCCACTGCCATTCTCATCTCACAGACACCAATGTAGCATCAAGAATTATAAGGACCGGAGATAACTGTATAGCTTTCCCATGGGGCCAATGTTCCATCCTGGGAGGATGGGTTTTGTGAATGGGAAACCTGAAGTCAGGACAAGCCTTATTTTCAAATGTTGGGACTTGACTTAATTGGTGCATGTAATGTTTAATTTAATGAATGATATAACAGTGAGGAAGGATACCATTACCTGGTGTGGACTGGGTCATTAAGTTTGGCAGGCAAGTCTTGCTTGAATATATCTCGTTCTTCCTATTGTGTTAAATCTATTAGAAGATATTATAAAAGAAGCGGTAGGATAATTGTAGTAATTCAGTGGATAAAAGAGTTTGCTATTGTGGGAACAAAGATTCCATGGGAATGGATTTTGTTTGTGTTGTCACAATGGGTATGGGAACTTATAATTTTTATTGTAAATAACATTATGTATTATTTAATTCTGTTACCAAAATTGTGGTTAGTTAGGTGTTAATAAGGTCAATTATTGCTCCTAATAAATACAAGAAAGTGATGTTAATGGTGTCTAAGAATTGTTCTTAGCCCCAAAACCAAATGGGGAAGTTGAAGGGTATGTTCGTGTTCAGATTAAACAAAGTGTTATTTGGAAAATACATATGTATAGTAAAGTTTTAGAGCATAAGCTTTCGTGGGCTAATAACCACTTCATCGGATGCATCCGACGAAGTGGGTATTAGTCCACGATAGCTTATGCTCTAAAACTTTCGTTAGTCTTTAAGATGCCACAGGACTCTTTGTCACTTCTGCTATTCCAGACTAACACGGCTCCCCTCTGATTCTTGACATATGTCTAGAGAGGCATGCGTTGTCTCCCCACCCTAGGAACATTCTGGAACATTCTGGAATCACTCACCAACCAGGGGGAGGGGGAGTGAGCTCACCATGTGGGGTGAAGGGGAACGGGAGATTCTGGTTAGAGAGACTCTGGCTGATTCTTGTTAGCAGGAGCTCCCCCTCTTTGTGCACATTGTATTGAATTGAATCAAATCAAATTGAATAAAACATCAAAACCCCTTGATTCTGCCTGGCCTCGGACTTATTGGGAACCACAAAATCCGAACATCTCTTAGTCAGCTTTCTCCACATGTCTCTACTATCTACCCATCTATCCTCAGAATTTACAGGATATCAGATCCTCTGGAGAGTTAGGCATTATCCCTAGTTCTCTTCAACTATAATTTTTAAATATATGCCCACAAATATACACAGCAGCCAATTCCTCCCTGGCTCAGCACAAAAGCCCAAGAGTTCTCATTTCCCTTTGGGAAAATTCCTTAATTATGTTTACTCCTAACGCTGGATAATTAGCACCAAAGGGGAGACATGCTTGTCTACAGCCTGTTTCCATTCAGATGTTCCCTTCTTCTCTAGAGGCTGAGAAAACCCCACTGGGATTGCTGAACGCTATATTATAAACTGTGCACAGCTGTGTCAACTTTCGGCATGGAATGTTTTTGAAGATGCTAGGTTGAGAGAGGTGTGGGTCACGGATACCTGAGGGGGTTCCCAGGGAAGACACTTCCATCTCAGCATTCACAGGTCCCCATCTCGTGCTGAGGAACTCATCTGTTCAACAAACTCCGTGAAAGGTGAGTGTGGAGGGATGGAGAGTAAGTCCGTGATTCTTTCCACTCTGCACAACCTTGACACATGCCAGGGCCTTGCCATAAGTGATGAGTTTTCCAAAGAATCACTGCCCAAAATGTCTCTCTCTTCTGTGCACCCCTGCTCATCCCACCTGATGGACTCCAACCCCATAGTGGCTGCATGTCAGTGTCACAGTGAATCCTTCAGGATAACAGATGTTAGTAGAGGTGTAATACAAGGCCAAATTCAGAGACCACAGCTCATTCTTTCCTCAGGACCCAGTGAGGCAAATCTCCCCTTGGAGCACAAACTGAGTACAGACATCAGGAGGCAGCTCTGTGCTCATGCACAGATACTGTCACCGTCTCCTCTTGCATTTTGGGGCTCTGTCTGTTAATGGGGTCAGGATGTGTGTCCAAATGGTTAATCACCCTCAATGCTAAAAATTGAGCCCCAATTTCCAGCTGGAATTTGCCTGGCTTCAGCTTCCAGCCCTTCAGCTTTTGTCTGGCAGATTAAAGAGTACATTATTATCCATTATTTTCTCCCCATAAAAGTCTCCGCTTGATCATCTTATTAATAAATTAAAGAGATATGTACCTTCAAGTCTAATGCTCTGCTTTTTCTCTATCCTCCAATCATTTTTTGTAGCTCTTTTCTTGGAATTGACATAAAACATTTCTAGGATTTCTCTTGATGTGGATATACTTAATAACCCCCTTTTTGTGATCCATAGCCCTGCCAAACATGGAGTTTCCCCTGATATCTTAAGGTCCCTTATCAATATTGTTAGCCCCCGATTTGTGTTCTTGGCTATTTTCCCTTTTTCCTCTTTGTTACATATTGCTTCCCCGCCTCAATTGCTTCCTTCACTTTACCAATCAACTGTGTTTCTACCCAAAGTTCTTCACTTTGATGACTCTGGAATCACGAGTTTTCCACGGTCTATTGAACTGTTATCAAAGAATTACAAATATTCGTTCATATTTTTCTATTTAAATGTTTTCTCCCAAACCGTTCTGCTGACAATTTTCCTCAGCTTTGGGGAATTAGTCCTCTTGGAACATTGTCAATAGTCTGCAGGTCACTACTATCCAAGGGTCTATCAATAGTACTGTTTGGGAACTATTCATTGTACGTAAATCAGTTTCATCTTTCATTTTCCTCTCATATGCCATATGACCTCTTCTTTGTCTCTTGTGTAAAAGAAAGAGTCCCAGACTTTTCTATCTGCTTGCATATGGCAGTCTCCTCCATTCTCAAACCCTGTTTTGAAAATACCTTTTCTAGATGCTATATAATTAACAGAGACTGCTTGGCCAAAATTGAACACATATCCTGAACATGTTTTTCTCCAGCTCATATCTTACTGACTGATCACTGCATTTCTTTTCTCCACAGATGCAAATAAGCAGGTGTTTCTCTTGAGCTGCTACCAGTGGCACCCAAGTTTTTTGCCTGAGGTATGTTCTAGTTGGGATCCTTTTCCCACCACATCTTCCGAAAAGTTTGCTTCTTTTCCCTCTTTGATTTTGAGCAACTAGATGTTTGGGGAACTCCCTTCACTGTGGACTCCCTATCCTGGCTCTCATTGCATTGAGGAACAATGATGGATAACCAGTATCCATACTTGTGTCTCCTGCTGGTGCCTCTTAGGTTTCCGCACCACAAAGTGTAGGAATTATTAACACAGGGATCACCACAAAATATGGAATTGGATTTAGTAGGTCCTTGTTCATAGTTATTGTTGCTGAATAATGAAAATGTCATTTTTCAGTGTGTGGAGAGCAAGAGATCTGCTTCTTCCATGAGATCAGCATCCACTAGAGCATGCAGTGTCTCAAATTAATGTTGTCTCTCCTTTCAGGCATGTCTATTGCGACTATCACCCGAGATCCTGAGAACACAAAGAAAGTCAGGGGAACATACGGTACATGCAGGAGACGCATTTTGTGCTTCAGAGTTGGACACCTTCCACCCTCCTCCATGTCAGACTCGAACAAAACCAACTTCATCAACCCCTCCACCTTCATCCTCCTAGGCATTCCTGGTCTAGAGGCAGCCCATACATGGATCTCCATCCCCTTCTGTAGTATGTACACCATAGCTGTGTTGGGGAACTTCACCATCCTGTTCATTGTGAAGAGAGAGCTAAGCCTCCACAAGCCCATGTTCTATTTCCTCTGCATGCTGGCCATCACTGACCTGGTCATGTCCACATCCATCCTACCGAAAATGCTGAGCATCTTCTGGTTCAATTCCAGGGAGATCAGTTTCAGTGCTTGCCTCACCCAGATGTACTTTGTTTCCAGCTTCTCAGCAATGGAATCAGGAATCCTTGTGGCCATGGCTTTTGATCGCTACGTGGCCATCTGCAAACCTCTGAGATATTCAATGACCCTGACAAACTCAGTTGTGGCCAAAATAGTCCTGGCCGTGGTGCTGCGTAGTGGCATACTCACATTACCCTATCCCTTTTTGGCGAGGCAGTGGCCATATTGCAGAACCAACATCATCCCCCACTACTATTGTGGGCATCCTTCTGTGGTGAAACTGGCCTGCGCTGACGTCCGCATTAGTAGTTACTATGGCTTGTTTAAACTTTTTGCTGTAATCGGTATTGATTTGTTTTTTATCACCGTGTCTTATATTCTGATTCTCCGGGCCATCTTCCGCCTCCCCACAAAGGATGCCCGGCTCAAAACGTTTGGGACCTGCATCTCTCATCTTTGTGCCATCTTTGCTTTGTACATCCCAGATTTGTTCTCCTCTCTCACTCAGCGGTTTGGCCACAATGTGCCACAGTATTTTCTCATTCTCATTACCAGTGTGTACCAGCTGGTGCCCCCCGTGATACACCCCATCGTTTACGGGGTAAGGACCAAACAGATCCGGGTCAGGCTGTTCCAGCTTTTTACTCAAAAAGAGACCTGAATATTTATCCTTTATCGTAAATTGCCATTCCTAATATCTGATTTGTGTCCATTTATCGTAAAAGGATAAATGGACACAAATCAGATATTAGGAATGGCAATATACAAAATCTTGTAGGAGAACAATTCAACATGCCTGGACATAAAATAGCAGACCTCAAAACAGCCATCCTTCAGCAAAAAAACTTCAAGACCAGACTTTAAAGAGAAATTGCTGCGCTCCAGTTTATTTGCAAATTAGACACCATCAGGTCTGGACTCAATATTAACAGCTCCTGTGACATTCACCTTCATCTTGTGGCTGTTGTTTTCCACTAACTCTGCTGGGGGTTTTGCTTTGAGAAATGAAGCTCCCTCAGTATGGCAGAAACTATAGAATGTGGATGTGACATCATCACTTGGCCTCACTCCCTCACAACTCAGCACTTTAGAAACCATGACTGAACTGGGGATGTGGTCCAGGCTGATGGGGCTTCTAGCCTGTGTATGGAAGAGTTGTGGATTGTTTGTTCCATCAGCATGACCCATGGCTTGCTTTAAAGCCTGTCTAGTGCATAGAATTTGGATTGTGATTTTGCTTATTTCCCAAGTTTCAACTTTGTTATTTACACTGTTGCTTATAATCACTTAAACAAGCAATTCCACTGTAATTAATAAATCTGTTTGATATTTTTCTTACTTAATCAGGATGTTGTTTGAAAGGAAAAAGGGAAATCTGCTCCGGCTGATGCATTGTCCTCTCCACAGGTACAGACTGGGAAATAAACTTATAGTGGTCAGGTTTTTGGCCAGGGCAAGATGGTTCAGCTCTTGTATCCTAGGCTGAGGAGCTGGAGGGGAACTGGCTGGGGCCTCACTATTGTTGTTTCATGGATGGCTAGTGAAATCATTCTCATAACTGCAGCTGGGTGTGTTCCTGTCTCTCTATGGCTGTGTAAGTGCAAATCTGGAGAGGATTGCAGCTAGTCACAGCCTCACAGTGTGACATGGGGCCCAGATAGGCATGGCAGAGGGCTCTGTGGTCTCCATTTCCAGGTTGGACCCCAGGGTGTTCTGTCACAATCCCACTCCTGAGAAGAGTGTGAGTCCATTTCCCCGTTGTCATGTGGTCACTTTCTGACAGAAAGACCGTGGTTATGAAAGGGAAGTCAGGACACTTGGGTTCTGTTGTGGGGGAATTGTTTGTATGATTAGCGAGTGGAAAGCTCAATTGTAGAGCAGGTGCACAGAAAATAAGCAGCGATATGCAACCACAAGACATGTAAACATAAATAAACAGTATTGTCTAGCTTGCTCTATTTTGTACCGTATATGAAAAAAGTTAGTAAAATAGGTCATCTAAAAATGTATAAAAGAAGCTGTAATGTAAACCATCGAGGCATGTGGCCAGTTTGGGCTGTAAGCCTTCAGCTGAATAAATGATGTTGAGCTTCACTTTGTATCTCCTCTTTTCTTAAAGTCACAGCCGAACAACGTACAATAAATATAAGGGGAGTGGCATGGCCCCCTTTTTCCTGATTAAGGGGTGCGGGTAATTGGTCAATTTCCTCAACACTGTCAGTCCATCTCTGACTGACCTTGGACATGTCATGTCTCCCTGTACCTCAGTTTACCGATCAGTGAAACGGGGATGGTTCATAGCGACTTTTCCTTGCTAGGTGTTTTGAAGATCCCTCAAGGAAAGGTGCTCCACAGTATGATGGTAGAAGTGACAAAGAGTCCTGTGTCACCTTAAAGAATAAAGTTTTAGAGCATAAGCTTTCATGGCTAATACCCCACTTCATCGGGTATTAGCCCACAAAACCTTATGCTCTGAAACTTTAATTAGTCTTTAAGGTGCCACAGGACTCTTTGTCACTTCTGCAATTCCAGACTAACACGGCTACCTCTCTGATTCTTGACAGTATGGTGGTAGTTATTGATAAGAAGTACTGATCTCTGATGCTTTAACAACAGCCCCATGTGCTTCCTATAAGTGATTGTGTCTCCTCTGAAGGGTCTGTTTGTGTTCAATTTAAACAAAGTGTTATTTGGAAGATACATATGTCTAGAGAGTCATGCTGTGGTTCACCATCCTAGGAACACTCAGAACCATTCTGGAATCACTCACCACCCAGGCGAAGGGGGATTGAGCTCACCATGTGGTGTGAAGGGGAGGGACATCTGGTTGGAGACACTCTGGATGATGCTTGTTAGCAGAGGCTGTCCCTCTTTGGCACATTGTATTGCATTGCATTGAATTGAAATGAATTAACTATCAAACCCCCTGATTCTGCCTGGCCTCTGACTTATTGGGAACCACAAAATCCCCACAGTTTCTTGGTGCAGCGAGCAGGGTGAGAAATTGTCCTTCAGGATCCCGACCTACAATGAAGTTAGAGGGTGAGTTTGTTCATTTTTATTTGTCTGTGTGTCTCTGACCTAACCGGTGACTCTCTGACCTGTAGTAAGCGTGTCTTGGGGTTGGGGAATTCAAAGAATTAGTTGCAGTCCTGGAACATTTACATCACAGCTTTAGGACATTGTACTTGGTGTGGGGGCTGGTTAAGCTGTAAGTTCCTCCCACTAAATGTTGTTGAAGTGGGAAATCAAAGAGGCCATAAGGACCAACAGTTAGTGTAGGGGCAGGTCTAGCCATAAGTACCTCTAGCTCAGGGGTTGGCAAACTTTTTGGCCCAAGGGCCACATCGGGTTTGAGAAATTATATGGAGGGCCTGGTAGGGAAGGCCACGCCCCCAGTCCAGCCCCCTCCCACTTCCCGCCCCCTGACTGCCCCCTCCCACTTCCCATCCCCTGAGAGTCCCTGAACCATACAACCCCCACCTCTTTCCCTAACTGACCCTTCCATAGACCCCTAACCACCCCCCAGGATCTCACCCCCTACCCAATTCCCCGGCTCCCTGTCCCGACTGGCCCAACCCCTATCCACCTTCCCACCCCTAACCACCACCCCAGAACCCCACCCCCATCCAACACACCCTTCTCCCTGACTGTCCCCTCCAAAGCCCCCTACCGACCGGCACCCTGTACCCCCCCATTGCCCTCTTACCATAGCTGCTGCGGGGGGCGGGGAGTGCACAGCCCCGGCCCACAGAGCGCTCCCTGCGCGGTGCGGCTTCGGGATAGCGGCCAGTGCGCAGTCCCGGTCCCCTGGAGCACTGCCCCTGCAGCGCAGCTTCTGGAGTGTGGAGAGGTATGCAGACCCAGCCCCTGGGGCGCTGCCCGCGGGCACGGCTCCGGGGGAGGAGAGGGGCCCGCGGCCCATGGCCCACAGAGTGCCCGAGCTGTGCGGCTCCAAGGGAGGGGCCAGGGGAAGCCTCCCCGGCCGCGGACCGGATTAGACGGTCTCGCGGGCCGGATGTGGCCCACGGGCCGTACTTTGCCCACCTCTGCTCTAGCTAATGTGTTAGCAGATCCAGATCTCCCAATCGGAAACTGTAATTGTGCAGATCAAAGAAATTGGAAAGCAGATCAATCTGCTGATTGGGCATTTCAGTCTGGGGTTTTTGATTTAAACAAACTGTCTGTAAACAGAATTGTATTTAAAAATTTGAAGGTTGGAGGATATTTATGTTAAAAAAGAGGAAAAAAGGGAAAAGATGAAGGGATATAGTGATCCAGAATATGAAGAGTGTGTAATTAGTGTTGTTATAACTATTATAGCAGTAAGGTTATTAGTTTTCTTGTTGAAGTATTTTGGTAAAGGAAGGGTGGGAGAGTTAGAAGCAGAGGTAGAAGAAAAACTGCAAGTAGAAGCAAAAAAGTATAAAGAAGCAGACTCACAGGAAAAGAGACCTTGTCCCTCAGCACCATTGGACCCTACATGTGGAACATGGGGATATCAGTCTAGTGTCATGGCTCCAGTGAGAGTGCACACTGTCCTAATGGTGTGGAAAATTATGCCTTGTCTGAGGTTTATCATGACCTTGTCTTGTTTTGCAGCTGTAACATTATCTTATCTGATAGGGAGTCCAGAACAACTAACCTCGCTTTGTTTCAGCTTGGAAGCATTTGTCTTATCTTGTAAGGATTCCTTGTTTTTAGGTAAAGAGTAAGGGGCTATTGTGTAGAATTATACTGGCATAATATGTAATCAATGACCAATAGAATTGTC
This sequence comes from Dermatemys mawii, assembly GCA_007922305.1. NCBI lineage: Eukaryota > Metazoa > Chordata > Testudines > Dermatemydidae > Dermatemys > Dermatemys mawii. The sequence continues at coordinate 2,527,818 of ML677393.1, read as the reverse complement.
TTTCTTTGTTATACTAAAAGGTATAAAACCCCATGTACTGTGGTACAGGGACATTTCCTTCTTTCTTTTGCTTGACTGGAATCCTGCTATAGCAGAAATAAAGATCACCCTACTGAGATGCCTTTGTCTTTTACTTCGGTCTAGTTCGTTTTATTCCCACCTGGGAACAAGCCTGGAAACCCCGAGGAGGGGGGTTTCCCACCACACAAATCCTAATCAAGGGAAAGGAGACTCTGCTACTGTTAGTTGCCTAGAACACACCCCTGTGAGCCCATCTGACTTGCAGAGCATGTTAAAAGTATTGCCAACTTTGCAGCTTAATAACCCAAACCTGCCCTTCACGGAAAAGGTGCAAGAGTGGATGGTAGTGGGAGGCTTACATGCTTTTGATGTTTTCAGCATGGTAAAAGCAAAATGTCCTGCCACAGGCTGGAGTAGGATTGCTGGTGGGTTTAATAACTCTGCATGGGCAACTGCTCTTTTTGCCTCCTCAGCTGATATGGAAACCGCAGTGCAGGATTTCCGACAGGCTGTACTGGTGGCTTGGGGCCAGGTACTAATTTGTTCTCATTATATGCTAACTGAAAACAGCATCCAAATAAGCCATTTGAAAAATATGTGGAAGACAAGTTTGAGTTGTATCAACAGTATGGGGGACAGCAGAATGCTGCTCGTGAAGATGCTGTATTCATAGAGGGGGTACTTGATGGGGTACGTGGTCTATATAAGGCAACTCTGAAAACTGACTATCAGCCTCTGGGTTACGCTGAATTATTAACAAGGGCTTCAAACATTAGCAAACACAATCAAGAACAGGGTACAGGAGAAAAGATGCACAGAACGCAAACTCAAGGACAGAAAGGAATAATAAAATTGAACATGAGTTTGGGAGATAGGTTTGTTTCTATAGTTAAAGCAGCAAATGTAGAAGGTGATAATTGTAGTTGCTGCGGAATGTTAGGCCATAACCAAAAGGAATGTTATAAACAAGAGGGTGGAAGAGCTAATCGGTGTAAGAAATGTGACCCTAGTACTATTCTTTCTACTCTACCTAATGATCAAGTAGTGTTTTCAGCCTTGGACATTAGCAATGGCTTTTGGTCTGTTCCTGTGCACCCTGACAGTCAATTATGATTTGTATTTACTGTTAAAGGGAAACAATGTACCTTTACTCGCCTAAGCCAGGGTTTTCATAATTCACCTGCTTTGTTTCATAGAGTATTAGCTGATGTGCTGGCAAAGCTGCCAGACATGGTTTCTTGTGTTGTACAGTATGTTAATGATCTCATCTCCTCACCAGATCACCAAACACATGAAAAACTTTGAAGTGATCCTGCAGCACTTGGCAGACAGTGGGGTAAAATGTAATGCTAGAAAGGCTCAGATCTCAAAGGAGGAAGTATCATGTCTGGGGTATCTAATACCCAAAGGTTACAAGCTTTTATCTCTTGTCCGCATTGAGGCTACCAATGCATGCCCATGTCCTATTACGGTCAGAGGAGTTTGAAAAGGGTTGGGACTCCCTAGTCCATTAATGTCTTTTACATTGTACACGCATGTCAGTGAGAGACAGTTGGCAGCAGTGAACAATGAAGCTCCCTCTCAGGGTCAGCTCTACCTTTTTTGCCACCCCAAGGAGCTCTGCTGCTTTTCCTCGGCGGAGCTGCCACAGCTGTGCAGCCAAAGAGGGAAGAGTGGCACAGCTGCCTCAGGTGTCCCACTGAACACGCCAGCGGCAGCTTCGCCGCCTCAGTGTCACCCTGACAGCGCCCAGAATGCTTCCCCTGCCATTATCCCCACATACTCCTGCTTTCCAGGCTGGTGCCTGGAGCCGGCCCTGCTCCCTCGACATGGCAGCAGCTATAAAATGTGGAAGCGACTTCATCATTTGACTTCACTCCCTCACAACTCAACACTTTGAAAACCCTGATGGAACTGGGGATGTGGTCCCAGGCTGAAGGGTTTCTAGCCTGAGTATGGAAGTTTGATGGATTGTTTCTGTCATCAGGGTGACACACGGCTTGATTCAAAGCCTGACTAGTGGATAGAACTTAGAGTGTGAATTTGTTTATTTCTCAGATTTCAGCTTTGTTCTTTACACTGTTACTTATAATCACTGAAACAAATGATCTTTCTCTAATTAAAACACCTGTTTCATATATATTTTTTTTACTTAATGCAGGTTCTTGTTTGAAGCGTCAAAGGGAAATCTGCTCAGGATGAGGTATTGTCCTCTCCACTTTGAGGGAGGGATTAGGGTAATAATCTTACACTGGTCAGTCTTTTGACAATGGCAAGACACTACAGCTCTGGGGTCCTAGTTTGGGGAGCTGGGGAGAACTGACTGGAGCCTCTCTATTGTTGGTTCATGGATGGCCAGTGAAATCATTCATGTAACTGCAGCTGGGTGTGTCCCTGTCTGTATGTAAGCAGCGTCAGGATAAGATCTACTCTGACATCTGGTGGTGAATTATGAGAATTGCAGTGAGTTTTGGAAAATAAGTTCAGGGCTGATCTATTTGCATAGGCACACCCACTGTGCCAAGCCTGAGCTCACAGCAGCCCACATGGCCACTTCAGCTAATGTGGGAGCCCCAGTTTCTGTGTTATTGGGGCAGAAATGATAAAGTGTTGTTACCCTGATTACGTGAATGAAGGACTGGACATGTACTTGGCCCTTGTTATGATGGAGAGATTCGCCATCACCTAGGTAGCACTCACTGGTCAAGGGACAGGCATTTCCTAATGCTCTCAGTTTGAGAGAAGCCATAGAAAAGTACTTATATTTTTTGGTAAGGGTTTTGTTTAAGGATTCTGCAGGCCTATTGCATCTTGTCTCTCTCCAGTATAGAATGTCAGAGCCACTTTTTGATTCTATTAAGAGTCCGGTTTAAGCCTGCTGAGCTGAATTCACTTTGGGTGCACCTTTACTAAGGTCCACCCTATTAAAAGCTGAAATCACTGAGCCCTGTGTTAAGTGGAGGGGACTGAAGGCCTGTTGCTGAGTAGCTTATGGAGCTGAGCAGTTCCTGAAAATATTACGGAGCAGTGCAGTTTGGGTGTTGGCTGGCAGGGTGGCCAGCAGAGCAGTTTGCGCAGCTGGTAGAGTGGCTGGCGCAGTTTGGGTGTCGGCTGGCAGAGTGGAGCAGCTGGCAGAGCAACTGGCAGAATAGAGCAGTTCATGGGACAGCCGTGGACCACGTGAGGTGCCCCTTAACCTGTCCTCCCTTTCCACCCAGGCTAGCAGGTAAGACTCTGCAGATTGACTTTTCAACTCTGCACTGACCAGGAACAGAGACTCTTGGGCTGTTGGAGTTTTGGGACTATTTAGTGACTTTTTGGGGGTTGTGGAACTCAAGAGCCAAAGGGAAGGACACAGCCAATTTTCTGGAAAGGGGGCTTCTGGTTCATGGTTTGTTTTATTAATCCTGTTTTTGGTGTTTCCCCAATATAATGCCACATTGTTTCTCTCTGTTATTAAAAGGCTTTTGGTATTCTCAGACTCTGTGCTTGCGAGAGGGGAAGTATTGTCTCTTAGAGGCACCCAGAGGGGTGGTATATGGTTGTCCCAGGTCACTGGGTGGGGACTCGAGCCGGTTTTGTATTGTGCTATTGGAATGGAATTTCTGGATATTGAACCCGGCCCTTGTTGCTGCCAACTCTGATGGGCAGAAGGGTTACATGTATATGGCTGTGTAAGTGCAAGATCTGGAGAGGATTGCAGCTAGTCACTGCCTCACAGTGTGAGACGAGGCCCAGATCGGTATGCCAGTGGCTCAGTGGTCTCCAATTCCAGGTTAGACCCCAGGGAATTCTGTCACCCCCCGCCTCAGTGATTAGGCCCAGGAGGAATATGGGTGAATTTCCCCATTGTCATGTGGTCACTTACTGACAGACAGACCGTGGTTATGGAAGGGAAGTCAGGACACTTGGGGTCTGTCAGTCAGTCCCCCTGTGCCTCAGTTTACCTATCAGCTGAATGGCCATGGCTCACAGTGACTTTCCCTTGTTAGGTGTTTTGATATTCTCCCTCCTACTATTCCTGAGAATCATGAACTCTACCATCTCATAATCACTCTCCACCAAGTTACCTTTCACTTTCAAAATCTCAGCCAGTTCCCCCTTATGTATCAAAATCAAGTCTAGAACAGCCTCCGCTCAGTAGTTGTCTCCAGCTTCTGAAAAAAAAAATCTTTCCAATACGCTCCAAGAATGTGCTGGTTAATCTGAGCCCTGGTGTAGACAGCATGAGATGAATTCTTCCATCAACTTAGCTTCCATCTCTCCGGGATTATCTAGGCTGAGGGGAGAACCCCTTCCATCTGTGTAAGTAGAGTCTACATTGAAGCACTGTGGCAGCACCGCTGTAGCATTTTAAGTGTAAACAACCCTCCAAGCAGATCTTCCAGAAAAACTTCCAATTTGAATCTACCAACATGGGGAATGGGAGAATCCAACACTTTCCTTTTCAGTGTGTCCCAATGATTAATCACGCTCAATGCTAAAAACTGGTGTATAATTTCAAGATTGAATTTGCCTGGCTTCACATTCCAGCTCTTCGGTCTTGCTCAGCTCTTCTCTGGTAGATTACAGAGACCATTATTATTCATTATTTTCTTCCCCTGAAAGTCTCCACTTGGTCATCTTATTAAGAAGTTAAGGAAATATGTGCCTTCAGGTCTAATGATCTACTTTTTCTCTTTCATCTCATCATTTTTTGTGGCTCTTTCTTTCCTAAGAATTGACATAAAACTTTTCTAGGATTTCTCTAGATGTTAATATACTTAATAACCTCCTTTTTGTTATCAATAGCACTGCCAAACATGGAGTTTCCCCTGATGTCTTAAGGTCCCTTGTCAATTTTGTTAGTCCTCGATTTGTATTCTTGGCTATTTTCCCTTTTTCCTCTTTGTTACATATTGCTTCCCCACCTCAATTGCTTCCTTCACTTTACCACTCCTCTGTGTTTCTACTCAAAGTTCTTCACTTTGATGACTCTGGAATTTGAGTTTTCCACTATCTAATCAACTGTTATCAAAGAATTACAAACATTCGTTCATATTTTTCTGTCTAAATGTTTCCTACCAAACCGTTCTGCTGACAATTTTCCTCAGATTTGGGGAATTAGTCCTCTTGGAACACTGTCAATAGTCTGAAGGTCACCACTATCCAAGGGTCTATCAATAGTACTGTTTGGGAACTATTCATTGTACGTAAATCAGTTTCATCTTTCATTTTCCTCTCATATGCCATATGACCTCTTCTTTGTCTCTTGTGTAAAAGAAAGAGTCCCAGACTTTTCTATCTGCTTGCATATGGCAGCCTCCTCCATTCTCAAACCCTGTTTTGAAAATACCTTTTCTAGATGCTATATAATTAACAGAGATTGCTTGGCCAAAATTGAACACATATCCTGAACATGTTTTTCTCCAACTCATATCTTAGTGACTGATCACTGCATTTCTTTTCTCCACAGATGCAAATAAGTAGGTGTTTCTCTTGAGCTGCTACCAGTGGCACCCAAGTTTTTTCCCTGAGGTATGTTCTAGTTGTGAACATCTCCCGGCACAGCTTCTGAAAAGTTTGCTTCTTTTCCCTCTTTGATTTTGAGCAACTAGATGTTTGGGGAACTCCCTTCACTGTGGACTCCCTATCCTGGCTCTCATTGCATTGAGGAACAATGATGGATAACCAGTATCCACACTTGTGTCTCCTGCTGGTGCCTGTTAGAGTTCCCAAATATACAAAGTGTAGGAATTATTAACACAGGAATTACCACAAAATATGGAATTGGATTTAGTAGGTCCTTGTTCATAGTTATTGTTGCTGAATAATGAAAATGTCATTTTTCAGTGTGTGAAGAGCAATTGATCTGCTTTTCCCGTGAGAACAGCATCCACTAGAGCATGAAGTGTCTCAGATTAATGTTGTCTCTCCTTTCAGACATGTCTATTGCAACTATCACCCGAGATCCTGGAAACACACAGAAAGTCAGGGGAACATATGGTCCATGCGGAGGCACGTTTATGCTTCAGAGTTGGACACCTTCTACCCTCCTGCATGTCAGACTGAAACACAACCGACTTTATCAACCCCTCCACCTTCATCCTCCTAGGCATTCCTGGCCTAGAGGCAGCCTATATCTGGATCTCCATTCCCTTCTGTGCTATGTACACCATAGCTGTGTTGGGGAACTTCACCATCCTGTTCATCGTGAAGAGGGAGACGAGCCTCCACAAGCCCATGTTCTATTTCCTCTGCATGCTGGCCATCACCGACCTGGTCATGTCCACATCCATCCTTCCGAAAATGCTGAGCATCTTCTGGTTCAATTCCAGGGAGATCAGTTTTAGTGCCTGCCTCACCCAGATGTTCTTTGTTCATTCCTTCTCAGGGATGGAGTCCGGAATCCTTGTGGCCATGGCTTTTGATCGCTACGTGGCCATCTGCAAACCTCTGAGATATTCAACAACCCTGACAAACTCAGTTGTGGCCAAAATAGGCCTGGCCGTGGTGCTGCGCAGTGGCATAATCACATTACCCTATCCCTTTCTGGCAAGGAAATGGCCATATTGCAGAACTAACATCATCCCCCACTACTACTGTGGGCATTCTTCTGTGGTGAAGCTGGCCTGTGCTGACATCAGTATCAGTAGTTACTATGGCCTGTTTAAACTTTCTGCTGTGATTGGAATGGATTTGTTTTTTATCGCTATGTCCTATATTCTGATCCTCCGGGCCATCTTCTGCCTACCAACAAAGGATGCCCGGCTTAAAACTTTGGGGACCTGCATCTCTCATCTTTGTGCCATCTTTGCACTGTACATCCCCGATTTGTTCTCCTCTCTCACTCAGCAGTTTGGCCACAATGTACCACAGCATTTTCTCATTCTGATTACCAGTGTGTACCAGCTGGTTCCCCCCGTGATACACCCCATTATTTATGGGGTGAGGACCAAACAGATCCGGGACAGGCTGTTCCAGCTTTTTACTCATAAAGAGACCTAAATGTTTTCTCCTTGTGCTCTGGCTCTCAGATTGAGCTCTGTGCAGAGCTGGCTGGTGCATGGTGCTGGGGCCTCTTCCCAGAATCACTGACTTGACAGAGAAAGAGACATTAAATGTTTTCCTCTCCTTACTGTGCTTTATCAATGTGATGAATTGGGCAATCAATTTATGTACACTACACTGGGTTGCCACTTTCTAATTGCTGCTATCTGGATCCCTGAGTTTGCAATCTTGCTCCATCTCTTCTATCAAGCCTCGAGACTGCTGTGTATCTTTCTCCCCAAAGCCCTGTCCCGGTCACTTGTTCCTGTCTGCCCCTCTTCCTGTCAGCTATAACTCTGTCATCTCTAAAACCATGTTCTCAAATCTTATGGGATGTCACTGAAGGGGCTCTGGTTATTCTAAATTTGTTATTAAATCTTTTTAAAGAGAGACGCCATCAGGACTCCTGGGATCTGTCTCAGCTCTGGGAGGGGAGTGGGGTACAGTGTGTTACAGCAGGAGGCAGATACATCTGAGGTTTACATTAAAAGATGCGAACGACCATACTGGGTAAAACCAATGGTCCATGTAGCCCAGTAGCCTGTCTTCTGACAGTGCCCAGTGCCAGGCGCTTCAGAGAGAATGAACAGAACCTGGGGATCATCTTGTGATTCTTGTGGAGCAGCTCACCAGATGGGTTCAGAAGCCCCAAGCCTGGGCTGTCTCAGTTTCAGCTGGCAGGAGGTTAAGGCTGCAGCCCCCATAGGAGCTTCCAGGGGAGGGGAAAGTGGAGGTTTCCCTGGCTTCAGTGGCAGATGAAACCCTCAGCTGAGGCTGCCCCGAATCCTGCTGCAGCCACAGAGCAGAGGCAGGAGTTGTATTTGGGAGGCGGGAGAGAAGCCCAACTCATTTCTGTCCCTTCCATCTTCATACTGCTCCTGATGAGGGGCTGTCTCATTTCCCCTGTCCTTGGATGAATCTCAGGGTTGGGGGTGTTTTTTGTCTGCCCTCCCTGGTCTATAGGGTTGCTCTCTTCCCTCCACCTGCCTTACCCTTTCTGGAGATAGAGTCAGGTTGTGAGGTGCCACCAGTACATTCGCTGCACTGGTCGTCTAGTCCCTCTATGCCCATCTGCCACAGGGTCGTAACAGGGACAGTGGTAGAGGATCATCATTGGTTCATGACACCGTCCCCCACTATGCTGAAGGATGAACTTCACCGTTTTCTGGTGAACACCTGCGATTTCAAGATCAAGGTGAAACTTCCTCTCCAGTATTGAGGAGACTGCCATCTTGTTCTCTGGGTGTGGAGGGGAAGTGGGAGGCAGGACATCCTGACCTACCCATGAATCCGCAACTTCTATGACAAGCCTTCAGGTTGGTTAGTGACTGTTGCAAGGTTGGCTGGGCATTCCCTGCCCATGAAGATCCTCCTCACCCTCAGAATGAAGCCAACCATCTTGTCAACGTTGGACATCAGAAGCTCTAGGGTGGGTCTCCACAGTAGCCAGGTGCTCTCCTCCCCTTTTGACATAGGGTTCTCCGTGGTTTGCCTGCAGGAAACTCACATGGATCCAGCCACCGAGACTAGTTGGTAGCTGGAGTGGGGATACCAGGTATATTTTAGACACGTCACCTCTCACTTGGCTGGGGTGTCTACCCTGTTCTCCACCAACCTCCAGCCTGAGATGCTCAAGTTACCAAGGTGATGACAATTGGCCTGCTGCACCTTCAGGCCTGTGTGGAGGGGCTGACATTGAAACTGTTCAACATCTAACCCCTGAATGCAGGCTCACAGTGGGTGTGTTTCTATCAACAGGTATCCTCACTAGTGGGAATTTTAATACCTCACTGGTATTTTAATATCCTCACTGGTATTTTAATATCCTCACTGGTGGGAATTTTAATACCATCTTTGAAGACTAGAATAACTCAGGGATCAAGAGGACCCAGGCCACTGCAAACATGCTCAGAGAGATCTTCAATCATCTCTCCCTGGTGCACGTGTGGCCTGACCAACACCCAGGTGACAATTCCACCTCTACCCATGCCCAGCTGGAGGTCGATCAATTGTGCCACTCCTGGTTGGACTGCATGTAAGTATTGTGCTTCCATCTTGCCCAGGCCCACTCCTCCAGCATTCGGACGGATCAGTTCTCGGCCCACCATTTAATGGTCATGGTGGCCTCTGTCATCTTGGAGCTCACCTGGGGCTCTTCGCCCTTGAGATCTTCCTGCTCATCATCTGGGAGGTGTGGCCGCATTATTCCCTACTACTCAGGTTTTCCTTGAACAGAACCTACAAGAGAGTGCTCCCCATCCACTCCTCACCCTAGGACCTCTGGAATTCTTGACTGGGCTCCAGTCCCATGAGTCCCACTAATACCCTCCCTTTCATTACCCAAGTGGGCTGCACACCCTGCAGCCGGTTCATTTCTGAAGTACACCAAGGGAGCAACTTTACATGCTCATGGTCCACATGCTTCACTTCCTCAGATGCCCTGATACCAAGTAGCAGAACCTAGTACCACCATCGGGAGGGTGAGGAATCCCAGTGGGACAGAAAGTACTCCAACCAGATCCCACGGCCAACCGAGGATATGGGTTCATGGTTCCTTCACAAAGCAATGAGCAGAGGCATCTGCGTAACACAGTTCACCCCCATTCCATGTGCCTGCTCATTTTGCAACATCATGCAGAGCCTGGCGCAGTCCTGTCTAGAATGCACAAGGATGCAGCCCCATTCCAACTCCTCCACAACTTCAGTAAGAGGTTCTGGCTTCACCTTTCCTCACACCTTTTCATAGACTCATAAAACTGGATCAAATGATCACTAAACCAACCAGCACCAGGCCTTGCAAAAGGGGTTGTGTTACACATGTCCAGCAAGAGTTAAGCAACGTTCAGGCTTTTCTAAGTACCATTTGTTAAATATTATAATGGAAAGTTAACTGCTAATGGAAAATCTTCTGGCAAAAAATTTGGTTCTGATGGTAAAGCTATGAAACGGTGTAGCAGGCATGATTTTGGTTGGAAGCTTTTGGACATACTAGGAGTAATCAACAAGAAGCCATATGTGACTATTGTTTCTCAGCTAGCAGCTCTTCACAGGTTCAAAGCTTGTCACAGAAGGGAAATGAAAATAAACCTGGTCTGCAGTCTGAAGAGGAAAATTGAGTCACAAAACCCAGTGGTGTTCATGAATATCTGTACTAAGTTATCATTAGTTGGAAAAGCACAATGGTTAACAATACTGCACCAAAAGCAGACTTGCTGACTTTTAAGATCACTAGGCTGATCTACAAAGTGTTGAAAGGTATGCAGAAATTTGCAACTACATCTGTGGATAATGCTACAATGTTTCCAACACTTGGGAGTTTCATGGTCAAAAAGGAAATGGAGTCTTCTGCACACTGCTTCTGTATCAGTCAGTGACTAACACTCCTGCAGTGAAAAAAGGAGGGAGGTGTGACGTTCTTTGCCCCAAAGAAACACCCTGTCACCCGCCTATATACCATGGTGATATGATTACCATGTGAGTTTTATAAAGTATATAATAAATATGTCATGTAAGATATCAATGAAAAAGCTGTGATTTGCTGAATATAATTACCCTATTTGTATGCATATATCATTTTTGTACCTAAAGTTCTAACCAGCTCCTGTAACATTGGACTTCATCTTGTGGCTGTTGTTTTCTAATAAATGTGCTGGGGGGTTTTGCTTGGAAAAATGAAGCTTCCTCGACATGACAGAAACTACAGAATGCGGAAGCAACTCCATCATTTGGTCTCACTCCCTCACAACTCAACGCTTTAGAAACCATGACTGAACTGGGGATGTGGTCCCAGGCTGAAGGGGTTTCTGTCCTGTGTTTGGTGGATTGTTTGTACCATCAGGGTGATACACGGCTTGATTCAAAGCTTGTCTGGTGCATAGACCTTGGATTGTGATTTTGTTTATTTCTCAGATTTCAATTTTCTTCTTTACATTAATATTTGTAATCACTTAAAACAAACGATCTTTATGTAATTAATAAATCTGTTTCATATTTTTTATTTAATACAGGATGTCATTTGAAGCATAATAGGGAAATCTGCTCAGGCTGTTGTATTTTCCACTCCACATTGAGGGAGGGGCAGACTGGTCAGGCTTTTGGCCAGGGCAAGATGGTTCAGTTCTTGGGTCTAGGGCTGGGGACCTGGGGGGAACTGGGTGGGGCTTCTTTCTTGTTGGTTTCATGGATGGCTAGTGAAAGCATTCACATAACTGCAGCTGGGTGTGTCCCTGTCTCTCTATGGCTGTGTAAGTGCAAATCTGGAGGGGATTGCAGCTAGTCACAGCCTCACAGTATGACATGGGGCCCAGACTGGTATGCCAGAGGGCTCGGTGGTCTCCCATTCCAGGTTGGCCCCAGAGAATTGTGTCACCCCTCACCCCGGGAGGAGTATGAGTCAATTTCCCCGGTGTCATGTGGTCACTAACAGACAGACAGACCGTGGTTATGGAAGGGAAGTCAAACACGTAGGTTCTGTCAGTCAGTCTCCGTGTGACCTTGGACTCATCATGTCTCCCTGTGACTCTGTTTACCGAACAGTGAATGGGGAGGGTTCATAGTGACTTTCCCTTGTTAGGTGTTTTGAAGATCCCTCAATGAATGGTGCTACATAGTATGATGGTAGTTATTGATGAGAAGTACTGATCTCTGATCCCTTAGAGACAGCCTCATGTGTTTGCTGTAAGTGCTTGTGTCTCCTCTTAGTCAACTTTCTCCAGATCTCTCTATGTACTGTCTACCCATCTATCCTGAGAATTTACAGCATATCAGATCCTCTGGAGAGTTAGACATTATCACTAGTTTTCTTACTCATCAACTATATTTTTTAAATATATACACACAACTGTACAGCAAAGAGCAGCCAATTCCTCCTTGTCTCAGCACAGGGCCCAAGAGTGCTCTTCTCCCTTTGGGAAAGTTCCTTAATTACTGTTTACTCCTAAAGCTGGATAATTAGCACTGAAGTGGAGACATGTTTGTCCATAAACTGTTTATATTGAGATCCTCCCTCTTCCGCTAGAGGCTGAGCAAACCCCACAGGGATTGCACAGAGGTATATTATAAACTGTGCAAACCCCTATTTTGGATCTTGACATGGGATGCTGCTGCAGATGCTTGGTTGAGAGAGGTGTAGGCCATGGCTGTCTGAGGGGGATTCCTTGGGAGGACACTTATATCTCAGAATTCAAAGGTACACATCTCTTGAGGAGGAGCTCAGCTGATCAACAAACCCTGTGCAAGGTGAGTGTGGTGGGATAGAGAGTAAGTCTGTGGTCCTTTCTGCTCTGCACAAGCATGACACATCCCAGGGCCGTTGCATAAGTGTTGAGTTTTCCAAATAATCACTTGCCAAAATGTCTCTCTTTTCTGTGCTCTGCTGCTCATCCCGCCTGATGGACTACAGCCCTAAGGTGGCTGCATTTCAGTGTCACACTGAATCTTTCAGGATGAAAGATTTTTTTAGATGTGCAATACAAGGCCAAATTCTGAGACCAAGAACCGTGCTTTGCTTAGGCCCTGGTGAGGCAAAACTCCCCTTGGAGCAAGAAGTGAGTAGAGATGTGAGGAGCCAGCTGTGTGTTAATGCACAGACACTGTCACCCCCTCCTCTTGCATTTCACGGCTTTGTCTGTTAAAGGGATCAGGGCTATTTACTGACTTTCATCTGCTTGATAGTTTGGAAGTGCTAGGGCCCCTCACTAGAAGAATAATGAGAATTTTCCACGTGGGTAACACATATTTTCTCCGAGCTTCATTCCAGAAGTTGGCTGAATTGTTATTCCTGAAAGTTCCAAAAACTATTCTGCTCAAAGCAGACACCCAGCATGGGAAACGTCAGTCCAAACACCTAAAATTTGGCAAACATATAAGCAACTGAATATGAGGTCTTCTAATGGAAGGTGTCAGACAGCCTTAAATTAAGATTATGTCACCAGCACCATTTAAAATGGCCAATTCATTTGTGAATCCCAATCTTCTATGATCTTCACTCCATAATGTTGGTACCAAGGTGTTCTATAGGACAAATATGGATTATGTTAGCAATTATCTTTTCTCAAAGTTATATGTTCAGACTTTCAATTTAACTAAATATTCCCTTCTTAAATGCCTGATCTACTTTCTTTAGGAATAGATCCATTGGGTATAAGGTCAGAAGGGACCATCTGATCATCCAGTCTGACCTCCTGTAAAACACAGGCCCATTAAATTTCACTCAGTTAATGCTATATTGATTCGAAAGACTTGTGTGTGACTAAGGCCTGGTCTACACTAGGATTTTACATCATAGAATGATAGAGCCATAGAGTTGTAAGGGAACGCAAAGGACAGCTACTCTATCCCCCTGAAAAGATGCAGGATTTGTTTTGTCTTAGTCCTCTAAGACTGATGGCTATTCACACTTCTTGGAAAACCTCCACAGAAGGAGCTTCCATAACTTCCCTGGGAGTCTGTTCCATTGGCCTCCTGTAGTTAAAGTTAGGAAGATTTTCCTGAAATTTTATTTAAATCTGCTATACTGGAATTTGAATCCATTGCCTCTTGTCCTTCCTCTCTGTGCTAAGACAGAATAACTTTCCTCCACCTTTTCATGACAGCCTTTCGAGTATTTGACGACCACTATCTTGTCCCCCATTAATCTCCTCTTATCCAAATAAACATATTGGTTCCTTCTCTGTTTTCATATGGCCTGCATTCCATTTCTTGTGTAATATTTGTTACTTGCCTGTGGATCCTTGACAACTTCTCTACTTCCATTGTATACATTGGTGTGAAAAATTTGACACATTATTCCAATTGAGACCTAACCCACACTGAGTAGAGGAATACTAACATGAACCATGAATTGCATGTTATACTTCGGCAAATGTAAACTAGCATTGCGTTTGTCTTTTTTGAAACTTTTTTCCTAATGTCCAACCTAAACTTCCCTTGCTGTAATTTAAATCTATTGCTTCTTGTCTTTCTTCAGATGTTAAGAACAATTTTTCTCCCCCCTTGTAAGAACCTTTTGCCTATTTGAAAATTGTTATCACGTTCCCACTCAGTCTTCTCTTTTTTCACTAAACAAAACTACCTCTTTCAGTCTTCCCACATAGGTCATGTTTTCAAGACCCCTAATCATCCTTTTCTCCAGTCTTTCCAGATCATTTTGTATGTTTATTTGATTCTCCAAAGACTCACAACCCCTCCCAATATGGTATCATTTGCAAACGTAATAAATGTACTCTCTATGTCATTATCTAAATCATTGATGAAGACATTGAAAAGAGCCGGACCCCAAACTAGTATCTACAGAACCCAACTTCCTATGGCCTTCCAGCATCACTGTGAATCATTGATAACAACTATTTGGGAGTGGTTTTCCAACCAGTTGTGCATCCACCTTATAGTAGTTCCATCTTCTTTCAATTTCACTGGTTTCTTAACGAGAAGGTCATAAGAGACTGTCTCAAAAGCTGTACTAATGACTAGATATACCAAATCTAATGCTTTCCTGATCCACAGGGCTTGTTACCCTGTCAAAGAAAGCTATTAGATTGGTGTGATATGATTTGTTCTTGACAAATCCATGCTGACTATCCCTTATCAACTTATTATCTTCTAAATGTTTTCAAATTGATTCCTTAATTAATTGCTCCATTATCTCACCTGGTATAGAAATTAAGCTGACTGGTTTGTAATTGTCTGTGTTTCCCTTATTTCCCTTTTTATCGATAGGCACTATATGTGCTCTTTTCCAGTCTCCTGTGACCTCCCATCTTCCATGGCTTTTTAAAGATAATAGCTAATGGCTCAGATATCTGCTTAGTCAGTCTTTTTAGAATGTTCTAGGATGTATTTCTTCCAACCTCCATGACTTGAAGACATCTAACTTGTGCAAGTATTATTAAACTTGTTCTTTCCCTATTTTAGCATCTGAACCTACCCCATTTTCACTGGCATTCTCTAAGTTAGGTTTCTGAACACCATAAACCTTCTTGGTGGAAACCAAAACAAAGAAGTCCTTAAGCACATCTGCTATTTCCACATTTATTGTTATTATTTTTCACTCTTCATTTAGTAATGGACCTACCATTTCATTGGTCTTCCACTTCCTTCTAAGGTATTTATAGATTTTTTTCTTGTTACCCTTTATGTCTCTAGCAAGTTTGATCTTTTGTGCTTTGGCCTTTCTAATTTTGCCCCACATACATGTATTGTTTGTTTTTATTTTTCCTTTGTCATTTTACCTTGTTTCTACTTTTTGTAGGATCATTCTTTTTTAGATCATTCAAGATCTCCTGGTGAAGCCATTGTCATCTCTTGCCAGAACTTTCTATATTTCCTATGCAGTCAGATAGTTTGCTCTTTTGCCGTTATTGATGCCTCTCTGTAAAAAACTGGCAGCTATCTTCTGTTGTTTTCCCCTTAGACTTCCTTCCCATAATATCTTGCCTTTCCACTCCCTGAGTTTGCTCAAGTCTGCCTTCTTGAAATCCATTGTCTTTATTCTGATGTTCTCCATCCTACCATTCCTGAGACTCATGAACTCTACCATTTCACTATCACGGTCTGCCAAGCTACCTTCTACTTTCAAAATCTCAACCGCTTCCTCCTTGTATATAATAATCAAGTCTAGAACAGCCCCTCCTCAGTAGCTGTCTCCAGCCTCTGGAACAAAAAATTCTCTCCAATACATTCCAGGAACTTGTTGGTTAATCTGTGGCCTGGTGTAGACAGCATGAGATGAATTCTTCCATCGACTTAGCTACCGTCTCTCAGGGATTACATATGCTGAGGGGAGAACCCTTCCATCTGTATAATAGTGTCTATATTGATGCGCTATGGCAGCACCGCTGTACTATTGTAAGTGTAAACAACCTTTCAAGCAGATCTTCCAGAAAAACATCCAGTCTGAATCTACGAAGATGGGGAATTGAAGAATCCAAAACTTCCCTTTTCAGTGTGTCCCAATGATTAATCACTATCAGTGCTAAAAATTGGGCACTGATTTCAGGCTGGAAATTGCCTGGTTTTAGCTTTTAGCGCCTCAATCTTGCTCAGCCCTTTTCTTGCAGATTACAGAGTCCATTATTTTCTCCCCATGAAAGTCTCCACTTGGTCATCTTATTGATAAGTTAAAGAGATATATGACTTCATGTCTAATGATCTGATTTTTCTCTATCATCCCATCATGTTTTGTGGCTCTTTTCTAGGAATTGACACAAAATTTTTCTATGATTTCTCTTGATATTAATTTACTTAATAACCCGCGTTTTGTGATCCATAGTCCTGCCAGACATAGAGTTTTTCCTGATGTCATGATGGCCCTTATCAATTTTGTGAACCTCCGATTTGTATTCTTGGCTATCTATTTTCCCTTTTTCCTCTTTGTTACATATGGTTTTCCCCCCCTTCACTTTACCACTGAACTCTGTTTTTATTCAAAGTTGTTCACTTTGCTGGCTGTGCAATCATGGGTTTTCCACTATGTAATCAACTGTTATCAAAGAATTACCAATATTCATATTTTTCTGTCTACATTTTCTCTCCTAATCAGTTTTTCCCACAATTTTCCTCAGTTTTGGGGAATTAGTCCTCTTGGAACAATAGTCTGCAAGTCATTACTATCCAAGGGTCTATCAATAGTACTGGTTGGGAACTGTCCATTTGAATGTAAATCAGTTTTGTCTTTCATTTTCATCTCATATGTCATATGCTCTCTTCTATGTCTCTTGTGTAAAAGACAGAGTCCCAGACTTTTCTATCTGCTTTCATATGGCAGCATCCTCCATTCTCGGACCCTGTCTTGGAAATACCTTTTATAAATGTTATATCCTTAACAGAGACTGCGTGGCCAAAACTGAACACATATCCTGAACATGTTTTTCTCCATCTCATTTCTTAGTGATCTGAACATTGCTTTTCTTTTCTCCACTAATGCAAATAAGCAGGTATTTCTCTTGAGCTGCTACCAATGGCGCTCAGGTCTTTTCCCTGAGGTATGTTCTAGTTGGGATGCATCTCCCGGCACATCTTCCCAAAAGTTTCCCTCTTTCCCCTCTCTGATTTCGAGGAATGGGATAAATGGGCAATTCCCTTCACTGTAGACTCCCTATCCTGGCTCTCATTTCATTGAGGAACAATGATGGATAACCAGTATCCACACTTGTGTCTCCTGCTGGTACCTCTTAGGTTCCCCTACCACAAAGTATAGGAATAATTAATGAAGGTAACACCACAAAAGATGCAATTGGATTTAGTATGGTCATTGTTCATAGTTATTGTTTAAAATAATGAAAATATAATTTTAAGTGTGTAAAGAGTGATCAGTCTCCTTCTCCCCTGACAGCAGTCTCCATTATTGCATACTGTGTCTCACGTTAACGTTGTCTCTCCTTTCAGGCATTTCTGTTGCAACTATAACTCAAGAACCTGGGATCACACAGAAAATCAGGGAGCATATGGTACATACGTGAGACACATTTATGCTTCAGAGTTGCACATGTTCTACCCTCCTGCATGTCAGACTTGAACACAACCAACCTCATCAAACCCTCTTCCTTCATCCTCCTAGGGATTCCTGGTCTAGAGGCAGCCCATATATGGATCTCCATTCCCTTCTGTGCTATGTACACCATAGCTGTGTTGGGGAACTTCACCATCCTGTTCATCGTAAAGAGGGAGCCGAGCCTCCACGGGCCCATGTTCTATTTCCTCTGCATGCTGGCAACTACTGATCTTGTCATGTCCACATCCATCCTACCGAAAATGCTGAGCATCTTCTGGTTCAGTTCCAGGGAGATCAGTTTCAGTGCCTGCTTCACCCAGATGTACTTCGTTCACTCCTTCTCAGCAATGGAATCTGGAATCCTTGTGGCCATGGCTTTTGATCGCTACATGGCCATCTGCAATCCTCTGAGATATTCCACAAGGCTGACAAACTCGATTGTGGTGAAGATTGGCCTGGCCGTGGTGCTGCGCAGTGGCATACTCACATTACCCTACCCCTTCCTGGCAAGGCAGTGGCCATATTGTAGAACCAACATCGTCCCCCACTATTGTTGTGGGCATATTCATGTGGTGAAGCTGGCCTGTGCTGACATCAGCATCAGTAATTACTATGGCCTGTTCAATCTTTTCTCTGTGATCAGAATGGATGTGATTTTTATCGCTGTGTCCTATGCTCAGATCCTCCGGGCCATCTTCCGACTCCCCACAAAGGATGCCTGGCTCAAAACATTTGGGACCTGCATCTCGCATCTTTGTGCCATCTTTGCTTTGTATGTCCCAGATTTGTTCTCCTCTCTCACTGAGCGGTTTGGTCACAATGTGCCACTGCATTTTCTCGTTCTCATTACCAGTGTGCACCAGCTGGTGCCCCCGATTCTACAACCCATTGTTTATGGGTTGAGTACCAAACAGATCCGGGGCAGGCTGCTCCAGCTCTTTGCTCATAAAAAGACATAAAAGTTTTCTCCTGGTGTTCTGGCTTTCAGATTAAGCTCTGTGCAGAGCTGGCTGGTGCATTGTGTCGGGCCCCTTCCCTGAATCACTTACTGGACAGTGAAAGTGAGATTAAACACTTTCCTGTCTTTAATGTGCTGCACCAATGTGATGAACTGGTGAATAAGTCCTGTTCACTACACTGGGTTGCCACATTTCTAATTGTTGGTAGCTGGATCCCTGAAATTGAAGTCATGCCCCACATCTTCTGTCAAGCCTCAACACTGCCGTGTGTCTTTGTCCCCAAGGCTCCATCCCTGGCACTTGTTCCTGTTTTCCCCTCCTCTTGTTAGCTGTGACTCAGTCATCTCTAAAACCAAGATGTTCTCACAACTTATCGCAAGTCACTGGAGGGGCACTTTTTTTTCTAAATGTATTAAGAATCAGAGAGGTAGCCGTGTTAGTCTGGATCTGCAGAAGTGTCAAAGAGTCCTGTTGTACCTTAAAGACTAACAAAAGTATAGAAGCATAAGTTTTTTGTGGGCTAATACCCACTTCATTACCTGAGTGGACTGCACACCCTGCAGCTTGTTCATTTCTGAAATCCACAAAGGGAACAACTTTACATACTCATGTTCCACATACTTCACATGCCCTGATACCAAGTGGAGGAAGTTAATACCACCTTCGGTAGGGTGAGGAACCCTGGTAGCACAGAAAGTACTCCAAGCAGATCCCACCGCCAATCCGGGATATGGTTCATGGTTCCTTCATAAAGCCATGGGCAAGGGCATGTCCGTGACACAGTTCACCCACTTCCAGGTGCCTGCTCATTTTGAGACATCAAGCAGACCTTGGCACACTCCTGTCTAGAATTTACAAGGATGGAGCCCCGATTCCAACTCCTCCACAATTTCAATAGGAGGTTCTGGCTGCACCTTTCCTCACACCTTCTCATAGACACTTAGAACTGGATCAAATGATCACTAAACCAACCAGCCTCAGGCCTTGCAAAAGAGGTTGTGTGACACATAACCAGTAAGAATTAAGCAACGTGCAGGCTTTTCTAAGTACCTTTTGTTAAATCTCATAATGCAAAGTTAGCTGCTAATGGAAAATCTTATGACTAAAAATTCAGTTCTGATGGCAAACCTGTGAAAAGGTGTAGCAGGCATGATTTTGGTTGGAAGCTTATGGACATACTAGGAGTAATCAACAAGGAGCCGTGTGTGACTATTGCTTCTCAGCTAACATCTGTTCACAGACTCAAAGCTTGTCATGGGAGGGAAATGATAATAAACCACATCTGCAGTCTGGAGTGGGAAACTGAGTCACCAAATCCCATGGTGTTCATGAATATCTGTATTGAGTTATCACTAGTTGGAAAAGCACAATGGTTAACAATGCTGCACCGAAAGCAGACTTGCTGACTTTTGAGATCACTAGGCTGATCTACAAAGTGTTGAAAGGTATGCAGAAAATTGCAACTACATCTGTGGATAATGCTACAATGTTTCCAACACTTGGGAGTTTCATGGTCAAAAAGGAAATGGAGTCTTCTGCACACTGCTTCTGTATCAGTCAGTGACTAACACTCCTGCAGTGAACTAAGGGGGGACGTGGGATGTTCTGTGCCCCAAAGCAAAACCCTGTTGTCCCCATGTATATCACGATGATATGATTACAATGTGATTTATAGAAAGTATAAAAATATGTCATGTAAGATATCAGTGGAAAAGCTGTGATTTGCTGAATATAATTACCCTATTTGTATGCATATGTCATTTTGGTACCTAAAGTTCTGATCAGCTCCTGTAACACTAGATTTCATCTTGTGGCTGTGGTTTTCCATTATCTGTGCTGGGGGTTTTGCTTGGAAAAATGAAGCTCCCTCAACATGGCAGAAACTATAGAATGTGGAAGTGACTTCATCACTTGGCCTCACTTCCTCACAACTTAACACTTTAGAAACCATGACTGAACTAGGGATGTGGTCCCAGGCTGAAGGGGTGTTTGGTAGATTGGTGGATTGTTTGTGTTAAGGGTTAAATATATTCAGCTAGGCAAAAGCTTTTTGCTTCTGTAGGGTTATTGTATTTTGCTAGTATTTCTTTTCTCTGACCTTGTTTTTAAACCCTGTGTTCTATTCTCACATGGATTGCTGATTTTTGGCCTGTGCCTTTATTTTAAGATTATGCATTTGTTACTTCTGTATTTGCTTAAAGAATGTGCTGTATTCACACTCTGTTAAAATATTGTAGCTGTTAAGAATTGCTATTCGTTGAATGATGAATTGTCTTGAGACAGATGCTGACCCAGAGGTCATGAACCTTTGGTTTATGTAACTGCTTGCCATTACGCATGCCTCTGGAACATACTTTGCTCAAAACCCCACCTCTGTACCCAATAAATCTCTCATGCTGCCTTAAATAAACTGAACATCACATCACTCCTGCTAGCCAAAGGAGGATGTTGATGTTCCACTTTGATCAGAGCTGTGTGGTTTAACTCTTCGTGGTCTCTGACTGCTGTGAGCTTTTACCTTCAACTCCGCTCTTGCTCAGGGTTTCAGGTAAGGGTGAGATGTGCCTTTTGATTTTCCCTTAACATTTGTACCATCAGGGTGACACATGGCTTGATTCAAAGCCTGTCTAGTGCATAGGCCTTGGATTATGATTTTGTTTATTTCACTTAAACTACTGATCTCACTGTAATTAATAAATCTGTTTTCTATTTTTTTTCTTAATACAGGATGTGGTTTGAAACATAGAAGGGAAATCTGCTCCGGCTGATGCATTGTCCTCTCTGCATTGAGGGAGGGGCAGACTGGGAAATAAACTTATATTGGTCAGGCTTTTGGCCAGGGCAAGATGGTTCAGTTCTGGGAACCTAGGCTGGGAAGCTGGGGGGAACTGGCTGGGGCCTCACTATTGCTGTTTCATGGATGGTTAGTGAAAGTATTCACAAAACTGAAGCTGGGTGTGTCCCTGTCTCTGTATGGCTCTGTAAGTGCAAGATCTGGAGAGGATTGCAGCTACTCACAGCCTCACAGTGTGAGAGGAGGCCCAGATTGGCATGCTAGAGGGCTCGTGGTCTCCAATTCCAGGTTGGAGCCCAGGGAATTCTTTCACAGTCCTGCACCCCAGTGAAGAGTTCCAGGAAGAGTATGAGTCAATTTCCTCATTGTCATGTGGTCACTTACTGACAGAGAGACCGTGGTTATGAAAGGGAAGTCAGGACACTTGGGTTCTGTGAGTCAATCTCTGTGTGACCTTGGACATGTCATGTCTCCCCCTGCCTCAGTTCACTGAACAGTGACTGGGAATGGTTCATAGTGACTTTCTCTTGTTAGGTGTTTTGAAGATCCCTCAATGAAAGGTGCTACACAGTATGATGGTAGTTATTGACGACAAGTACTGGTCACTGATGCCTTAATGACAGCCCCATGTGCTTTCTATGAGTGATTGTGTTTGCTCTTAGTCAAGTTTCTCCAGATCTCTCTGTCTACTATCTACCCATCTATCCTGAGAATTTACAGGATATCAGATCCTCTGGAGAGTTAGGCATTATCTCTAGTTCTCTTCTCTTCAACTATATTTTTTAAATATGTACCCACAAATATACAGAACAGCCAAGTCCTCTCTGACTCAGCACAGAGCCCAAGAGTTCTCATCTCCCTTTGGGAAAGTTCCTTAATTATGGTTTACTCCTCAATATGGATAATTAGCACAAAAGCAGAGACATGATTGTCCACAGCCTGTTTACATTCAGATGCTCCCTTCTCCTCTAGAGGCAGAGCAAACCCCACTGGGAATACAGAGAGCTATATTATAAACTGTGCACAGCTCTGTGTTGACTCTTGGGGTGGGAAGTTGCTGCAGCTGCTGAGTTGAGAGAGCTGTGGGTCATGGATACTTGTGGGGATTCCTAAGGAGGATACTTCCAGCTCAGAATTCACAGCTGCCTATCCCTTGCTGAGTAGCTCATCTGATGGACAAACCCTGTGCAAGGTGGGTGAGGAAGGACAGAGAGTAAGTCTGTGATCCTTTTCACTTTTCACAACCATGACACATGCCAGGGCCTGGCAATAAGTTATGAGTTTTCCAAACAATCACTGGCCAAAATGTCTCTCTCTTCTGTTCACCTCTGGTCATCCCGCCTGATAGACTACAGCCTCAAGGTGGCTGCATTTCAGTGTCACAGTGAATTCTTCAGGATGAGAAATGTTAGTAGATGTGCAGTAGAAGGCAAAATTCTGAGACCAGAAACCATTGTTTGCTCAGGAGCCAGTGAGGTAAAACTCCTCTTGGAGCAAGAACTGAGTACAGATGTCAAGAGCCAGCTGTGTGCTCATGCACAGATACTGTCACCCTCTCCTCTTGCATTTCGGGGCTCTGTCTGTTAAAGGATGTGTTTCCCAAGGGTTAATATCCCTGAATGCTAAAAATTAGCCCCAATTTTTAAATTGAATTTGCCTCTCTTCAGCTTTCAGCCCTTCAGCTCTTGTCTGGCAGATTACAGAGTCCATTATTTTCCATTATTTTCTCTCCATGGAAGTCTCTTATTGAAAAATTAAGGAGATATGTGCCTTCAATTCTAACGATGTACTTTTTCTCTATCCTTCAATCATTTTTGGTGGCTGTTTTCTAGAAATTGACATAAAACTTCTCTAGGATTTCTCTTGATGTTCATATACTTAACAACCCCCTTTTTGTGATCCATAGCCCTCCTAGATAAGGAGTTTTTTCCTGATGTCTTAAGGTCCCTTATCAATTTTGTGGATCACGGATTTGAATTTTGGCTATCTATTTTCCCTTTTCCCTCTTTGTTAATGCTCCCCTCCTGCCAGTTGCTGCTTTCACTTTACCACTCAACTGGGTTTTTATCCAAAGCTGTTCACTTTGTTGGCTGTGCAATCATGAGTTTTCCACTATCTAATCAACTGTTATCAATGAATTACTAATATTCATTCATATTATTCTGTTTAAATTTTTCCTCCCAATCAGTTTTGCCCACAATTTTCCTCAGTTTTGGGGAATTAGTCCTCTTGGAACACTATCCATAGCCTGCAAGTCATTACTATCCAAGGGTCTATCAATAGTACTGGTTGGGAACTATCCATTTGAATGTAAATCAGTTTCATCTTTTATTTTTCTCTTACATATCCTATTCCCTCTTCTTTGTCTCCTGTATAAAAGAAAGAGTCCCAAACTTTTCCATCTGCTTTCATATGGCAGACTCTTCCATTCTCAGACCCTGTCTTGGAAATACCTTTTATATATGCTGTATCCTTAACAGAGACTGGGTGGCCAAAACTGAACACATATCTGTGACGTTGCACTCTATATAATTTTATAAAATATACTGATGAGTGTGGATATAATGTAACTGGGGTATGCTTTGTGCTAAAGGTCTCTTGTAAGTTATCATTACAAAGCTTATAATCTACTGGCTGTGTTTATCCTATTTGTATGAATGTATCATTCTTGTCTCTGAAACTAGAATTATAAAATACAACTCTGAGGGCCTATTGTAATTATGCCAAGTGAGGGCCATTAATGGTGGTCTGGAATCTAGATGGCTCCCATTAACCAGGACAATTGGTTGTAAATGGCTCTGTTTATTTATAAGCCTTCCTGTGTACTTGTGTGCTGGCAAGTGGGTAATGAAGTCTTACAGTGACATGTGATCATGTGACCTGAACTGGAATCCATCTTTAATCTGGTGCTTTTCCGTTTAGAAGGAGGGGTGGGAACCCAGAGAAGGACAAAGGATTCCTGCCTTATGAAAAAGATATATAAGGGGGTGGAAGAGAACAAAGGGGGCCGCCATCATGAGAAATCCTCTAGCTACCACCTGAGCTGGAACAAGGGCTGTACCAGGGGAAAGAATTGTGCCCAGACTAGGAAGGTATCCAGTCTGTGATAGAAACTTATGGAAACATTTCAGAGGGTGAGAATTTATCTGTATTCAGTGTTGTTACTTATTAGTCTTAGAATTGCATGTTCTGATTTATTTTATTTGGTAATTCACTTTGTTCTGTCTGTTACTACTGAGAACCACTTAAATCCCAATTCCTGTTTTTATTAAAATCACTTTTTACTCATTACTTCACCTGGAGTACGTCTTGGTACCTGTGGCGGAGGTGGGGTAGTGGGGGGGGGGGAACAGCTGTGCATATCTATCAGTCTTATAAAGAGTGAACAATCTATGAGTTTCCCCTGTATAAGCTTTATACAGGGTAAAATGTATTTATTCAGGGTTTGGGCCCCATTAGGATTTGAGCATCTGAGAGCTAAAGGCAGGAACACTTCCTAACCTGTATCCAGGCAAGCCTACAGCTGTCGGGTACATGGCTCAGACCTGAGTCTGGGTTTGCAGCAGGCTAGTGAGTCTGGCTCAAACCATACAGAATATTGACATCCCAAACTACCAGGGGAGGAAAACAGAGGCAGAAGTAGCCTTGGCACATCGGCTGCCAACTCCTAAGGGGGTTTTTGTGATCCCAACCTGTCACAATATCCCAAACGTGTTATTCTCCATCCCCTATCTTAGTGATCTGTGCATTCATTTTGTTTTGTCCACAGATGCAAATAAGCAGCTGTTTCTCTTGAGCTGCTACCAGTGGCGCCCCAGGTCTGAGGTATGTTCTAGGTGGGATGCTTCTCTCAGCATATATCTTCCCAAAAGTTTGGTTTTTTTCCCCCTCTATAATTTCAAGCAACTGGATAATTGGGGAGTTCCCTTCACTGTGGACTCCCTATCCTGGCTCTCATTGCATTGAGGAACAATGATGGATAAACAGGATCCACACTTGTGTTTCCTTCTTGTGCCTATTAGGGTCCCCACACCACAAACTGTAGGAATTATTAATGAAAGTAGCACCACAAAATCTGGGACTGGATTTAGTCGGGTCATTGTTCATATTGTTTCTGAACAATAAAAATGTAATTTTTCAGTGTGTGAAGAGTGATTAATCTGCTTCTCCCATGAGAACAGCCTCCACTAGTGCATAGTGTCTCATATTAATGTTGTCTCTCCTTTCAGGCATTTCTACTCTGACCATCACCTGAGTTCCTGGGGACATCCAAGAAGTCAGGGGAACATACGGTATATGCAGGAGACACCTCATAGCTGGACACCTTCTACCATTCTGCATGTCAGACTCGAACACAACTGACTTCATCAGCCCCTCTGCCTTCATCCTACTGGGCATTCCTGGCCTAGAGGCAGCCCATATATGGATCTCCATTCCCTTCTGTGCTATGTACACCATAGCTGTGTTGGGGAACTTTACCATCATGTTCATCGTGAAGAGGGAGACGAGCCTCCATGGGCCCATGTTCTATTTCCTCTGCATGCTGGCTGTCACTGACCTAGTCATGTCCACATCCATCCTACCGAAAATGCTGAGCATCTTCTGGTTCAATTCCAGGGAGATCAGTTTCAGTGCCTGTCTCACCCAGATGTACTTCGTTCATTCCTTCTCATCGATGGAGTCTGGAATCCTTGTGGCCATGGCTTTTGATCGCTACGTGGCCATCTGCAAACCTCTGAGATATTCCACCATCCTGACAAACTCTGTTGTGGCCAAGATAGGCCTGGCCGTGGTGCTGCGCAGTGTCATACTCACATTACCCTACCCCTTCCTGGCAAGGCAGTGGCCATATTGCAGAACCAACATTATCCCCCATTACTATTGTGGGCATATTCATGTGGTGAAGCTGGCCTGCGCTGACATCCACATCAGTAGTTATTATGGCCTGTTTAATCTTTTTGCTGTGATCGGAATGGATTTGTTTTTTATCGCTGTGTCCTATATTCTGATCCTCCGGGCCATCTTCCGCCTCCCCACAAAGGATGCCCGGCTCAAAACTTTTGGGACTTGCATCTCTCATCTTTGTGCCATCTTTGCTTTGTACGTCCCAGATTTGTTCTCCTCTCTCACTCAGCGATTTGGCTACAATGTGCCCCGGCATTTTCTCATTCTCATTACCAGTGTGTATCAGCTAGTTCCCCCTGTTCTACACCCCATTGTTTATGGGGTGAGGACAAAAGAGCTCCGGGGCAGGCTGCTCCAGCTCTTTACTCATAAAGAGACCTAAATATTTATTCATTGTGCTCTCTCAGACCGAGCTGTGTGCAGACCTGGCTGGTGACATGGTGCTGGGCCCCCTTCCCTGAATCACTGAGTGGACAGGCAGAGAGAGATTAAATGCTTTTCTGTGCTTACTGTTCTGTGTCAATGTGATGAACTGGGGAATCAGTCTATGTACACTACACTGGGTTGCCATCTTTCTAATGACTGGTAGCTGGATCCCTGAAATTGCAATCTTGCCCCATATTTCAGTCAAACCTCAACACTGCTGTTTGTCTTCTCCCCAAGGCTCTGCCCCTTTCACTTGCTCCTGTCTTTTCCTCCTCTTGTCAGCTACGACGCAGTCATCTCTGAAGCTAACATAGTCTCACAGCTTATGGCAAGTCAGTTACGGGACACTGGTTAGTGTTAAAATTTTAATGTTTAATCTAAATTTGTTACTAAGTCCTTGTAGTGAGGAAGTGTTACCCAGGGTTCTTTCAACCCAAAGCTCTCGGTAACTTTTACTCTGTGAAAGGTGGTGTCAGGATATAAATCAAGGGAGACACGGCCGTACGATTGATAGATGGATGGCATACATAGGACAAAACAAGAGTGCTTTCACTTAAAGCTAAACTTTCTTAGTCTTAAGCACTTACACACGTCCGCAATAGGTTAGTAAAACACCCCCAACCCATGATAATTACCGAAGCTGAGAGTGGCTTTCGAGTGGCACCATGAGAGGCTTCAGCTGGCCAGGCTTCCATCTGATGGTGGGGACCCAAAGATGCTTCCAGAGAGAGAGTCCCTGAAGAGCCCCCTCCTGAGAAGTCTGATTACCTCAATCTTTTCCCACTTATTTATATATCAGTAATACAATGATATACCGCTCAGAGAAAACTTGCTAAACAAGGATATTTTTTCTTTACAGAATGTCCAGGACTTGAAGCCCTGACAAGCGTTTCTGGGGGTGCATATAGACAGGTTTCCTATTTTTCTAAAAACATATATATCAGCAATTTCAATGTTTCTTAGCAGGCAGGACACGGGGTCAAGCTGCCCTGTCTAGGGCACCCGAAACTTCCTCCCCTCCTGTATTGATTATCCCGAGACCGCTGCATGATCAATTTACGACCTGCTGACCTGACTACTTTTAGCAATAAGCAAGAATGGTTCAATAAGGCCTGCTAACTGAGCTACTGTTAGGGCTGGTCCACACTAGGGGGCGGGGTTGACCGAAGATACACAACTTCAGCTATGTGAATAACGTAGCTGAAGTCGGCCCATCTTTGGCCGACTTACCTGCCATCCCGACGGCCGTAGCGCTCTCCCCTGTCACCTCCAGCTTGCACCTTTCAGTGAGCTGGAGTTCCAGAGTCAATGGGAGCACTGTTTGTGATTGATTTATTGCATCTTGATGAAATGAGATAAATCGATTGCAGTTAGATTGAGTACTACCTGCCGATCCGGCGATTAGTGAAAACATACCCTTAGCAAGAAAGCAATAGTGCAATAGGCGTTGAAATTGTTTGCCAAAGTCTGCCCATACAGAACCCAGTCAGGACTCCTGAGATCTATCTCAGCTCTGGGAGGGGAGTGGGGTATAGTGTGTTACAGCAGGAGGCAGATACATCTGGGGTGTAAAGAAGAAGATCCAAATGGCCATACTGGGTTAAACCGATGGTCCATGTAGCCCCGTAGCCTGTCTTCTGACAGCGCCCAGTGCCAGGGGTTTCAGAGGGAATGAACAGAAGATGGGAATCATCATGTGATTCATGTGGAGGAGCTTGGCAGAAGGGAGAAGAAGCCTTGAGCCCACGCTGTCTCAGCTTCAGCTGTCAGGAGTTCAAACCCCCAGCCCCGGTAGGAGCTGCTGGGGGAAGGGATAAGCCCAGTCTGCCCCAGCTGCAACAGCAAACAAAACCCTCAGCTCAGGCTTTCCTGAGGCCTGGCTGCAGCCACAGAGTGAAGGCAGGAGCTGCATCGGGCAAGTGGGACAGAAGCCCTACTCATTCCTGTCCCCTATATCTTCCATTCAGCTGCCAGCCTGGGGTTGTCTCATTTCTCCAGTCCTTGGATGAATTTCAGGGGCTTTTTTTT